>CM065474.1:31609980-32209980 GCA_032872505.1 Leptopilina syphax | reverse complement strand
CAATAAAGAAATACAAATTTTTATCAAGTTAATGGTAAACATTTTTTCTGGAATTTTATAGATTTCGACTTCAGTTTTCTTGAATCAAAATATCATGTGTAATGATAGCTAACAATTTTTTAGTTAACCTATATAAAAAAATCTTCTGGAACGTTAGAGTCAAAGCATTTAGTATCGTTAGTGCTAAAGATGTAACTTGGCCCAGTTCTAATGAAGCTCAGCTACTAGTTAGACTATAGTTAGTGACGTTGGTTTTGAAGGCCCAATCTCAACAATATTTAATGCAACAGATAGGTCTACGTAATCAAAATATTCTTAAACTTCTAGTTTTAATCAAGATTGTAATTTATTAAGAAAATGTGTTATTTAGCACTATAAAAATAAAACATAAAAAAGTGTTAAATTTCAAGAAATATAATTTTTTTAAAATAAAATTTGTGAAATTATAGTATTTCTTAAAATTAGTAAATATTATTAATTTTTTTTTATCTAATTCGGTAGAAGTTAACTCGATTAATTAATTTAATTCATTTAATTGTTAATTCAGTTTTCATTTGCTATCTGGTAGTCCAAGGTCTACTAATTTCTATCCAGCAAATAAATACTTAATGAACTGACATCTAGTAGTCAATCTGACTAGTCGAGCCAGAATGAGGCCAGCGCCAGAAAATTGTTTTACATGTGAAAATACATGATTTAACCAACACATGGTCATGTTATTGATTGAGAAATGAACAAAATTTAATTAATTAAAAAGCCGAAAATCATTTACTCATTCGAATTATACAGAATTTTAACTAATTAAAATTTAAAGAGTAAATATAAATTAATTTACATTTAAATAATATTGTTCAAAAAACTGTTCTTAATCAACATGTCAATACTCATACATCTAGTTTAAGTATTAACATATTATGCCCATTCGTTTGTCATATATCATCTTACAATAGTTTCTTTTGCAATATTTAACACCTAACCGATTCTTAGAATTGTTAATATCTGTCAAACGTCTCACTAACTTTGATACAAGTACAAGTGCCTTTACTTTATATTCAATTAATTTAAATGACAATGCCTACTTCTCAATCGTTTGCAGCAATGAGCTTTAAGTACAATAAAATATAATTTATCTTGTCATGTTGTTACGAATAGGATTTAATTTAATAAAAGTAAAATAGATAAATTATTTTATTATCAATTTAAATCTGTCGTGATAACGAAAAATGCTCTTCAGCAAATTAAATAAATTTGAATAGGTATGTTACATCCCAGTAACATATTTTCTGCATAATTTAAAATTTTCCAATTTAAACAAAAATTAAATAAGACATAAAACAATATATTTTAATTCAAGATTAAGTATATAATTAATCTTTATATATAGTATCAAATATTTTAGTAATTTTAGAGCAATTCTTGTTGTTGTAAAATCTGGAGTTTTGAAGGATTGAGAAGCGCAGTAAGCGAGCGACATAGGCATGTTATAGATAAAAGTAGGTGAAAAGCGATGCGCTATGCCAAGGACAAACGACGCAAGCTCGGGCCTCTAGTATCGTTATCTCAATCTGTAGCTCCTAGACAACAACATGTAACTCGATCTTCATTTTCCATATATGGTGACCTATAAGGTCGCTTATGAAGGAATGCGCACTCCTTCATCAAAACAACTTATAAATAGACTTAGGACAAACAGACCTAAATTCCTAGGAGATAACATACTTTACCCCCATAATTAACTACGAATTTCCCACTTTTTGTCATTTTTAGAGTATATAAGCCAAAGCTTTCTCCACAAAGCTTGTCAAATGTTCCGGTGCGGTTTTATAGACCAGTAGTCATTGTAGAGCGACCCTTCAGTTATACAAAATTTATTGTATTCTTTCTTTAATCGGCAATTCAGTCCGCGTTGTACTCGATTATCGTGCAAGTCTATTTTGTTATTCACTTAGAAACAAGTTTCTTTCCGTAAAAGGTGCAAGAAGAGCAAATTGACACTTAGAATCAATAATTTAAATGTATTAACTGTCGTATTTTGCGTGTAACGTTTCATTAATTGTAGTTTTTCACTAATTCTTTCTTTAATCGGCAATTCAGTCCGCGTTGTACTCGATTATTGTGCAAGTTGCTTTTCTCACACTTAGAAACAAGTTTCTTTCCGTAATAGGTGCAAGTGACGATAAGCAACACTTAGAAGCAGTACTAGCTCTTGAAACAAACGCAAAAACCCTAAAGTTGTGAAAGTTACATAAGTGTAACATAACAAACTTTCTTAGTTTCATTCAATTGAAGCAACATCTTGAAAACCAAACTTATAACGACCAGCGCTATAACCTGTATTCTACGACTAATCTGTAATAAAAGTAAGTAACATTTATGTAACAACTATATGTAAATATTATTTGAATATTTAATAAACATTGTTAAAGGGGAATATTATTATTTGTTATTAACGCAAAACCCGTAGTTTTGACAAGTACAAACGATCCTACTTAAAAATAAAGGTCAAGCTTTACCAACTTGACCATAATCAGCCTACCATTCCTCCAAAATTCTATAACCTAACCTATAAAATTGCCTTCTGCTCGGGATGTAACAGCTGATTTGGTGGCAGCGGTGGGATTCGTCACTTTTGTTAGACAATTATAATAATTCCCATTATAAAATATTACATTAAAATCTTACAGATTATTAAGAGTGTTAATTAATAGTTCAAATTATTCTTTCTCTAACCGGCAATTCAGTTCGCGTTGTACTCGGTTATTGTGCAAGTTGTCAGTTTTAACACTTAGAATTGTTAGTTTCTGCTAGCGAAACACTATTCTTTCCTTCTTAAGGTGCAAGTTAAACACTTACAACAGTTAGAATATAAAAAATTAAACGGACACTCTAACAACATTTCTCATTTATAATTCAAAAACAATTTTATTGAAATCTTACAAAACCCTGTAATTTAAGCTGTTTTTGCGCCGTCCGGCGAGTTTCAGCTTGAATTAAGAATAGTTCGCGCCGTCCGGCGGAACCGTTCAACCAAAGAATTCATTTTTCTTATTAAGATAAATTGTGATATTACTATTGCGCCGTCCGGCGAATCTTAATTGATCAATCGATAGTTTGCGCCGTCCGGCGAACCTGTCATTATCTTATTCCTTCATAATTCACAAATATTCCGCAATAATTAAAAGTTGTTTTTGAATATTTGAAATCTTAATAGATAAATTTAATTAAAATTTTAAAATCACAAAATGCCTTTTTCTTGCAGTTAAAAAAATTATGTGTGATAAAATTCCGACATCAAAGAAAATTAAAAATCGAGGAGGAATAAAAGCACAAAGAAGATTTAACATCGAAACTTCATTAGAATCCAAAAAATTTGTTAAAAACTTTCATTTGAAAAATATAATTAAAGAAATTAAAACTCAAGAAGAATTTTCCTACTTTTTCGAAAATTTGTTAAATAAAACTAAGCAAATTATTAATAAATAATTTTAATAAAACATTAATGAATAATTATTTTGCAAATCTTGACTACAACCAACACAATTATCCCTACGTCGAATTAATATCGGGTCATTTTAATTCGCATAGAGGTAATTTTTTAATAGATCACACTCTATCGATAAATTTAATTCAACAATCAGCAATAGCATCATTCGTTTCAATAGAACACGACAATTCAATTATATCTCGACAAGGTGCAATTCGTACTATTGGGAGCACAATAATAGAATTTAGCGATTTTTCTTTGAGATTTGAAGTCGACGCCTCTCAAGTTGATTCAGAAATTATCGGTATATTAGGAGCACCATTTCTTGATCAAATTTTTGAAACTAGATATTTTGAAAGAATTGCAATCATTTACGAAAGAGAAATTTGGAGACGAGAAATATCAATTCAAACACGATTAAGACGTCGAGTAGCTAATTTCTTTCGAAATAATTTATTTAGAAGATTCTTCTAATATTCCTAGGATTTTCTCATGAGTGAACACGTAAACAATGTTTCATTCAATTTAGAAATTTATCCTAACATTCATATATTCTCTAAGAATTTAAAAGATAATAGAGGACTCTTCCTAATTAATCCTTCTTTGGATATTAATTTAATAAACGAAGAAAAATTAACCCCAGATACGAAAATAAATAGATCAGAGAAACGCATATTCAATCTAAGATCATTTATTACTTCTGGAACCACAATAATTGCGAATAAAGCAGTTAAATTCAGAACTTTCATCAATCCAAGTCAACCTGAATTAACAGGTATATTAGGATTACCTTTCCTTAAAACAGATCCTAGAGAATTTACATTCTAATTAATAACATTCTCATTAAATGTATTGTCTAATACTATTATTAACTCTTTTTTTTGTGACATTGTTTTCAATAATTTGGTGGCTAAAGATTTGGTATATAACCCAAAATTTTAAACCTAGTAATTTGACAAATATATTGATTTAAACAAATCTCAATTCAGAAAAAGATTAGAAAATCATAACATTACAAGAGGTAGTAATAGAATTTGCATAACATTGATGTATATCACTTACGGCTCTCGCGCGCGGCAAGCTTACAGTAGTACTAATCAAGTATAAGTCAGACATAAAGGCCTTAAGGGTAAAGCTTGTTTCACACTCACACTGAATTACTAGTGATAATAGATGTTTGTACAATAAATTAATGAACTCATATTTTCAGTTTTTGTTAAAACATAAAGAATTATATCCACAATTATCACTAAAATCTTCATTCTACATTCATAACGAGGGTCAATTCATATTGGATCCCTCGTTACCTATAAACATTATTAAAGAAAACGAGCTTAATCCGTTTTTAGGAATAGACCGTATGTTAAAGTACTTTCTGAGAGACGGTACCGTACGAACATACGGAGAAGCAAAAGTTTGCATTAACTATTCAGTAATAGAATTCCAAACAATATATTTTGACAATAAGACAGATATAATTGGAGTTTTAGGACTTCCTTTTTCTTTTGATATTATTAACGAATTATTGTAAATTAACAATGACTCGTAATAAAAATTGACGTCAGAAAGATATAGTGGAAGACGATGAAAATAATACTTCCGGAACCAATGGCGGAACTTTCACAACTTCCATGAATAGATCCCTTCATGATACAATGGTAAATTCTATGGCTGAATGTTTTGCGTTACAACAAGGTATAATGAATATTCCTTTTTATGATGGGCATAATATGCCAGTAAACGATTTCATTGAAGATATTATAAATGCTGAATCTACTGTTCCAAAACATTGTGAAGATCAGTATTTAAAATCTGTTCTTGCCAAATTAAAGGGTGCTGCTAGAAAAAGTACTCATGGTAAGTATTTTGGAACGATTAATCAATTGATAGAGCATCTAAAGCAAAGATTCTCTACCCATAAATCATATGCATGGTATTTGCAAGAAATATCCACAATTCGTATGCACCGAAATGAAAATGTTAGTGAGTTTTATGATAGGTTATCCCAATTATTAGCAGGCGCAAACGCAACACTCGCTGGTTCCTACGGAGCACCCAGTGCTAAAACCCAAATGGAACCCCTAAATTACTGTGCTTTGGAAGCCTTTATAAAAGGACTCCCAGACACTATGGCCACTATAATAGAAGCAAGAAATCCCGCAGTACTTAAAGATGCTTTTGAAATCGCACTACAATTCGAACAGCGTCACGAATGTCATAGACCTGATCATAATGCTTATTATTACTCAAGATATCAACCACAAGATTACAGATACCGAGAAAGAAGCCCTAGTAATAGAGTACAGTTTTCGTATCCTTATGAACAAACAAGATATCGTTCTCAATCACCTACTCCTACTGGAATACTAAGAAACCCATATCCATCATACATGCCAAATAACAACTTTCCACCACAATATCCTAATCATCCAAACTTGTTTTTTCCTAATGCTTATATGCCATATAATTCTTATCCTTTTTACCCATATCCACCTCCACAAGAGGCGTATTTTAGCAAACCACAGGATGGGAATAGAACACCACCTCGTGCTCAGTCACCACATTCTTTCGAAAGGAGTAATTTAAACTCGAATACGACTCGACGAACAGACGCGACGACGAGTGGAGATATCAAAGAGCGTCCAGCAAACGCGAGAATCCTATCATTACAAGAAACATCTTCCATGCTAGAAACTCCAGAGAATCTCCATTGATAGTAATCAATTCTCCAAGTTTCCAAAAATTATCAGCAACCTTATTAATAGATACAGGTGCTGATGTGAACATAATTAAAGAAAATATAATATCTCCAGAATTAAGAATAACTCAAGAAGAAGCCATATACATAGCAGGAATTGTCCCTACAAAAATTTTAACATTAGGAACTGTTCAGGTAGAAATAAAGGCGAAACAGATAACTTTTCAAGTAGTATCTATTAATTTCCCTATAGAATCTGATGGTATTTTAGGTCGAGAGTATTTACGTGAAGAAAAAGTTGAAATTTCATTTTGGCATAATACCATTGTCACACACTCCGATCCTATAAAGCCTATATTTTTCGCAGACAAAGAATCAGTAGAAGCTAGAGAAGCATTAACAGAAAACAAAGCTAATAAAAGAAAAAAGGTAACTATTAAAGCAAGGACTAGACAAGTGATACCTGTCGATATTCTAAACACTGAATTAAAAGAAGGATATCTACCTTTGATAAAAACAACTGAAGGATTATTATTGGGTGAAGGAATAGTAACAAATCGCGATGGAGTCTGTCATATTTTTGCCATAAATATGACAACTGAAGATGCAGAAATTGAAATACCACCTCAAGAATTAATTCCTTTCGAATTTTACAAATTACCAGGGGAAGATTCCGATGATTACTCTACAGAAGAAGAATATATATCTTCAGTAGATAGAGCTTCAGCTATTTTAGAGTATTTAAGACTAGACCACTTAAATGAAGAAGAAAAAGAACACGTAAGACAAATAGTTAAAGAATTTCCAGACAGCTTTCACCTGCCAGGTGAACAATTAACCCCGACAAACATGGTACAACATAAAATCCTTACAAAAGACGAAATTCCAATTCACACTAAGCAATACAGATTTTCACCAACCCAAAAAGAAGAAATTGATAAAGTAATAGACAGAATGAAATCAGAAGGAGCTATAGGTCCCTCTTGTTCACCATATAATTCACCATTACTTATTATTCCGAAAAAGATTGATGGAACTGGTAAGAAGAAGTGGAGAATAGTGATCGATTTTAGGGCATTAAATGAAAAGACAATTGGTGATTTTTACCCACTGCCAAATATAATTAGTATACTCGACACCCTAGGGGGCGCACGATACTTCTCTGTATTCGATCTGGCCAGTGGATTTCATCAAATTGAGTTAGATCCAACTGATAGATCAAAAACAGCATTCTCTACCACACACGGACATTACGAATATATAAGAATGCCAATGGGATTAAAAAATTCGCCATCAACATTTCAAAGACTAATGGATCAGGTTTTAACAGGACTTCAAGGAGTCGAATTATTCGTATATTTGGATGACATCGTGGTCTATGCGAATGATTTAGAAGAACACGGCAAAAAGGTAAGACGATTGTTACAACGACTAAAAGGTGCCAATCTTTCACTACAGCCCGAAAAATGCGAATTTCTTTTTAAAGAAGTAGCTTATTTAGGACATATAATAAGCAATGAAGGAGTGAAACCTAATCCAAAAACTGTAGAAGCAGTCAAAAATTTTCCTACTCCAAAAACACCAAGAAATGTAAAGCAATTTTTAGGATTAGCAGGATATTATCGACGATTTATTAAAGACTTTTCAGCAAAAGCTAAACCATTGTCTAATTTACTAAAAAAAGAAGTAAAATTCGAGTGGAAACTAGAGCAAGAAGAAAGTTTCAAAGAGCTAAGAGAAGCTTTGTGTACTAGTCCCATTTTACAATATCCAGACTATGAAAAACCGTTTACATTAACAACAGACGCTTCAGACTTTGCTATAGGTGCAGTTTTAAGTCAAGAAAAAGATGGATTTGATCTTCCAATAGCATATCTTTCCAGAGTACTAAGTGCACCAGAATTAAATTATTCAACAACTGAAAAAGAGTGTCTAGCAGTTCTGTATGCAGTTCATCATTTTAGACCTTATATTTATGGTAAAAAATTCACCTTGGTGAGCGATCATGAACCTTTACGATGGATTGACACCATAAAGGACCCAGGACAACGATTAATAAGATGGAGACTAAAACTAAGAGATTATGAGTACGAATTTAAACATAAATCAGGAAAATTAAATACAAACGCAGATGCTCTTTCTAGAAACGTTAATGAAGAAATTAACGAAAATTCTCAAATTGAGATCGAACAACAAAAACAAGTTAAAATTCTAATTAATAAAAAACTCGATGATGACCCTAAGAAACCAAAGAAACCACCAACAAAAGTCTACGTGAATCCTCAAAAATCAAAATTACAACCTCTAAAATCAAAATTACAACCTTTAAAATCAAAATTACAAAATCCAAAATCAATATTGAAACCATCAACCTCAAAAGGTAATTTAAACCAAAGTACAATAGGATCAAGAGTATCACAAAGAAAAGCAACACAACCTAGAGTAATAACAATAGATAAAGATTCAGACGAAGATATTACTGAAGAAGATATAGAGATACCAAATCCTCCTATTCAAAAACCTAGTAGAAGTCTACTTCCTAGTTTGAAACTTCCACCAGCAGCTATAAAAAACGTGCCTGGACCTAAAAGTGCACCTCCACAACTTTTACCCAAAATTGTAAATTTTCCAAGCCCGGAAAAAACCGTAATAACAATAGAACCACCACCTAGTGGAAGCGAAGAAAGTTCTGACGAAGAAAAAAACAATGCGATAAACTTAAGCAGAAAACAAGTAGCTCAAGATTTAGGAAATTCTATATCACGTTTTAATCAGTCCTTAAAACAACATGAAGATTGGTTAATGGACTCACCACAATCTCCCAGAGATTGGATCGTACACTCTGACGGAAATAATGACGAGACCATTCATAAAGCAGCTAATGAATTGATTCCCGGAGATCATTCAGAGTTCTCACAAAAATTGGATTTATATTGGGATTATGCAAAAGGTGAATCCATATGGGAGAATAATGAAATGGACAGAGATCTCGATAAGGAGACTCCAATCAAAGAAATTATACAGCCAGAACAATCAATACATCAAACACCACAGAAAAATGAAACAAACAAAAATAAGCTGAAGAATGTTACTTTCAGACCCTCAACATCAGAACCTAACACACCCGTATTTTTCAAAACTCCAAAAGCTATGTCGACACCATATCACACTTCATTGCATGAAACTGATGTCGACACAGATGATGAAGATGAAGAAACCACAGATTATGAAGATGAAGAAACCACAGATGATGAAGAAAAAGAAAACGAAGAAAAAGAAAACACCGATAATGAAGAAAAAATTGAAGAGAAAGAAAATTCAGATATCAAACCAAAAGAATACAATTCTAGATCGAATTCTATGATAACAATACCAATAGAAAGTATTCCTCCAAATTTACCTTCAAGTTATTCTAAAATCACAGAAAAACCTTCAAATATCACAAGCCACAGAGAAAATCTAACTTATCATCGAAATAATTATGTGCATTTTCTATCAGCTGATTGTGAATTTACCACTCCGATAAGCAGACTACTTATAGATATTGCAGTAATAGATCCAGAAGAAATAAGGAATAAAAATCCTATTAAAGGACAAATTCTAGTGACTCCAAGAGGAAGACATAATGTGTATTCTATAATAGTAAAAGACAATTACTACGATCCACTTTTAAAAGAAGACATTATTTCAGGAATGCATAATCTGAAAATCCTTCTTTTCAAGGAAAATACAAAAGAAATAAGAATTTCTCGACATGGAGATTTCACAGACGAACTATTGAGAGGAGAACTAAGACAAATTATAGAATCAGTATTCTATAATAGCGATATTAATATAACTGTTTGTTATGGACAAGTGTTTGTTCCTAAAGAAGAAAATAGAGAAGATATTATTAGCGAATTTCATAAAAGCAAAATAGCAGGACACAAAGGAATAGTAAAAACTTACAGAAGAATCCGTGAAAAATTTGTCTGGCCAAGAATAAAAGAACAAGTAACAGAATTTATAAGAAAATGTCCCACATGCCAAACACAAAAACTAGTTAGAGCAAAGACTAAGGAACCTATGATGATAACTGACACACCACTAGACGTTTTTGACAAAATTTCATTAGATACGGTAGGCAAGCTTCCTACAACCCCAGACGGAAATTGTCATATCCTCACTATGCAGGACCATTTATCCAAATATTGTATAGCAGTTGCAATTCCAGATATTTCAGCAACTACCATTGCTCATGCTGTTGCAAAAGAATTGTTTTCAGTGTACGGTGCCCCAAAAGTAATATTAACCGACAAAGGCACTTCTTTCATTGGCAAATTGATGTCAAAACTATCGAAACTTTTCAAAGTTCAGCAAGTTACGACCTCTGGTTATAGGCCCCAAACAAACGGCGGCTTAGAACGCAGCCATGCCGTTCTAGCAGACTATATAAAACAATACACTAAAGACTATGACGATTGGGACAGATTACTACCCTTTGCAATGTTTGCTTACAACACATCTGTGCATGAAGCTACTAATTTCACCCCATACGAGTTGGTTTTTGGAAAAACTGCTCGTTCTCCTAGTTCTTTTCCTCAAGAAGTTAAATTAGAAACATATGGTTCCTATTTAACTGAACTCATTACCAAATTAAATGAAATAAGAGCACTAGCAGCCAAAAATCTAATAAAAGCCAAAATAAAATCAAAAGAATGGTATGATAAATCTATCAAACCATTCCCAGGAAAAATAGGTGACAAAGCTTATGTTATGAAAGAAGGAATAAAAAGAAAATTTGACCCTCATTATCACGGTCCGTACAGAATTGTGGATGTTCTAAACAAAAATAATGTTATTCTAATAAATGATGATGGACACAGGTTCCAAAAACATGTAGATAAGTTAAAAATTGCACATGAATAACAATAATAACATGATTTTAATTTTTAGATGTCCGAATCCATAATTTTCTCCCCACCACTACAAGGAGAATTGGTACCAGCTTTCACGTTTCCAAAAGGAAACATAGACACCATATCATACCCAAAAGGAATACTTGAGGAATTAACAGCAGAATACAACCTTAATAAACCCAATTATATAATTGACAAAACTACAAGACCCAATTTTAATAAATTGTGGCAAGTGAAGTGCACAGTAACAGACAATAAGAACAATAACATGTTTGTTGCAACTGGAAATGGGTGCAGAACAATTAGAGAATCAGAACATTCAGCAGCCAAAATAATCCTAAAAAAATTATTTGATACTTATTTCTTTAGCGAGGAAGAAAAACCTAAAAACTTAAAACATAGAATATACGTAATGTCCAGCGAAGATGCCTCTTTAATTAAATTAAAAATGTTTAAATGGGAAAACTGTTGTGAATATTGCTATAGAAGAGGTCACACTAAAGAACATTGCCTTAACGTAATTAGAAATAAAAAAATATTAAAAAGAGAAAATTTATTATCAAACACATCTGACGATTCAGACGATTTCTGGAATCTACCAGCACCCACAATTCCATGGGATTAAAATTACAAAATTGATTTCAATTAACAGTTATTTAAATAAACCATATGAAATATTTAACAATTATCAATAATTTAACTGTTAATAGAAAATCAAACTAAATATATATATATTCAATTGATTATAAAATATTATAAAAATCCTATTCTACTTATATATAATTAATCATATTAAATACATTTTAACACTACTACATCAATAAACCATATGTATACAAAAAAAAAAATAAATAAAAAAAAAAACAAAAACAAAAAACAAAAAAAAAAACAAACAAATTTTAAAATAAGGACGAAAGAAAATGAAGGAAGGGGATTTGGCGGTCGCCTTCTTCTTTCCTCCTTATTAACTAATAATCAACAACTAAAAGTACACAAACACAAAACTCAATATAAATAAGAAATATGAAAATAACATCCGCTAACATCAAATGTGTTTTCAGATGGAAATTCCTGTTGTGAGTTGGATTTTAAATGCTAAGGACTATATTACAACAATCAAAGACGGTTTTATATTATTCTTTCAGTTACTTTTACTAATAATAATCATTATCGTAGTAAGAAAACTATATTTATGCTACTTATTAATAAGTACAAGATGGAAAAGGAGAAGAAATCAAAAACAAGTAACACAAAATTAATAAAAAAAAAAAAAAACGGAAACAAATCAATTCATCCACTCTCTTACATTGAGGACAATGCAATATCTAAGGAGGGAGGAAAGTCTAAAATTCTGCAAAATTTTGACAATTTTAAAACCAAAAACAACGACAAGAAATGAATAAAGCATAAGGTACAATCACTTAAGCGAGCGCGCCAGCCTTAAGCTCACGCATCGATTAAGCATCGACCGTGCTCGAACCACTTTTTACTATACATGGCACACCGCGATGGCCGGATAGTGGTTCCACTCAAGCACGTGGTCAATGCACACAAATGCCTCCAGCTTCAAAGTAAGACGCGCATGCTTGGGTGGCTTCCATCATGAAAGAGTGGCAAACAATTCAAATTCAAAATTTAACACCGCTCTCAAAGGATGGAAGTCAAATACAACGCTTAAAAATTTAACCATACTAACATTAAATTATTAATTAATGTTTATGCTGTAACAATTTATAGATTAATAATACTATACATATATAAGAACAATTAATATGCCTTAATTAATAGTTATTCATTATTATAACTATTATTAGTATTATTATTATTATTGATGATGTTATTGTTATAACTATTGATGTTTATATCATTATTGTAACTATTAATGTAATATTATTGATGTTATTATTGTAGTTATAAATAGTTATTTATGACTATTATTGGAATGATTATCATGAATATTATAATAATGCTTATTATTAACATTAATATGTAAAATAATTATTATTGTCTTACTAACTGCCTTAATAAACAACTAACAAAATTGATTAAACTTGCTTATAAATAATTAATAATTTTAAAAAATTGTTTATAATAATAAATTGTTAATAGAAATAAATGATAAGATTAATGTTAAAGAATAGATATTATTAATTAATAATTTTCGGTATACTATAAACCGATTGCAAAAATTATATAAATTTGAAGAAAATAACTGAATAATTAAATACAACAAAAAAATTTTATATTAATAATATTATTATTATAAATAATGAAGGTTCAAAAGACGCGAGTCAAGCCTCGAGTATCAGGCGAAAATAAGAAGGGAGGAGTCGACTCGCCGCGCGAAGGAGTGAAAGGTCCCACGCCCACTATCCAATACTCGCGCGCTGGGTCTCACGCCTCTCCTTTCATACCGAGCGAAGCGAGAACCGCTCGAACCGCCATGTTGTCGGTCCAAGCATATTTCAACATAATGCACTATTATCAAACAATTCAAATTCAAAAAAAAAAAAAAAAAAAAAATTTTTAACTAACAAACTTTTAATATAATACTAAAATATAAATAAAATACTAACAACAATATAACTATAAAAAAAAAAATAATAATAAATAAGCTTAAATATTAAAAAAAAAAAAGAGAGAGAATATTGCTTTCATAATATTAATAGTTTACAACTAACTATGGTAAAATAAAGCTACTAAAAATATAACCATAAATTAATTAATAGTTTATGCTTAAATTATAATATTGCACTAGTAATAACAAAATATGAGTATTGTTCCTTTTATTTTTGAATATTAATCATTATTATTATTATCATTATTACTATCATTATTATTATTATCATTATTACTATTATTATTATTGTAATTATTGTCATCATTATTGTTGTTGTTGTTAACATTATTATTATTAATATTATATAGCCATAATGAGGAGTAATAATGATGAATAAAATGATTACTAACTTACAGCAATGGATCTATAACTAATAAACAAATTGATGCTTAAATTAACAAATAACAAAAAGGGTCAAGCAACTATAATTATTTAACAATAAAATAAAAATTACACTAAATTAATCAAATTAGTTGTTAAAATTTGAAATTAATTTTTGTAACTAATAATTGAAATAACAATTAATTGTTGATTGCAATAATTAATTAATAAAAAAAAAAAAAAAAAAAAAAAAAAAGGAAATACTATTTCAAAAAAAATAATAATAATTATTATTAATATTATTATAATTATAAGAATGTCAATTTTGCAGTTTAAAAAAAAATTATTGTTATAAATAATAGAGATTTAAAAGAAGCGAGTCAAGTCTCTAGTATTAGGCGAGTATAAAGAATAAGGAGGATATGCGACCACTGTCATGTACTTGCACGTCGAGTCTTATATCTCTCTTTTCATAGCGAGCAAAGCTAGTACAGTTCGTCTCACTACGTCACTACACTTACGTATAGCTTGCGTCACAAACGTTGCTCCTGTATGTAAATTATACCTCTTAATAGCCTATATATTCCTAATAAGAATTCTAGTACAAAACCTTCAAACTTTCAATTTTTGGACCATATTTCAACTTAAAAAAAAGAGGATTTAAAGAATTAAAAGGATTATAATTTAAATTATTAATAGTTAAAACTTCAGTATTTTATTTAGCAAAATTCTCAATTAATAATTAATATCTTATTATTTTGCGAATAAAAGCTATAATTTATTATTTTTAAAAAAAAGGGTGTGTTCAGGTGATATTAAAAACTATAAATTTATAAACATGTATCAAATTTATTCAAAAAAAACACTCTCGCATTCATACTATAAAACTCAACAAATATTGAATGATTATACTTTATATATATATATGTGTGTGAAATCCTTAAAAACCACAGTTTCCACAAACACAAAACTTCAATTTTAAGGGATCTTCTTCTTCAGACTCCTCCGGTAACCTGTACCATTTTGGACCCCCAAGGTTGTTGCAGGAAGTCAACAGACAAGGTGTATTAATCTCCGGTTTCTCTACAAAAGAATCCAACTTCCTTATTTTTATTTTTGGATTTTCAATATTACAGTCTGGCTCCCGTTTGATATCTGAAACAAAAAAAAAACACAAAAAACCTTTAATAAAACAAAAAGAGAGAAAACAGGAAAGAAATTCCTTATTTTACATAACAAAAGGAAAATACTAATGAAATTATTTACCCGGTTGTGGTTCCCAGGATGGACCCGGTTGTGGTTCCCAGGATGGACCAGGTTGAGGTTCCCAGGATGGACCAGGTTGAGGTTCCCAGGATTGACCAGGTTGAGACTCAGGTGCAACGTCGAGGATTGTTTCAACAGGCATTTCGACAAATCCCGACATAAAATGCTTTGACCTGTCCGACAGTCCTGCCACACCTGTGTTGTCAAGAGTAAAAGAGAAGGAAGAGAAAAGTAAAAAGAAAGTTTTAATTAACTGGTATAAATTTACTTAAAAGAATAAAAAAAAAGAGAACAACAAAAGAGCTTACTCTCATTTTCTCCAGTGAATCGAGCAAGGTTCAAAACTTCAACCTCCGGTATTGTAACTATTGGGATCTGACATTGCCCGCAAAAACACCCTTCCGGACGACCAGCACGACTAAAAACATTTATATATATATATATATACATAAAAAAAAAATATATATATATATGTGTATATAAAAGGCAAAAAAATGGCAAAGACAAAATTGACAACTTACAATAATAAATTAAACATTCTCGTCATTTCCCAGGATTGCTCTAGGACCTCTTGTCTCAATCTACGCAAAGACGCCTTCCTTGTTTTTATATCGATTATAAAATTTGGATTTGCAGTCTTTGCGCGACGACCAGGTTTGCTCATCCTTTCTAATGCTTCTATCTCCTCCATAGAATAAAAAATTGAAGCTGCCAACTTCTGCAGCGTCAAAAAGAAGGACACCAAATTCATGGAACACATTTTTCCATTCGACACTACAAAGAAAATCGTGATATAAAATAACTATATTAACGTTAAAGGTGACACAAATGTAAATTAAGTTCACTGCACTCACTTTTGCAATAATCAACTCTCCTTCGCGACAGATGAAATACTGAAGATGACCGACACTTACCACATCACAAGGGGATGAAGAAGATGTCAACAATCCACCTCCACTTGAGCATTCCAAAAGAGGTCATTGACTATTCTAAGAGGATTGAAAATGATACCTACCTCAAGAAGTTATCATAACACTTTCCAACACAACACCCATCACACATTGTAACGTAATATTGATAACGATTCACCATTCTTGTTGTCTTCGTATCATTGATAAACTAGAGATATCCGCATTGCTAAAAAACGATGTGAAGAACTATAGCGCCATATAATTGTCTCGGTTTCAAAATTCCAGAGCTCTTATAAAGTTACCAACAAGTGAAATAAAACTTCACTTGTTGATTTCATCGGGACGATGAAAGATTTAAGGAGGGAGGACTGTTACATCCCAGTAACATATTTTCTGCATAATTTAAAATTTTCCAATTTAAACAAAAATTAAATAAGACATAAAACAATATATTTTAATTCAAGATTAAGTATATAATTAATCTTTATATATAGTATCAAATATTTTAGTAATTTTAGAGCAATTCTTGTTGTTGTAAAATCTGAAGTTTTGAAGGATTGAGAAGCGCAGTAAGCGAGCGACATAGGCATGTTATAGATAAAAGTAGGTGAAAAGCGATGCGCTATGCCAAGGACAAACGACGCAAGCTCGGGCCTCTAGTATCGTTATCTCAATCTGTAGCTCCTAGACAACAACATGTAACTCGATCTTCATTTTCCATATATGGTGACCTATAAGGTCGCTTATGAAGGAATGCGCACTCCTTCATCAAAACAACTTATAAATAGACTTAGGACAAACAGACCTAAATTCCTAGGAGATAACATACTTTACCCCCATAATTAACTACGAATTTCCCACTTTTTGTCATTTTTAGAGTATATAAGCCAAAGCTTTCTCCACAAAGCTTGTCAAATGTTCCGGTGCGGTTTTATAGACCAGTAGTCATTGTAGAGCGACCCTTCAGTTATACAAAATTTATTGTATTCTTTCTTTAATCGGCAATTCAGTCCGCGTTGTACTCGATTATCGTGCAAGTCTATTTTGTTATTCACTTAGAAACAAGTTTCTTTCCGTAAAAGGTGCAAGAAGAGCAAATTGACACTTAGAATCAATAATTTAAATGTATTAACTGTCGTATTTTGCGTGTAACGTTTCATTAATTGTAGTTTTTCACTAATTCTTTCTTTAATCGGCAATTCAGTCCGCGTTGTACTCGATTATTGTGCAAGTTGCTTTTCTCACACTTAGAAACAAGTTTCTTTCCGTAATAGGTGCAAGTGACGATAAGCAACACTTAGAAGCAGTACTAGCTCTTGAAACAAACGCAAAAACCCTAAAGTTGTGAAAGTTACATAAGTGTAACATAACAAACTTTCTTAGTTTCATTCAATTGAAGCAACATCTTGAAAACCAAACTTATAACGACCAGCGCTATAACCTGTATTCTACGACTAATCTGTAATAAAAGTAAGTAACATTTATGTAACAACTATATGTAAATATTATTTGAATATTTAATAAACATTGTTAAAGGGGAATATTATTATTTGTTATTAACGCAAAACCCGTAGTTTTGACAAGTACAAACGATCCTACTTAAAAATAAAGGTCAAGCTTTACCAACTTGACCATAATCAGCCTACCATTCCTCCAAAATTCTATAACCTAACCTATAAAATTGCCTTCTGCTCGGGATGTAACAAGGTAGGGGACTTTTCCACTCTCACAATTATTGATATCAATTGTGTAGTTACAATTAATAAGAATAGAAATTATTGGTTAAATTAATATTTATTTAATTATCAGATTTACATATATTTTATAAACCTTTAATTTTCCAATTTATAAATGTTCTGGGATTAAAATATAAATTATAATAAAAAAAAGAATGTGAATATTCTTTTTAGTAAAATCTCATAAAATCAACTTATGAAAATTTACGTATTTCTTTGAAAATTGATTTGTGTATATGAGTGTAATGTGAAATTATTTACTCACTTTTAATCGTTATGTTTGCTTCTTTTATTTGTATTCATATTGCAGCAATTTTCCTTTTCTCTTATTTGTATTTAGTCTCAAACTTGATATTCTTTTAAAGTGGACTTAATCTCAATGCAATATTTCTGTTTTACAATAAATGGGGACTACGCCCTTTAATTCACAAAAGGATAAAAATTCTTTAGTCTTTATGACTCACAATGTATATAACATTCAGGTACTTTGCCTGAATTAAACTGCCCAGATTTTCCCTTGTCAAGTCTTTTTATTGATTGACAATTTTGGTGGGGAGAATCCTCAATGCAGTTTATTGCACTTAGTTATTACTAAGCAAAATTCTGACGACTTGCAGAATTTGGTACTTGCGAAATTTAGATTTTGACCACTTCGTTGTTGTGCAATAATTTACAAATAATTGAAAGAAATCTTGCCTTGCGATATTAACATAAAAAGGAAAAATGTGCTTTGCTTAATTTAATTGTGCTAATTACCCGATTAAAAGTGGGTTGTTCAGAGTTTTGCTTAATGTTGGAATTTATTGGTGTTACTAATAAATATGTATTTTTGTGTAAGAACGATAATTGTGTTTTTAGGTTACAAGGCAAAATTATGAAATGGATTCTATATAATTTAATTAAACTACGTTGTTTCTATGTAAATATAAAGGTTACGAAGTCATACGTAACAACTGCCCCCCTTTTAGTTTTGGCTGACGTCCCTTGTCAGCTGCTGGAGTTGTGTTGTGATGGTGTGTTCCTTGGTGCAAATCTTCTTGTTGTAGAGGTATTTAACTCTTTCGAGTTTTACAAATATTCCTCTTGATATAATTTTTTTTACATAATTCTCTGAAAGGTAAGTATTTCATTAAAAACAAAATATAGTTTTTCTCCGATCTTTGTGATTGAAATATATCAGTTTTCGAATGTGTGGAAACATAGATAAACCATCAATTTTATGTTCGGTTTATCATCAGTTTTGAATGTTTTAATAAACAATATTTCCCATTTTAAAAAAAAATGTTAACATTTCTAATAAAATAAAAACAACTGTTCATCATTTTTAGAGAGAAAAAAAAATCGTTTCCTCTTTTAGTTTTTTTTAAAGATTTTTAAATGAATGAAGTTTGCTTTTGTTTTATTAATAATAATAATAATAATAATAATAATAATAATAATAATAATAATAATAATTAATAAGATAGATGTAAATGTTTTTTGGATTAATTAAATGTAGTATATGATGTTTTCGTTTTTTGTTTTAAAATCCACTTATTTATTTCTCTTTTCTACATTAGCTTTCGCCCAACAACGTTGGGCCTCTTCAGATGAGAATTCTAGAGAAAAAATTATAAAGAAAATATTATATTTTATGAAGAGTGAATAATTAGATTTCGAAAAAATTATAACATAACCTCAAAAACTCACCAAAGTGGATTAATTCCTTCAATTTAAAAAAAAATAATATACAATTTACAAAAATTGGATTTTTTTGAAAGCGCATTTTTTAGCGCGAAAATGTGTATAGTGAATAAAGCCTGGTTGCCACATAATGTATAATTTGCAACGATACATTGTGCTTGGCAAACACGTGTCATTAAAATATGTATAGACGGACAGTTATCTCTAGAGAATTGAAAAAAAATTTTATCATTTTTCCATTCTTAACACTTATCACTGTAGGTAGATAAAACAGGGACCTATTGTGTCATAGATTTAAAAAGCCCGCGGGCCCAAGTTAAAGTAAAAGTTCAATTTGTTTCAAGAATAAGCGAATGGTAAATACGACTAAGTGAAGTTATATCAGTTTTTTATTAATAGAGTTGTTATTTTTTAAAATATGGAACATTTCTTTAAAAAGTCGCTTTTTACGACTGTGCTCCGTACAAATAATTTTTGTATTCTGAAATTGAAAATGATGATTTTGTTCGTGTGCATGTGTGAATGTAATGTGTGTGCATGTAATAATAATAATAATAGTCTGGAATTTTATCGTTGTTCATTGATGAGTAATTTTTGTATTTTAGATCACTAATATCGAGCATGGTAGAAAAAAAAATGTGTTTGAATATGTGATTTTTAAACTTGTTTTTTTTTTTAAATTGAGTTACTGAAAACATAAAAATTTTCTTTAATTACTGATATATTATTGCATTTTTTTTTTACCAAGCTAGATATTATTTGCCTTGTTTCGGTGTACAATCATGTTTCTTTCTAAAAAAGTTTTAAATAATTTAATTGATGATGTCTGATTTTTTTTTATTTTTAATGCAAAAATAAAAATGATTATAAATTATTATTCCTGTTACAAATGTTTCGTATTTTAAAACGCAGATTACATAGAATTGATCTTTTATAATTAAATGATATCATAATGTCAAAAATTTAAATTACTGTAACAAGTTGTTCAAATTTTAGTACAATTTTTAATTCGTCTTTTTGTTTGTAAAAAATTGTTCATTTTCTGAGGATGTTTTGTGCTTTTTAAAAAGATTTGTTGTGTCAATTGCAAAGTTTTATTTGTTATTTGATCTATACTTTTTATATTTTAAGACGAAAAACAAGTTGTAAGTTATTTCATGCTTTTTTCTTGTTTTGAAGAATTAGAAAATTGTTTTTATATTGAATAATCCAAATTTTTGGTACATCTACATGAAATGACTTTTACAAAATAACCTATGTGTCACTAATTTTGATTTGATTTAATAACAATGTCATGAATTTTAATTTATATAAAAAATTTTTTTTTTTTTTTTGATAAAAAAAATATGCTAAATTTATTAAAGTTACATTCATGAAATTCTGAATAAATTACTTAAAAACGGAAACGTAAACATAGTTCTATGATTCGTGTCGGTTCTGAATATTTTAAAATTTTAAAGAAATAATGTTAATTCTTTTTTTATCTGACATTGTTTCTTTAAGAAAAGTTTTTGCACAAAATCATTAAAAGACAAAGATGACAAACAAAAATTAATAGAATTTATGCCTATATTGTGCATAAAAAATGAAAATTTCCGGTTTTCTGCCCACAAACCCCTCTTTTAGTCGCTGTCGTCCCTTGACAGCTTTATAGGTTGACTAATAGAGAAACTTCTTAAATAGAGGCAAATTTGAATTAAGTTTTGTTTAATGGTTTTATCTTTACTTTCCTTCTTAGGAGGATTATATTGTGAATAAAATTAATTTGCTTTTATTTAGTGTTTCTTATAGTATACTTATAGTGTACTCAAAAAAACAAATGTTTGAAAAAAATGGTTAACATCCATAGATTGAAATTATGTTTAAAGAATTGTTGATTGTTAACTTATTAAATTAAATGACTAAATTAGATAAAAAAAACTTTGATTTCTATATATAGTTAAAATTGATGATTAAGTATTTTTGTGTCGGTATATTATGTATGCTGTAGTTTATTTTTTTATATGTATATTTTAGTATAACACCATAATTAAGTTTTATTATTTCTAAATTAATTATATTCTAAATATTTTAATTTTGTTATTAGTTATGCTGTGGCTGTGATTTGGACTAAATTAGTCGGTATGTTATATTCTAGTTTAATGTTTTAGTATTATTTTATTATATGTTATAATAAAATATGTTAAATGTAAAATGTAAAATGTTATAATTAAAAGTAATAAAAAAAAATTAAAATGAAACAAAACGTTTATTATTTCTTTTAAAAGAAATTAAGTGATTATATGATGATTACTATGATTACTCATCTATATATGTGTGTGTGTATTGTAAAAAAAATATGTATACATTTATGTACATGTAGTTAATAGTAATTCCTATGATATTGATTAGGCTAACTTTGATTTAAATTAATTTTTGCGTTGTATGTTTTAAAAAAAAATTCCCTTTTTTATATAGTTTAGTATGTAGATTAGTATTTCATTCCTTGCAATTGGTATTTACATATTTAAAATATTTACATGCAATTAAAATCAATTAATTACGCTATGTCCCGGTTCTTTCTGGGTAAAGATTGAGTCTTCCAAATTTTTTTAGAATTTAGTTTTTTTGGCATAGTTGATGTGTCACTTGTACTTGCTTCTTCTGAGTCTGGATAGTTATTTTGATGATCTTCTTGATGTTCTTGGTCTATATCCTTTTGTTCTAGTTGTATATTTTCTTGTTTTTTTCGTTGCTTTGTAATGATGCAAAAATGGTTTTTGCATTTTATGATACCATAGACTATTGATAAAAAGATGATTGTTGAAGAGATTCCTAGTAGAGTTATGGTGTAACTATTTTGATTTTGCTTTCCATATTTGTGTAAACTTTGTGTCAGCAATTCTTTTTCAATGGCTTGAAGTTTTTCGTCTGCTTCCATTTTCTTCCAGATGGGGTGTGTGTCATTTTCTTCTGTAATATTGTAAGATATTTTTGAAGATTTTATTATAGGTGAAATTTCTTCTATTTGTAGTTCAATTTTTGGTTCGTAGTGATATATTTGTTTGTTTTCCTGGACTCTTAATGTTGGTAATTTGATAGTATCGGTGCTTAATTTACAACCTGTTGATATTTTGATGATTCCTGCGTCTTTTATTTGAAAATTTCTAGTGCTTTGTTTTTTACATATTAGATACGCAGTTTCTTCTTTAGTTAATGAGAAAAGCCAACTACCTGTTGTCATAATTGATTCCCAGAAGGGTTGTTGGTTATTTGTTAGTCTGATATCACATGTTCTTAGGGTTTTATTTGTGGGTGCTCTTAACAATTCTGATTCACAGCTAGGCGCTAACGTTATGTCATATACTCCTTGTTGGGGGGGACAAATTAATCTTCCTTCTAGATTGTGACATTGATTCATTTCTTCTTCTTCCATATAGAAATAGTGTCTTCCTTCTTTACTTGTTGTCAAATATCTTGCATGTGAGCGTATATATGCTCGATTTTTTATGTCTCCTAGATTTTGAAGTATCGGTAATTCGTGCATCCTGTAAACTATATAATTTTCTTTTTCTAGTAGGGGTATGTCCAAGGCAATGATTAGTTTTCCTTCTTTTATTTGTAGATAGGTATGTGAAATAGTTTTTAATGTAGCTGTATTCATTCTATCTATTGGTATAGGAAAACCTTGATCTCCTAGAAATTTCTGTGCTTCAGTGGCAATGTTTTTAGTTGTTTGTTGGTTAACATTTTTAGGTGTAATTTGCCTTCTCTTGCATCATACATGATGTTTAAAGTTTGCTCTAGGCCGTGTATATACAGGTCTATTGTCTCTGTCCATTTCTTCATTGTTAATTGTAGTTGAATAGTATAATCTATTGTATTTAATTTTGTGTCTTGTTTTTTAAGGTCGTCTTCTATATGTTGCAATAAATTTTTTGTACTGTTTGATTCCTTGTATAGTCTTTTATTTATTTCGTACAAATTCTGTAATTCTGCTCGGACAATATGTGTTTGTTCTCCTACCAAATGGGATATGTTCTTTTGTGCTTCGCCCAGTTCTGAAATTAATTGGTCATACCTTTCACCTTCTTCGTATGTCAGCACTCCGATAGTGGGCCCTACTAGTTTTCCTATAAAACCTAGTAATGGAGTGCTTCTTTTATTGATTCTTTTCTTTTCGTAGTTGTAAAATTGTTCTCCTTGTTGTCTTATCTCCTCCGTAATTTCCTCTAATTGTTTCCAGAGTAATTTGGCGGTGATTAATTTCATTTCGAGTGTCTGGTATCCTAAAAAATCTTCACATTTTGCCTCTAACACACTATCACAGGGTTCCTTTAACGTCTTAAAATTTTTTTCTATGTCCGGTAAATGAGATTTGAAAACTTCGGTGTCAAGTAGAGTAACTGTTCTCCAGAATCCTGTTATTCTTTGTAAAGTTGGCATTAGTTCATAATATATTCCTGCGCTTTTGTTTATTGGTATTATCTCGATAAATTGGTTTATGTTTGCGGTCCATGAGTAGTTAGCTAACCAGATAATTAAAAGGAATGTCCTTATGGATCCATACATTTTCTGCAACCAATAAATAAAAGAAAACTTAGAAAATTTTATATTATTAATTCGAGTATGTATCTATTTTATTATGTTATGGCTAATTTTGCTAATTTGTCTGCTTCTTCGTTGCCTACTATTCCACAATGTCCCTGTTCATGGATTAATTCTACCGAGACATTTTTCGAATGTATTTTCATTTTTTTGAAAATATTTTTACTGACTACATCTTTTTTTCGGTTGGTTTTCCATCCATTTATTTCCCATTTGGGTAACCAGTTTTGTATACCGTCTATTGCAAATTTAGAGTCTGTATGTATTCTGATTTTTCGATTTCCTATTGACTTTGAAATAACAATTGCTTTTATTATTGCTTCTATTTCAGCACAGTTATTAGTTTGTTTGTTAAGTGCTTTGGTGCTGATATTCAATGGGTGATTATGGTTGAACCATATGCCTATTCCTGCTTGAGCGTTTGGTTTACCATTAGCTTTACAAGCTCCGTCGGTGTAGACGTGAATATAACCTTCTTTGTCTACTCTCAAACCTTTTTTGTCTTCTAGTCATAAATATGCCTTTTTTACTTGGTCTTTGTGTTTTCTAAACCTTTTTCCTTCCGCGTCACAGAGAATTAAATTATTATTTTCTGTAATTGAAATTACTTCATAGGGACCATGGTAATAAGGTTCAAATTTGCCTGTTCTTACTTCTTCTTGGACGTCTACTACATCCCCTATTTTTATTTGTAACGGTCTTGATTTTGAGTCATATCTATCCTTTGAAGTTTGTTTAGCGTTATTTAGATTGCTTGCTGCAATGTTTCTGATCTCTATTAGTCTCATTATTAGTTCTTGTATATAGTTTTCGTAATTTCTCAGTTTGTCTTCTGTGGGGAATGCCGTAGGCGTTCTGGCTAAATTTCCGAAAACTAGTTCGTACGGAGTGAACTTTGTTGCCTCATGTACTGATGTATTATAGGCAAAGCTTGCATATGGTAGTAGCCTATCCCAATCGTCACTAGATTTTGCATAGTGTCTGATGAATTCTGCTAATACTGCATGACTTCTTTCCAGAGCTCCGTTGGTTTGTGGTCTGTATGCCGTTGTCGTTACTTGAGTAACTTTAAACAATTTTGCTAGTCTTCGTAACAAATTGCTGGTAAACATCCTTCCTCTGTCCGTTAAAATTGTTTTTGGCGCTCCGTAAACCGAAAATAAATTTGTGGCTATTGCGTGTGCTATTGTAGTTGCGCTGATGTCAGGGATTGGTACAAATATGCAATATTTGCTCAACTGATCCTGCATTGTAAGAACGTGACAGTTACCGTTTGTTGTAGTCGGTAGTTTTCCAACAGTGTCTAGTGATACTCTATCAAAAACCTCTAATGGGGTATCGGTAATTATCATTGGTTCTCTATTTTTTGTTCTTGTGATTTTTCTTTGTGCGCAGCTTCTGCATTTCCTAATATACTCTGTGATATCTCGACGTAGACCTGGCCAGGTGAATTTTTCCCTAATTCTTCGATAGGTTTTGTTTACACCTTTATGTCCTGCTATTAAACTATCGTGATATTCTGAGATTATTTTTGTTCTATCTTTCTCTGGAGGAATCGTAATTTTTCCGTAACACAGGTTGATTTTAATATTGGTGTTGAAAAATATTTTGACTAGTAAAGCTATCCAGTCCTCTCCTAGTTTGTCTAGTAGTTCTCCGTATCTCGATATTCGAAAATGCTCAATGTTGTTTTTGAGAAGAATGTACTTTAGATTCTCAAAAATCTCTTTTAAATTTTCTAAATTGATGTCGTCATCGTAATTGTTGGATATTATTACCGAAATAACATTGTATTTTCCACGTGGGGTGAATAGTACTTGACCTACCCTTGGTTTTTTATTTTTTACTTCCAATAGGTCTAAACCTGCTATGGCTGCCATTAATCTGATTATTTGGCTGGCTGGTTCTGCATCTCGGGTTAAAAAATGTACATAGTTGTCCTTTACGCTTGTTATTGCGTTTCTGTCATAGTTGATAACTTCTAATCTTTTCATAATTGGTTCTTGTTTTTCCATAACTGGTTGCTTTCTCTAGAATTTTTTGTCATCTATGAAAGGCATAGTAATTCCCAATCCTAACTTTGTTTGTGGTCGCAGTTCAATTTTATTTGTGTTTATTGGTTCTTTTTCGACCAGTTGTCTAGGGATCATTTTTGTTTTTCTTTGTTCCATTACTGTTGTGTCTGGCTCATTATCCTCTAGTATAGAAATTGGTATGTATGGAGTGGATTGAGCTGTTGGTTTACTTCTAAATTCAGGAGTGTCAAACGTAACTGTTTTTTTGTATTTCGTGAAACTTTGGTTGGTATCATTTTTCTCGGTAATTTCCGTTGGTTTTTCTGTTACAGAAAAAGAGTTGAGTGAGGGGTTTTCTATTTGTTCTGTAATTTCACGAAGTTCTGCAATTATTTCTTCAATAGCTTTACCCTCTTCTTCTATTTCTTTCGCTAAATTAATATTTTCTGAACTAACATTTTGCAAGGTGTTGTTTTTATCTTCTTCTTCTCCAAACATTTCATCGTCCCAAAAATAAGTTTGATGGTTTGCCAGAGATGAATCAAATTTTTTGATGGAGTCTTTTATACTATTTATCATTTGTTTATCTGGTTTGTCTTTCTGGCTTGAATTTGTTGCTTCGCTTATTGTAATATCTTCTTCATCTTCTTCTTCTGAGCTTTCTACAGTAGGACTCATGTAGACTGCCCACACAGCACATGATATTTCCTAAATATTTCCTGAATATTTCACTGAAAGATTGAAATATTTCAGTGCAAGATTCAGGAAATATTTCTGCAAACAGCAAAATGTCCGCTTATGTGGGAATATTGACGCGAAAATTGAGAAAATATTTCATTGAAATATTCCTGCAATATTACACATAAAGATTCTGCAATATTGTGAAAATATTTCAAAAAATGGAAAAATTTGTTAAACACCTCAAACCAATAGGAATTTTCTGAAATATTTTAAAACCCATAGGAATAGTAAGCCAAAAACTACTGCGCAGCTCTACAGGCCATAGAAACTGAGTTCGACCAGTGCGCATCATTTCAGTTGAATATTTTCAAAATATTTCAATGAAATATTTTCTCAACTTTCGCGTCAATATTCCCACATAAGCGGACATTTTCCTGTTTGCAGAAATATTTCTAGAACTTTGCACTGAAATATTTCAATCTTTCAGTGAAATATTCAGGAAATATTTAGGAAATATCATGTGCTGTGTGGGTGCTATTTCTTCTTCCTCTGGTATAACAGAGTTCGTAATAGAATTGTCGTCGCTGGATTCTTGAGTGTCTGACTCTAGTATTGGTTCAGTTAGGGACGGTAGAACACTAGTCTTTTTTTAAAATGGGGATGTCTTCTGGCTCGAAAACTGTTTCATCTTCACTAGAATCTTTGCTGGTCGTGGAACCTTCTTCATGTGAAATTTCACTTGTGTCATCTCTTATAACCGGATTCTGTGTTTTCTTCCTTGGTCTTAGTCTTGTGGCTATTGGGCCTTCCTCTTCTAATTTTTCTGCTACTACTTCTTCGGATTTAGTTCTGCCTACTGGTCTTCCTCTTTTAGGTTTGATTAAAATATCCTTTGCTGGTATCATTGCTGATGAGGAATCTGATTTTGCTCTTGTTGTTCTAGGTTCAGTTCCACTGTCTTTAATGTTTGTTTTTTTCTTCGTCTTTTCTTTCAACTGTTTTTCTTTGTTTTTATCCATTAACTTATTTAGTGCTTGGTTAGCTCGTAGCTTTATGCTTGCTGCTCCACTGCTAATTGGAAATAATCTTTTTTCTGTGATCCGTACAGAAAATTCCTGGTTAGTTTCACTATCTGTATTCTCACTCTCACTATTTTCAGTTGACGTTTCCTTTTCTTCTTTCTTAGTTAGTTTATCTTTATTAGGATTTTCTGATAAACCTTTTAACCATCTGTTGATTTTTCCTGGTTTGTATTCAAAATCATATTGATAGTCTTGCAACCTTAACAACCATTTTGTCATTCTGGCTGTTGGCTTGAGAGCGTTATTAATTATTCTGAGCGGTTCATGATCACAGGAGAGAATAAATTTTCTACCATATAAAAAAGGTCTAAAATTTTCAAGAGCGTGGATTACTGCTAGGCATTCTTTCTCGGTGTGATCGTAGTTGTTTTCTGCTGCTACTAACGTTTTTGAGAAATAGGCTATTGGTAGATCCATACCATTTGTTTCCTGTGTAATTACTGCACTTACTGCATGATCTGAAGAGTCTGTAGTCAATTTAAAAATTTTTGAAAAATCTGGATGTTGTAGGATAGGGTTTCTACACAGTGCTCTCTTCAGTCTTCGCAAACTTCTCTTTTCATCTTTGCCCCATTTGAAAATTTGATTTTTTTTTAAAAGAACGTATAAGGGTTTGGCAATTTTTGCATAGTTGGCTATGAATTTTCTGTAATAGCTTGTTATGCCTAAAAATTCTTTGATTGATTTTGCCTTCTTAGGTGTAGGAAAATCTTTTATGGCTGCTAACTTTTTGGGGTCTGCTTTGATTCCTTCTTCTCCTACTACATGTCCTAGATAGGCTACTTCTTTTCTTAAAAAATCACATTTTTCTGGTTGTAGCGCTAATTTTGCTTCCCTAAGTCTTTCTAGAAGTCTGTTTATCGTTTTATCATGTTCTTCTAGAGTAGCTGAAAATACTATGATATCGTCTAGATATACAAAAAGCTCTGCTCCTTGTAGTCCTGATAACACATTATCCATTAATCTTTGAAATGTCGGCGCAGCATTTTTTATTCCCATTGGCATTCTTTTGTATTGGTAATGACATCTGCTGTAGGAGAAAGCTGTTTTGTGTTGGTCTTCTTCTGCCGTGCCTATCTGATGGTACCCCATTGCTAAATCAAACACCGAGAAGTATTTCGCTCCTCCTAAACGTTCTAGTATAGTACTAATCAGTGGCATTGGATAGCTGTCTCCTTGCATCTTTTCATTTAGGGCACGAAAATCTATTACCAAACGCCATTTTTTATTTCCTTGTGCGTCAGCCTTCTTTGGGACTATTAATACCGGTGAATTATAACAAGAATTGGAGTCTACTAGCAAATCGTCCTTGTACATTTTCGTTACCAGTGTTGCCCCTGCTTGTTCGCATTCGGGTGACTGTCGATATTGTTTACATTTTACAGGTTTTTCATCGCTTAATGGTATATAGTGTTTTACTAATGGAGTTAGTGGTAATTTATCCCCAGGCAATAAAAATCTATCTTGTCCTGAACGTATCCATTTTTTAACATAGTCCAATTCTTCTTTATTCAGGTGATCTAGATTCATTTTATCTAATACTAGTTGTGTCCTTTTTTCTTCATTTCTTGAGGCCTCGTTTGATTTTTCTGTTTTTAACACATCTTCTGGTTTTACACATTCAAATGGAAAAAGTACTTGTGGTTGTATATTAATTGTTATGTCCTCACCAGTGGTGTTTATGGCCATTATTTTACAGTGCCCTTTCTTTTGTGTGACTAAAGCTTCACCGAGCATTAAACCTTTTTCGGACTCTATTCTGGGTAGATATCCTTCTTTTAGATCGCTGTTGATAACCGGAATATCTATAACTTGTTTGCTTCTTGCTTTGATTCTGAAGATTCGCGGTACCGGTTTAACTTCCTTTTTCAATTTTATTTTTTCTTTACAAGATTCTGTGTCTATAAAAGGGATTGGTTCCACAGGTTTGGATTGAGTTATTACAGAATTGTAGAAGAAAGAAATGCTTGCTCGTTCCTCTCTTAAATATGGTCTTCCTAAAATTCCATCCACATTTATTGGAAACGTGGATTCTACAACATGGAAAGGATGTTTTACTCCATTTATATGGATGTCTATTGTGCCTAAAGTAAATACTTTAGTTGTAGACACACCGGTGAAGAAAGTGATGTCATTGATGTTAACAGGTGCGTTTCCTTTTAACGCTGTACTTTTGATTAGATTGATATCTGCACCGGAGTCTTCGAAAAATTTTGCTTCGTTTCGAAAAATGTAATCTCTTTCTAGTTTTATTGTTGGGCATTCCGATACTTCCTCATTTACTTTGAAAATAGTTACTGATCTCGGAATCTCACTTCTGTTTGACGCGGTTTTTGGTTCGGGTTCGTTGACGCGCTGTTCCAACGAACCTGTTCCCAGTTTAAATCATTGGATTGGTTTCCCTGGTTTTGCATCCTCCCAATTGATTGTTGTTCCGGGATTGCCCTAACTTGATTACTCGTGTAGTGATTAAAATTGTTATGTGGTGGTCCATTTGGGTTATATAACCTTTTATCTGTATAATTACCACTTCTATGATTTCCTTGTGTCACATTTTAATTTCTATAATTGTTTGGTGCACGGTTCCTGTTTTCGTTCCTCCTGTATCCTAGGCTGTTTTCTGCTCTTGGATTATTGAAACTATTTTGTTGGTTGGAAGAGTTCATCCAACCTGGCCTCAACATTGTATGACTCTGATGTGTAAAGTTGTTTTGTTGAGGAGGATAGTTTTCATAAATTGGGCGTACTTTTCTTTCTTCCGCCTGTCTCGCACATCTAAGTGCATCGTCTATATCATCTGGTTCATGAACTTCCACCGATCTTGAGATGTCATCAGGTAAAGCATTAATGAAAGCTTTTAGCGCAGTTTTTTCAAAAATTACCACGGATGCGTCCACTACTTCATTAGCAAATTTTTCATATAGAGCCGCTCTTAATCCGCTCATATAATTTGGCAGTCTATCGTAAAGTTCATTTATGCTTTCCTCACGGTACATTTTTAACTTTACAATTTGTAAAAGATAACTTTCATATGGTTTCCCAGGTGCGAAACGTTCTTTTAATAAATCTATTAAATCTGTTAAATTTGGAAACACTTTTCCTCTAGTACATTCCTTAGCACTACCTCTTAATTTGGTTAGAATGTCGGAGATTAAGTCTGCTTCATAATTCGCATTAACTTTTGTGGCTGCATGTGCTACATCTTGAATAAAATCTTTGACTGTCATGTTTGTTCCATCGTATTCTGACACATGTTTCATTGCTCTTTCTAAACATCTATCGTTTCTTAAATCTTGTACTACTATGATGCTTGCATTTTCATTGTTTACTTCCGGCAAACGTGGTGGTGCAGGTGGATCCTCTCTAAATCCTATGTCCGTCCTATTTCTGTGTAAGTGATACACTGTAGAATTATTTGGATTCGCTGCTCCTTGTCCACCAGGACCATTGTTTCCTGTAGTACTCATTTTATTTGATCTAAGCTCTTGTATACGACAAAAAAAAATAATTCTCTCTAGTTATTTTGTTGTATTTATATACCAAAACTAGCTTGATAGGCCGTTATTAAAGGATGCGAAATCCAACCTGAACTTCCTGCTTGTTTCCAACCTATTACAGCTATTGTTGAATTTTCCGTATTCGGTTCTAATGTTTCTACTACTTGAAAATAAATTTCTTGACCTTGTAATTCTATGATTATTCCCCCTACCACACAAAATTGCTTTTTGAACAATGTCACTAATTCCGGCTCACAAGGCCAAAATTCTATTCCTAGTAAATCTGACGATATATAATTATGTTTCGTTGCAGATGTTATCAAAAACTTCGCACTACCTTCTATTAAATTCTGACTGTCTAACGTTATTTCGAATACTCCTTGAGTTACTGAAGGTATTATTCTACTTAAAACCATAAAAGCCATGAAATTAATACTAGTTTATTTCTATTTCAACGACACTGGCGCTATCGGAATCGTAATGGTCAGTAATGTTTTCGTTGTCCGCTATCGCTTGTCTATGTCGTACCTCTTCTCTATGTGCTATAATTCTTTCTTCTATAGCTTGTCCAATTGTTAGGTCAACTTCTATAATATTCCTATTGATACTTATAACTCCTGGAGCTTTGGGTATTTCTGGTTCTCGAATTGTGGGGATTACTTTACATACAGGTCTGAACTTCAAAGGTGCTTTCACTAAATTGTTATAAATTTCAGTATGTTTAGCAACATTAAGACAAATTTTTTTTATTCCTCTTTTTCCTCTTTTGCTTTTACAAATTTGTTTTGTATTTGAAATAAATGTTCCTTGTTTAGGCATAGGTATAACGAATGTCAAACTTTTCGAACAACGGAACGGGGAGACTGTGGTCCGTTGTGAGATGTATGACTTAATTCAATATTAATTAAAGTTTTATATTTAAATAATATTGAATTGATTCATTTAAGAACAAAATTACCGAATATTCAATGCTCTGAAAACTTTTATTTTCGCTTGAAGAAATAAATTCTAAGCGTACTTAAAAGTTTGAGCGTATGAATGGTACAATAAATTTTTAATAAATTAAAAATATATTGAATCACACTTTAGTAAATTTTGTGAAGGTAGGTAAACCAAATTTTAGTATAAGGATTAGGTATAATGAACACCAAACTCTGCTAACAACGGAACGGGGAGACTGTGGTCCGTTGCGAGATGTATGATTTAATTCAATATTAATTAAAATTTTATAATTAAATAATATTAAATTGATTCATTCAAATACAAAATTACAGAATATTCAATGCTACAAAAAACTCTTATTTTCGCTTGAAGAAATAAATTCTAAGCGTACTTAAAAGTTTGAGCGTATGAATGGTACAATAAATTTTTAATAAATTAAAAATATATTGAATCACACTTCCGTAATTTTGGGGAGGAAATTCAAACGAAATAAAATAAATATTTATGAATTAAAAACCCTTTTCTGTTTTTATTTTTAACAGAAAATAAAATGAATATATTTTAAAAAAAAATTTTTTTTTTTAAAAATAATATATCATGAGGAACAAAAAAGATTTTGAAAGAAAATTTTACTTTAAATATTATTTCTCAATGTGATAGTCTATTCTAAAAAAAACTATTGTTTTTTTTAATTCTGTTCTTCTTATTCCCTTATTTTGTTAACTCAGAAAATGCTTAAATTCGTTTTCAGACATAATTCTTACAAAACAGTAACTCTTAAAAAAAATAAACAGACTGATATTTCTCTTTAAATGAAATAAAAGAAATACTACCTACAATGTTCAGACTTGCGAAATTTCATTGAGACTTACTACTCGCGTACGCACGGCCTTGTGCGGTAATCTGATCCCGTTTCGTATTTCTGTGACTTACTTCAATTTGCATTACTAATCTAAATCTTTTAATAATTATTATTATTCAGTTTTATTTTCATACAAAAACCTGATCAAAATTTGTAAAATTTAATTAGTTCTTGGACTTTATAAAAAAACTCGGTTCAATGTAGCCTACTCTCCCCTAGTCTTAATTTAAATTGGACTTGCGTGAAAATAAGCTTCTTGGCAATCTGAATTTTTTCAATTCTAATTAATATAGTAATTTTCTAAACAATTCACTAAATTTAATGGTTTATTTTTTCAGTTTTCTTACATTTTATTCACATAAATATTCTCCAAGAAAACTGACAGTTTTAGGTTAGTTTTTCACATTGTTGATACATTACGCCAATGAAATGTCATTTTCAGAAACTTCTAAAATATATTGAATCTTTTTTATCGACATTAGGTACATAACAAACAAATTAAAAGTTATAAGCATTAAATATTAAAATAATATAATTATTTAAAAAGTCCTGCTTATATTATTTGAATAAATGAATAATAATACTATTGTTAATGACTGTAATATGACAGATTGTGAAAAATATTTTGTTTAGAACTTACCGATACTGGAGTTATAGTGTTTTAATCGACTAAAATGCGAATACAAAGTAATTTAAAAACTGATCGTACAGTCCGAGCGTTGACAATAAAAAATAAAATAACCTGAAAGCACCTGAAAGTGTCGAATTTTGTTTCAAGTATAATACATTACTATAAACCATTTTATGAATGATATATTTAATGCAAGATGATGTAAATAAATTTTTTTAAATATGTAACAATAAATAGTATAATATGATCGCTCTCGCGGCCACTAGTATCGAACACTATTTTTCTTTATAAATATATGTACATTCAAAATCCGAGAAATACTAACAACTAAACCGATATACTATCAAGAACGCAGAAGCTTCGGGTTGCACGGGGGGTTCGGGGGGCGAAGCCTTCCGACCACAAAAAACCAACTTGAAAGGTTAAGTATTTTACGTTTTTGTTGATTCGGATAGGGTTTGAAACGGTCTTTAAGCTGGTGAAAACCAAAAAGTCATAAGTTGATTAGAAGTTAAAATTTTTTTTTAAAGTCAAAAGACACAAGAGTAAAAATACAAAAAAACTGATTTTTTGTTATTATACAAATTAAAATAACGAAGACGATAATTTTTTATTATTTAGAAAAGTTGACAGTTTCTGTGACAACTGTCAACAGTTAAAATTCAAATTTGATATCATATTCGTAATCAGCGACCTCAATAACCTTATTACTGTCTTTTTTTACAAAAAGCGATCACTTTTTAGAGAAGTTGACAGCTGTCAACTGTCAAATTGTCAATTTAACATCATATTCGTAATCAGTGGCCTCGAAAACCCTTACAAACATGTGTCACTTATTTATACTTATTGTAGCTATTTAGAAAACTTAAATTATTTTATCTATGTTTGGGGAGTTTGTTATTAATTTATATAAACAATTATTAAAAAAAAAAATTTATTACTTATATGTTTTTTATTTTGATACTGTGATCCACGGTGAAGAAAATAAGCCTAACTTGATTAAAGAATATTAATATTTAAAAAAGTTGAAAGGGTTCTTCTAAGTTAAATTTTAACTGCTGTTTTCTTGAAAACTTGTTTTCGCACGTAAGGTCCCTTTTCACTGTCCAGGTCACATATTATATTTTTATTAAGTTTAATCGTTTTTCATATTTTAATATACATATCACCTCAAAATCAATTTTATTAAGTTTAATCATTTTACATATTTTAATATATACCGTCAACCGGGGCTATTTTGTGCACCAAATAGCTTTTTTTTGATTCAAAGATTTATTTAAATTCAGAATTAAGAGAATAAAGAAAATCAACTTTTGATATATGTTGTGGACATCCTTCTGAAGGTTTCCTATAAATTTTGCAAAGAAAAAAATTTTTTTGTCTTAGTTATAGTCATTGAAAGTCGTGAACACAATAACTCCCGGGATGGGGCTATTTTGTGCATCGAACTTTGTTTTTCTATAATGTTGCGTAAACAATTGTTTTAATCGTTTCTGCTTCATGAAATCTTTTGTGTATATATTTGAGAGTAAATTAAAAAAAGAATGACCTTGTAAAATTTTTTTGTAGATATATTATACAAAAAATGTAAAATAAAGCACTAAAATTTTGCTAAAATCTGGATTTACTAAAAATTAACAATCTTTTTTTAAATTGTATATTACGCAGATAGTAAATAATTTTTTTTTCTTTTTTAATATATATTTTATAATAATATACTAATATAATTATAAAATGATCCTTTAAACACTTATAAATAACTTTAAAACATCATTTCAGTAGGAGCTTTTTTAATGGTTTTGAATTTAGGAATTTTTTTCTCTTAATTGCCAAAGAATTAAATAATAACATTTAGTCATGTAATCAAACTTTCATTTTACAAAATAGCAGATTAAAATAATTCATTTTAATAATTTTTTTCATTAAAAAACTCGCGTGCACAAAATAGCCCCCGGATGCACAAAATAGCCCCAGTTGACGGTATATATGGGCAATTCCACGTGAGATTTTAGTCGACCTCTTAAAATTCGCCAAAAATATTTTTTTTCTATTCTGCATCGAAAAAAAACAGATACGTATTTTTTTATTTTTGTTTAATTGTCCAAATTTTCGAGTTATGAATTTTCGAAATTTTGGACTTTTAATTGTAGACCTATATTCTGTAGCTTATAAGTCCGAAAATATTGAGTTTAAAAAAAAGTTGTCAAAGAATGAAAGTTGTAGTTTCCTTTCGACTTTTAAGAAATGTAAACAAAAAATTTTTTTTTTAATTGTTTATTAAAAAAAAATTTTTTTTTATAAACAAATTAATTTTTTTTAACTTTGGGCCAGATTTTTTTTTGTTTTTTTAAATTTATTTATACCTTGTAATATAGAGAAGATTTTCCAAAAAGTCCCGAAATGGGCCTGATGTGTTAAATGAGTTTTAAAACATTTTCAAAAATCACTTGCAAGCATCACAGTGGGATTTTTTTTACAATTAACTTTTTAAAACTGTCTACAGCGTAGACCCTTTAATTTAAAACAAAGAACACTCAAATAGATTAAAAATTATACGCTGTAGACAGTTTTAAAAAGTTAATTATAAAAAAATCCCACTATGAAGCTTGCAAGTGATTTTTCAAAATGTTTTAAAACTCATTTAACACATCAGGCCCATTTCGGGACTTTTTGGAAAATCTTCTCTATATTATAAGGTATAAATAAATATTAAAAAAATTAAAAAAAATCTGGCCCAAAGTTAAAAAAAATTAATTTGTTTATAAAAAAAATTTTTTTTAATAAAAAATTTTAAAAAAAAATTTTTGTTTACATTTCTTAAAAGTCGAAAGAAAACTACAACTTTCATTCTTTGACAACTTTTTTCTAAACTCAATATTTTCGGACTTATAAGCTACTGAATATAGGTCTACAATTAAAAGTCCAAAATTTCGAAAATTCATAACTCGAAAATTTGGACAATTAAACAAAAATAAAAAAATACATATCTGTTTTTTTTCGATACAGAATAGAAAAAAAATATTTTTGGCGAATTTTAAGAGGTCGACTAAAATCTCACGTGGAATTGCCCATATATATATATATATATATATATATATATATATATATATATATATATATATATATATATATATATATATATATATATATATCACCCCAAAACAATCTTTTTTACACTTTTATTTATTTTTTATTTAAAAATTTAAATTTAAATATAAAGTTACGTAAATTAAAAACTTTAAACTTGTTTTAAAAAACTTCTGTTTGTAAATGTACTTTTTTCAAACTGTGTGTTATGAGTAAAATTTACATTACAGTTATGTAAATGGTAAATGCAATTATTGTTTTTTTCTTGATTTGGAGATCTATTTTTATTATTTTTCATGGCTACGGAAATTTCTCACGGTGGGCTTAGGCTAACTTTAACCTAAAAGAATTGGCCCATCTGGGATCTCTTCAGATAGTTATTTTACTTTATTTTCAGAGTGATTTGAGCCCAAAATGAAAAAAATCGGTAGAGGGATTTTTCAACAATCTAGATTTTTGTGAATTTTGCTTCTTTAGAAGGATGCTTTGCATTTCTGACAATTTTTAATTTTTCAAAAGAAGGTTATATTGACTCATTTTTATCAAGAATACATATAGGTATCTGAAGTTCTGAACAAATGGCCAGATCTATGTATGTATGTGTGTGTGTCATATTGTTAACAAATTAGGGGAGACTGGGGTAAACCCGCTCACTTTTTTTCAGATCGGCTAAAATCTAGGAAATTATTCTCTAAATCCAAGTTAATTTATATCATTTGAAAGCTTATGATTTCTACTAAAAAAATTAAAAAGAGTTTTTGATTTATATTTTTTAGTTTTACTTAGAGAAACTTTTTAATAAACATTTACCAAATTTCGAAATCACAATTTTCCAGGGTAAACCCGCTCACCTTATCTTTTCAAGACGGAAGAGTTTTATTTTTTAAATATTACCCAAGTGCGAAATGCCAAGACTGCAAATACGGCCCATCATTGGTGCAGTAATGTCTGCCGAGAATTGGCAGTAGTTACTGGGCCATTATTGGTGTTCAAAACGTCCCATTACTGGGCCAATGATGGCGCCGATGGTAAGAATTTCAAATTTTTTAAGACTGGGCCAGCTCTCGGCCCAATAATGGCACATTCATGGCAAAGTTGATCAATCTTTAATGGCAAAAGACAATTGCCAGTGATGTGCCGACCATCGGCCCAGTAATGGCTCATTATTGGCACTTTAATGGCAAAAAATTTGTATCGTTCATGGCAAATTACAATTAACAGTATTGGGGAGTAGCTTGGCTCAATAACGGCACAATATTGGCAAAGTTGATCAATCTTTAATTGCAAAATTCAATTGCCAGTGATATCACGAAGATCGGCCCATTAATGGCACTTTCATGGCAAACATTTTGTATCTTTGATGGCAAATTGTAATTGCTAGTATTGGGGCGTAGCTTGGCCCAATAACAGCACATTCACGGCAAAGTTGATCAATCTTTAATGGCAAAAGACAATTGACAGTGATGTGACGAAGATCGGCCCATTAATGGCTCATTAGTGTCACTTTAATGTCAAAAATTTTGTATCTTTGAAGGCAAATTATAATTGCCAGTATTAAGGCGCAGCTTGGCTCAATAATAGCACATTCACGGCAAAGTTCATCAATCTAATGGTAAAAGACAATTGCCAGTGATGTGACGAAGATCGGCCCATTAAAGGTACATTAATGGCATTTTAATTTGGTAAAATTTTTTATAAGAATTTAATTTTAAGAAACATTCAGTTATTCAATAAATTATTTATATTGTATTTAAATAATTGAATAAGCTTGAAAAGGATTCAAATTGAAATATTCGAAACTTTGAATTTTCTATATTTTTTACTGTCAATTTTAAAGAATTAATTTTTTTGAAAAAGTTTAATTAAGTATTAATTTAAAAAAAAGTTATTAATGTTTTCAAATAATTTTACGATTAAAGAAATTCGTAAATAAATGTAACAGAAACCTTTTTTTGAGTAAAATTTTTATTTTGTTATCTAAAAATTAAGAAATTTTCAATTTATTCAATAAATTATTTATTTTTGCATTTAAATAATTAAATTCTCGTAGAATTTTGTAGTAAAAATTGATTTTAAAATAAATTCTAGTCAAGTTTTTATAGATAATAATTAAATATTAAAAACATAGCATGAATTTTGATATTAAAATTTTTTTAAATTCAATTGCCAATGATGTGACGAAGATTGGCCCATTAAAGGCACATTAATGGCACTTTAATGGCAAAAATGTTGTATCTTTAATGGCAAAATATAATTGCCAGAATTGGGGCGTTGCTTGGACCAATAATGGCACATTCACGGCAAAGTTGATCAATCTTTAATGGTAAAAGACAATTGTCAGTGATGTGACGAAGATCGGCTCATTATTGGCACTTTAATGGCAAAAAATTTGTATTTTTCATGGCAAATTATAATTGCCTGTATTGGGATGTAGCTTGGCTCAATAACGGCACAATATTGGTAAAGTTGATCAATCTTTAATGGCAAAATTCAATTGCCAGTTATGTGACGAAGATCGGTCCATTAATGGCTCATTAGTTGCACTTTAATGGCAAAAATTTTCTATCTATGATGGCAAATTATAATTGCCAATATTGGGACGTAGCTCGGCCCAATAATGGCACAGTATCGGCCAGTGTAGTGTAGCTTATAAGAACCCTTTTGCTTCCTCGACTTCAAGTCAGAGTAGCAGAGTGGTCAGAGCTGTGGTGCGTCAGGTTCAGGTATCGATCCCCGCGAGAGGTAAGAATTTTTCAAATATTTGTAAGTTTGCGTTTAATTTAGGGAAATAAGCCTTATAAATTAATTAGTTAATTGAATAAAAAAACTTTATTTTTATTTTTTTCTAATTTTGTCAACTCTGGGGGAGTAATGGCAGCCAATATTGGGCTATTAATGTCTGTTGAGATCTGGCTGCCAATAATGGGCCATTAATGTCTGCCGAGATCTGGCTGCCAATATTGGGCCATTAATGTCTGCCGAGATCTGGCTGCCGACATCCAACCGCTGTTAACACCACAAGAGTCGGCGCAAAGTCTGGCCAATATTGACTGCCAAGTCTCGATGCCAGCTTTGCCAATCCTGGGCCAGTGTTGGGCCGCGTTGGTTTTCGCACTTGGGTAAAGTTCGTCTTATTCCCGTCTTAAGTATGAATTATTATTGATAATTTATGAGTTTTATAAACAATTCTATAAACAACAAATTGGTTTAATAAATAATGAACATAGATTTCATGAATTACAACTATGGATTTAAATAGTGTTATATTTTATTAAGAGAAAGTGAAATGTAGTTACAATTTTGGTTTTAATAAGTCATAAATTGTATTATTGTTGAAATATAATACGTGAAATTATTTTATTCTAAATTTTAAATTTAAAACTAAGTGAGCGGTTTTACCCCGACTTCACGTAAGCGACTTTACCCCGAGTGTATTCCTCACATTTCAGAATAAATTTAATTAAATCTTTTTAAAATAAGACAAAACTATATATGTACTTCGAAGAAGGACATCCAATAGCAACAAAAAAAATTTGCCAGATAAATTAAGACTCAAAAATAATGATCGAAAAACTTAAAAATCCAAAATACGTTTTTTTTCTGACACCTCTAAAAACATTTGATCGTCTCTGATTCTATGTTGAGTTCATGAAACTGTACGAAAGTTCGTTAATATAAGTTGAATGTCAAGTTCTATTCACAGTACCAATATCTTCATCTTAAGTTGAGTTCATGGCGTAAAATCGCTAGTGAGCGGGTTTACCCTGTGAGCGGGTTTACCCCAGTCTCCCCTAATAATTATCACAGAGACACGTTTTGACGGATAGTTCTAAAATTTTGTAACACGAGAACGATCGCGCGCTGCCGCGCGCGCGTTTTTTCTCTTGCATTTTTATTCTTTAAATTACAGTCTTTTGTTTGTTGAGGTATCAATTTGAGTGACAGTTTCTGATAATAGGAATTTTTAAATATTATTCAATTTAATACAATAATAGCCTATGTTGTGCGTAAAACAATTTTTTATACCTTTACAATTCTAGTTCTGTTTTTATCTGTTTCTAAATGTATCATTTCTAAAGTTTATGGTTTTGATAAAAAAACAACACTTTTCTTTGCTTAAAGAAAAGCGTATATTTCAAGAATGGCACATTTTATAAAAAGTTTTGTACGATGAAGTTATAGAAAACCTTTTTATAATCAAAGTAATCTATTTGTTAAGTAAATTTTGTAACATTTAAAATCTTCCATAGTAAATTTATATTTTAAAAAATAGTGATGAAAGAAAAACGTTACTAAATAAACAATTTTTATCTATTTTTCACTTAGCTAGCAAAAAAACATCTCTACTGTCAAAGAAAGCCATAAACAGAGGATATTAAATTAATAATTTACTTTTGTTTCTTAAAATCGTTCCTACTTTTGCTATAAAAAAGAAATATAAGTGTGGTTTCTGTAAATATTATACAAAAAATGTAAGTACTCCGTCATTTCGAAGAAAATAATTTATTTCAATATATGCTTTTCTATAAGATTCATGAGATGCAAAATTTCGTTAATAATCTTGAGAAATATTATCTTTAAACTTTTTTCAAAGTTCATTTGGATGAACTGGTTGGCAATACATTAAAATACGTACAAAAAAGTGTCTTAATTATCTGAAGTTTGAACTATTATTTGAAATTAGGAAATTAAAACGTCTTTGACCAATTGATAAGAAAGAAACGTGTAAAGAAATCTTACGTGTGAATCTTATTACAAAAAAATGACGTAAATTACCAATAAGAAGCGTCAAAGAAAGTCTTACGCGTAAAGAGAGCCATACGGAGACACACTCCTTTTTTAAGAAAAAAAATATATAACGACTCAGACATTTTTATAGAAAAAATATTTACTTTTATTTCAATAATTCAGTGTAAACATAATTCTTGATTAGTAAATTAGGTCTTTGATTTCCTAAATATATAATTAATGATTCCCAAGATTTAACTCGTGAAAATGCAACATATACTTGCCCATGATTAAATACATTTTTACGAAGGTCTACACCAATCGTGTCAAAAGTTTGTCCTTAGCTTTTCTTTATTGTTATTGCGAATGCTAATTTTATAGGAAATTGCCGTCGTTTGAAAGTAAAAGGATAAATATCCTCACAATACAGCGTAATACGATTTATAAATACAATATCTTTAACCTTATCACCTGTTAAAATACGACAACGTAGCAGATTGTTTGATAGTTCTAATACCTGCATTCGCGTTCCATTACATAAACCTTCATTAATACTAAGATTTCGAAGTAGCATGACAATACAATTGGCTCTTAATCGTAATTTATAAGGCGGGAAATTTGATGGATTTAAAGTATTCAAATACTCTGGTAAAATAGCATCATTTATACTTCCATTATCCCAATTTTCGGTACTATCAACACTTGTATAAATTCGCTCACTTTTATTATCAAACAGTTCGAGTACCTTGTTGTTAATTTCATCAACATCAACATTTCGAGCAGACAATATTGCTACTTTTGCTAAATCATCGTATTTATTATTGATAATTAATTCTCCAAATATTTTATGAATGATATCACTATTTTCTACACATTGCTCTGGTGCTAGTATATTATTATCATTATCATTTAAAGTACCATTTCCAACTGATAATAAATATTCTGAAAATTCTTTTTCAGCAGGTAAAGTTCTCATATTTTCTGTTAATGATATCACCTTAAAATGACTCCATAATGTGCTAGATTTAATAGATAAATTAACTAATTTGCTTCTAGTAGTATTAACTTTAACAGGCAATAATTGTCTAAAATCACCACCCAAAAGCATAGTTTTTCCACCAAATGGCATATCAACATTCATAAAATCGCGTAATGTTCTATCAATTAATTCCATAGCATATCTTGGCGCCATTGGAGCTTCATCCTAAATAAAGACATCAACCTCTTTCAAAAATGTAGCTTCCTTAGATTGACTTTTAATATTTGATGTAGAATCATAGAACAATGGAACAGGCATCCCAAATGTTTTATCTACAGTTTTACCACGGGGAAGTAATATTGCGGCAATGCCTGTAAATGCCATAGTACAAACACATTTTTCTTTACTTCTTAACAAATGGTATAAAGTTGTGTAAACAAAAGTTTTTCCGGATCCACCTGGTCCATCAATGTAATAACATGAAGAAGATGGTATTCTTTTATCTTGAATAACTACATTTAATACTTCATCAACAATATCCTTCTGTTTGGAATTCAGTTTCACATATTGCATTTCACTAATCTCTTTATGTTGTTGCAATGACATTTCGTTGTTCGCTTGATTTTCTGTTTCAATACTTATTTCATTTAACTGTATCATTTCAGGAAAATTGCGAATATTTGATCCTTCATGCAACAGAAAGTTAATTATATCATTATATGCTCTTTTATGAGCTTCATTAGATGGATAATTTTTCTGATAATCTTCAGACATAGCCTCTTTAAACTTTTCCCAAAGTTCGTTTGGATGAACTGGATGGCAATAAATTTAAATACGCACAAATAAACGTCTTAATTGTTGTGGCATCATCCATACTTCTTCTTCTGTCAAAGCACGTTCCCATTCTCCATCATCTTCAATAAGGCCTAATGCTAAACATGCACTACGAAAAATGTCATGTACAATATTGTTGACAGTTCGCAGATGATCATAACTTGTAGCGCCTTTAACTACTATTAAAAGTAATCTAAGATGAAACAGTTCTGATTGACTGGGCGAAATTGAATACATCCGTCCAATGACATTAAATGACCCTTTACGCTTCACCCATTTTAATGCATTTTCACCACGTTCTTTCTTAAAACCATAATAACATGGAATTTCTGCATATGTATATTGTCTAGCTTGTGGATCACGCCTATTTAAATCGAAATATTCTAATAACATAGTCCGTTTCTGTAAAGCTTCATTTACAGCATCATCATTTGCTTCTTCACTAATGGTTACAGTATGCCGATTAATTAAATGAACAGGTAATCGGAGAATAGAATGACTTTTACTCTGTATTTTCTCGCTTTTTTTGTCGATATTTTTTTTGATAAGCAGCTTTTTTTGACGTTTCATGATTTTATATTTTTCCTCTTCTTCAGGAAAATGAACCATAGCTCTTTTTTCTCCTTGCTTCTCAGTTATTATTAATCTTGTATCTTTCATTCCATTGCTTGAATCAATAGAAATATTATTAACATCATTTGCTAGAATTAAAGGCAAATCTTCTAAACAACTATCAACAAAATTTTTTTTACAAACATTGCTGGTTGAATTCAACGATGATAAATTATTGTCAACAATTTTATTTTCTTCATTTTGGAAACTTGTTTCTGTAGCTCGATTCCTAAGAAGACACTCCCAATTACATTCAACAGTCATAGTTCTAATATTAGTCGACCTTACTGACGGAAATTTACTTAAACGATTGTTTTTGAACATTAACATTAAATGATTTCTCATGTTATAATAATAGTAATTGACAGAGTGGGGCATAATATTAAAAAATATCGATGTTGCGAATGCTATTGCATATATTCCACAAGCAAGACTATTGTTTGGTTGTTGATCAACAGTTGTGAAAACTACTGGAGGTTTAAAAGGATATAATCTACTTAAATATTTTCTTTGATCTTCATTTAAACATCCTTCATTAAGACTATCATAAATATAAAGTCTCATTCCATCATAATAAGTGCAAATCCAATGACCTTTCTTGATAGGTCCACTAAAAAGTATTTGAATATGCTTTTTCCCTTTTTCAATCGGACTAATAAATTCAAGCGTATAAAAATACAAAGTGCTTTGCATGCGAAAAGCAGAATTTGATTCCCTTCTCAATAATTTTTCGAATTCATCAATATGAGTGTCATTTAACATTCCTTCTTCAGTAAGTATAATATTAAAATCTGTAACACTTAAATTAACAGTTCCTTCTTTGTTCGACATGATTTCTTTCAATTTATTGAAAAGATATCGCTTCTAAAAAATAGTTTTTCATAAAATTAATTAATTCAGAACACATGTAAATAATGTTACTATTGTCACATTTAACAGTAACTGGAATTTTTATCTTATCCTTTCTTATTGAAGTTTATTAAGAATGTAAAGAATGTATCTTCATCTATTAATATTATTAATATTATTAAATATAAGTATATTTTTGGTAAATTTTTCTGTTTTGTATCTGTTTTGTATCTGTTAACTTTAATTAAATTAATGTATCCTTTAAACTTTAACTTTAAAACTTTAACTTTAATAAAATTAATTAAATCTTTAAATTAATAAATCAAATAATTCACACATTATATTTACAAACTCTTCCTAATAAATATATATACAAATAATATTAACAAAAAATTTAATTTGTATTTACATGTATTTTAATTTTAATACTTACGTACGTAACGTATGCAATGTAATTTAACTTTTTTCAAATGTACAAAAAAATTGCAACTTTTTTCAAATGTACAAAAAAACAAAACCACAAAATTCACAATCAACACTTCCAGAAAAAAATCACTAAGCAAATAACAGCCAATACTTCTTATCGAAACGATATACTTGTCACACTTTGCAAATGGCTGACAGTTGCTGACACTTGTAATATTTTGTAATTTTTTATACCAACCAAAAAAAACTATGCGTTTCACACTGAGGTGAGGTTACGTAGCGAACAAACAATTGTTTGGAAAAAAAGATGCGCGCGCAACAATTTTGAAGCGTCTAAAATGAATCATAAAATTAAATATATTTTATTATTAAAAAACTTTTCATCTATTACAAACCAAATCATAAATAAAAATTATTTTTATCTTAAACTACTTTTGGTTAACTTTTAGTTAATAAATAAATTTTAATTAATTTATTTTAATTTTAATTTTAAAAAAGAGAAAAACGAAAATTTAAAAGTGTGAGGTCACCATCATTATAAAATTCAGCCAATGAGGAACACTCATTATAAAATCAGCCAAAAATCAGCCAATGAGAAAGAAGTTCTACACTTGAAGTTAGCTGCTTTGACATCAGTAAGTAATGTCGTCTCGATTATATCCAATCAAAATAAAGGATTTTGAATTTTATCCAATCAAAATAAAGGAATAAAGGATTTTGGAAAAATAGCCAATCAAGAAAAAGTTCTACACTTGAAGTTAGTCGATCTTACGCACTTCGTTTTTAAGAAAGGATTATTGCAGTCCTTAATACCTAAAATCTGACAGAAGAATTTCTAAATATATCCACAAACTTTTTTTAAAAATATTTCAAAATTTGCAAAATTGTTTTTTATATTTTTTGAAATAATGTACATGAATTATAAATTTTTACCAATATTTATATACACTACCATCCACGAGTATCAGGACGATTAAACGCGAGTCTATAAAAAACATGCCATGATTTTTTCAATCATATCTCGAAAATAAAAGGAGATACAAAAAACTTAAATACGGTTAGAAAGCTGAATACTTTTGCGTAAAATAAGCCGTCCTTGAAGTCATTTCGTTAACTATTTTTTGAGTTGTAAAGTGAGAAATAAATAAAAAAAGTATCAAATTTCCTCATTTTTGTCTCTTGGCTTAAACTTTTACAAAAATTAAAAAAGGTTAATCCGCCTTCAAAATATCATTAAAAATGTGAAACCGTGTTGCGAACATTTGTGCATTGAAATTCAACTGTGATGACTCGATTCTGGCTACGCGCGGCTACAAATGAGAGAGAAAGCAGGGACGAATTCATGCAAGGGAACGATGAACGTTCGAGTTTCTTTATATTCTTCGTAAAACATCATTATTTATTATTTCTCAGCATAAATCCGTCCCTGTTTTCTCTCCCATTCGCAGCCGCGCGAAGCCAAAATCGAGTCGTCACAGTTGAATTTTAATGCATCGATAGGTCGCAACACCGCTTCACATTTTTAATGATAGAGTAGAGGGGGGTAATGTAGTGCAGGGGGTAATGTAGTGCACTGGCTTTACTGACTAAACGAATGAATTCAATTACTTGCCGTTGGTATAATAGGGTTAAGGTATCAAATTATAGTAATGTATATCATTTTGGCTTTATTGTGCTTCTTCTAAAAGAAGTTGTGGCGTCATTTCAAAAACACTAGATTTCGAAACCATATTTCCGTTTTTTAGTAACTTAAAGAAAATGTCAGGCTCGTTAAAAAATATCAGGTAAGTACTTTTTCCATGTAAAATTTACTTCTGAACACAAATTTAGTATTGTTTTGACGTTTAATTTTGTTTTTATTGAGATATTGAAGTCAACGTGAAAAAAGTGCTTGGGGGCATTGTAGTGCACGAGGTTGGGGGCAATTTAGTGCAATTATACAGAGTACCGTAAATATGTATTATTTAACCATGTTTGCTTTTTGCAAATTTTTGCAGTTTTCTTTCAGTTTTATCTAACACAGGACCAAAGAAATCTCTAGTCTATAGTGCTGTCCACAATATGAGATGATACCATGCAAAGTCTAGATCTCGTCTCGGTTTTTACATGCAAAGTCTCGTCTCGTGGGCATGACTACTAGTTTATAGTTTTTTAAGTTTCTTATGTTCCTAATATTATATCTAATAAAATAAAATCGTTTATAATATATTCTCTGCTTTTCATTTCACTAATAAAGTGGTGCACTACATTGCCCCACAAATTTTAGAATGTCGAAAAAAAGTGCCTTCAGTTTTTTGGATATAGAAAAGCTCCATCTACATCTACAAAAAAATAATGTGCACCTTAAATGTAGCTAGAAGCATTGTCTTTCCAACGAGTCCTTATTGATCAAAATTGGTTGAAAATTGCAACCACAGGAGTCTTCGAAATAAAAGTGCACTACATTACCCCCTTCTACTCTATATAGAAGACGAATTAACCTTTTTTAATTTTCAAAGGCTTTTTTACAGATGAAATTCTAACGAAGATTAATGTGTTTTAAAAAAAATAAATTAAAAAATTAAATTAAAAATAAAAATAAATATAAATAAAAAAAATAAAAAATAATATAAAAAATAAATAAAAATAAATAAAAATAAAATATTAATAAATATTATAAAATATAAAAATAAAAAAAAATAAAACAAAAAAAATATTTTAAATAATAATATAATATAAATTTTTCTAGATTTTTGAAAAAGTTGAAAGTCAAGAGACCAAAATAAAAAAATTTGATATTTTTCTTATTTATTTCTCACTCTACAACTCAAAAAATAGTATTGGTAAAATGTATACATTATGTATATCAATTGATTTATTTTTGTGCCAGGAATATAATTTTGACTAAAATTAGTTACAATTTCTAAATAGGAAAACATTATTTCAATAAATAGAAAAAACAATTTTTGAAAAATTTGTAAAAAAAATTTGTGGATATATTTAGAAATTCTTCTGTCAGATTTTAGGTATTAAGGACACACATACATAGATCTGGCCATTTGTTTAGAACTTCAGATACCTATATGTATTCTGGATCAAAATGAATCGATATAACCTTCTTTTGAAAAATTGAAAGTTGTCAGAAATGCAAAGCATCCTTCTAAAGAAGCAAAATTCACAAAAATCTAAATTGTTGAAAAATCCCTCTACCGATTTTTTTCATTTTGGGCTCAAATCACTCTGAAAATAAAGTGAAATATTTATCTGAAGAGATCCAAAATAAACTAATACTTTTAGGTTAAAGTTAGCCTAAACCCACCGTGTTTTTTCTTTACAACAGGTATGTTCGTATTATTTCCATTTTCCATAAGTCTGCAAGAAGTTAAGTCAGACCATCTGATAGCCTGCGGATATATTTCTTGATTGTTTGCATGTATGTAGTTTTCGAAGGGGTAAGCAGTATTTTGGTCAAGAAGTCTGTGCAGAAAATGTTGTGCGTAGTAAAAGGTTTAAACTAAGTGCTCTTCTCCGTATAAAGTCTTAAAATTTTCAACAAACCATTTCAATTGTTCTTTGTCAGAGTCGTTATTACGTTTATTTTCCCTAGTACAATTTAAAACAATGATTTGATTTTTAATTAAAAAAAATTTTATTTATTAATAAATTGTTTAAAAAGTTTAAATTGTAATTATTATGTTTAGAAACATTAAATGTAAGTGGATATTAATAAATTTATTTGAGTTGTTTCATATAATTATCAATTTTTCAACGTGGGTCAACCTGCAAGCCTAAATTTAGAAACGTTGATTTTACATCATTTTTAAAAATTGAAGTAAAATTTTTATTTTTTGTTAATTTAAATTATTTACGGGTCAAATTTGTAGTTTTTTTAGGTCCTCTTTCTGATAGTATGTTTTATATAAATTATTATTTTTTTTATGAATTATGAGCAAAAAAGCTTACACTACCGCGGCGAAAATTGTGCGAACGCTAACATCTCGAGCTATTAAAAAACACGTCCGCACAGAAAGAGTGATAACTCTGTTAAAAATGAAGCTACATGCTTTTTTCAAATTGCATTGGAAGGCTTATTAAATTTACAATGAAGTGCCACTATTTTCAGTTATATTGCATAAATAGGAAGCGAGATATCATGTTCTGAAGACAAAAAAATAATTCTATTTTTTTCGGAATTTCTTACCCCGACTTGACTCCTGGCAAAATTTAAAAAAGTTGATGAAAAAATTATTACTTTCACAGACTATTCCTTGTAACCTAACAAGTAACACTACCCAATCATGAATCGCGGATCGCATTCTATTATGGATCATTTTTTAGATAATCAAAAAATATTTGATACGTATTTTTTTATTTCGGCTGACATGCAATTTTAGGGGTTGAAAATACTGATTTTAAACAATATTATAAACAAATGAAGGAAATTTTCAAAAATAGTTAACTTCGCTTGAAACTTGTCACTCGGGGGTTTTTGGGGACGCTGATGACAAATATGACCTTATTTTTTTAAAATTCAAAATGGTGGATCCAATATGGCGGACGACAAATTTAAAAAATGATTGTATTCTCTTGAAACTTGTCACTTGAGGGTTTTTGGGGTCGCTAGTTACGAATATAACCTTAAATTTTAAAAATTCAAAATGGCAGATCCAATATGGCGGACTAATTTTTAAAAATCATACAAATTCTCATGAAACTTGTCACTCGGGGGTTTTTGGGGTCGCTGATGACGAATATGACCTTGTTTTTTAATAATTAAAAATGGCGGATCCAATATGGCGGACGACAAATTTAAAAAACGATTGTATTCTCTTGAAACGTCACTCGGGAGTTTTTGGGGACGCTGATGATGAATTTGACCTCATTTTTTCAAAAATTAAAAATGGTGGATCCAAAATGGCGTACGAAATTGAACTACACTAACGGTCAAAATTGAGAGAACACCCATTTTCAGGCGAATGAAAATCGTATTAAAACATAAAATTTACTAAATTTAAATTTTTTTTTGTTTATTTTCTGAAAGTTGATAAAATTTTGGAAAGAACAAAATATTTTAGAAGTCGTTTGGCCAATAATTTATTTAAATATTTTTAAAAAATCGTCATTTTCAATGTTTTATACAAATTTGAATAACTTCTAAACATATTTTCTAAAATAGTTTTTAGTACAGAAAAAATGTTTCAAATTTTTTGAATGTTCTTGGTCCAAGTTTGACAGTCTACACTTTCTAAGAAAAAAATTACTCGTTAATTACTATAAGTGATTCTAATAGTGTAGCAAATTACCTTTAAGGGGGGTTTCTCATGAAAAAGTCAAAAAATGAACATTTTTGTTTTTTTGAAATTTTTTTTTATTTTGAAAAATAATAATCTAAATTTTTTTATATATTAAAATTGATGTATTTTTACAACAAAAAAAAATATTTTTACATCTAAATTATTGAATTAAGCGTTTGTCACAGTGTGGTGAAGTTGACTCTGAAAAAATAAAGCGTTTTGCGGTAGACACGATTCCGCCATTTTGAATCACCAAAAACCTAAAAACCAAAAAGAATCTTAAAATATATATATGTGGTGAGTCTGTTAACTAGGGGTTTTACTAAAAACCAATAAATAAAAAAATGACAGGCTTTTGAATGAAAAATTTGAAAAACGAATTTCGAATTTTTGATTCAAAAGCCTGCCATTTTTTTATTTTTTAGTTTTAAGTGAAACCCCTAGTTTACAGACTCACCACATATATATATTTTAACATTCTTTTTGGTTTTTAGGTTTCCGGTAATTCAAAATGGCGGAATCGTGTCTACCGCAAAACGCTTTATTTTTTCAGAGTCAACTTCACCACACTGTGACAAACGCTTAATTCAATAATTTAGATGTAAAAATATTTTTTTTTTTGTAAAAATACATCAATTTTAATATGTAAAAAGATTTAGATTATTATTTTTAAAAATAAAAAAAATTTCAAAAAAACAAAAATGTTCATTTTTTGACTTTTTTATGAGAAACCCCCCTTAAAATAAGCCTAACATCATTAACAAGCGTTTATTATTTTAAAAGTAATTAAAATTTTTGTAAAACAATAAAAATGGCGATTTTTTAAAAATATCTAAATAAAATAATGTCAAAATGACTTCTAAAAGATCTTGTTCTTTTCAAAATTATATCATCTTTCCAGAAATAAAAAGAACAATTTTTTAGATTCCATGTATTGTTTAACATATGTTTAAAATGTTTTTTAATCACCTGAAAATGGTCGGTCTCTCAATTTTGACCGGTAGTGTAATTTGTCGGGAAATTATAAATCAGTAAATTTTGAAAATACAATATACTATTTATATCCATTACATTAATTTATTATTTTTTAAGAACTAATTCAATTTAATTTCTTGATTATTTAATTAGTTCATAATTATTAATATTCGAATATAAAATAATTTGCGGGAATTTTTAAAGAGTACGTTTTAAAATACATACTATATTGAATACATTAATTATGATAATATATTATTTATTAAAAGTTATTTAATTAATTTTTGAAATTATTTATTATATACAAATCAACATTAAATCATAATTATGAAAATATATATAATTTGACGAAAATTTTGAACGTATTCATTATGTCAGCAATGCAATCAATATTTTTGCAAACAGTGTTTTTCAGAATCACATGAAAAAAAATAATTAAAGTAAGGGGCCATCCATAAACTACGTCACGCCTTATAGGGGGGGTGAAATTCATTTTTTGTGACGTTCTGTAGAAAAAATGGCGCTAAAGCATGTAAAATTTGTGACGTGGGTAGGGGGGTGGAAAAATTATGCAAAATAGTGTGACGTAGTTTATGAACGGTCCCTAAGAATAGATTAAAAATTTTCTAAATAATGTTTAAAAAATATAAAAGGCAACAAAAATATTAAAAAAATTTTAAAAATAAAAAAAAAGATTCTTTAAAAACGGTTTAACTTCACGCGGTGAGAATACAATCATTTAAAAAGTTTTTCGTACGCCATTTTGGATCCACCATTCTTAATTTTTGAAAAAATGAGGTGAAATTCATCATCAGCGACCCCAAAAACTCCCGAGTGATAAGTTTCAAGCAAAGTTAACTATGTAGGAAATTATTTGCTGATTAAGAATTTTTAATTAAGGAAGATTTCGACTATATCAGCAATTAGTGACATTTATTAGACGTCAATTGAACTCTTTGGTTTAGAGTCAGGTGTTATTCTTAAGATAATTATTCCGATATGGTTGTCGGTAAATAATTATATTTTTGAATTTAATTTTTGATCTGAAAAAATAAGCTGCGTGAACGACTGCACTGTGCACTCTAAACCAAAGAGTTCAATTGACGTCTAATAGATGTCACTAATTGCTGATATAGTCGAAATCTTCCTTAATTTCAAAGTTAACTATTTTTGAAAATTTCCTTCATTTGATTATAATACTGTTTAAAAAAAGTAACTTTGGTCGCCATTTTGTGGCAGCTATTTAAAAATTTAATCCCCAAAATAGTCCTATCTTGCGTAGCCCAACTATTTTTGACGCGATATTTATAACAGTAGAAGGTATGCTGAAGGTATTAAGTAGAAGGTTAAGCTGTAAAAAAATTTAAAAAACCAATTTAAAATTCTTAAAAAATTGTGTTTTTTGTTATAAATTGTTAAATAAATTGTTTATTTAACATTTTTTTAGTTTTTTTGATCACGCCATTTGAAAGAGGGACTCTTGACACATAAGAAATGTGTACTCAAAAATTTTTCTCGTAGCATTTTATTATTGAAATATGTCCTTAAACATTGTGTACAAATTTTGTACATTCCGTCCTTAATGGGTTAAAAAAATATTATTGTTTATTAATTTTTTTATAACAATTTGCATTTTGAAAATAAATTGAATTAGCTTTATGTACTTATAGTAAATTTCATGGCGCTATTATTTTCTTGTGCAATTTCCTTTTTAAAACAATTATTGTTTTAAAAAATATTGTTTAAACAATTATTGTTTTAGAATTTTAAAAACTGGTATCTTATAAGAATCATAGTTTAACATTATGCTTTTATTGTATCATTTATTATCTTAATATTTCTACTGGTTTAGACATATGATCCTTACACATTACATAAAAATCGGTATTTTCAAACCCCATTTTCAACCCCAAAAATTGCATGTCAGCCGAAATAAAAAAATACGTATTAAATATTTTTCGATTATCTAAAAAATGATCCATAATAGAATGCGATCCGCGATTCATGATTGGGTAGTGTTACTTGAAAGCTTTAAATAGAGACCAAGAACAGCTAAAAATATTTACGGGTTTCCGAGAAGAGAACCCGTTAATCTACGATTTTTAATTTAATTTATTATATAATGATATTAAAAAATGGATCCTAGTAAGAATGTATTTGGTAAAATTCATTTTTGACACTTTTTTCACAGCCACACAACTACTCAACGTCGAATTACAGAAATCGAAGATTGGAAATGTTGCTTCGCACGGTCAGACTATTTTTTTTTAATCACAGGAACCCTTAAATATTTTCTGCTGTTCTTGGTCTCTATTTAAAGCTTAGATTACAAGGAATAGTCTTTGATAGTAACAATTTTTGCTTCCTCATAAAGGAAGCTTTGTATTAGCAAAATTTTGGATTGTCATTTTTTGATATATTTATAAATTTTTTTTTATTATGCCTAATACTTTAGTACTTTATATATTTACAGGAACTCCCCGTATAAATGTTCTAAATAAATAAAAACAAATTTCGACGTATTTTGACCTCCGAAGTTCAAAAAACGGATTTTAAAAATTTGTCCCGATGTGTGTGTGTGTACTAACATTACATTTGCCTCAATATCTCAGAACGAGAAAGAGCAAAAGGCCAAAATTTTTTCTTAAATTGTAGGTCTCCCCGGGGGACATAAAATGAGAGTATTTTCAACCCGATTCATGAAGTTTAACTATTTTTTTTTGCATTTTTCATTTTGTAAAAAAACGTTTTTTGGACATAACTTAAAAAAATATAAGGACACTTATGAATCTTTTTCTTTAGTTTTGTAGAGTTTTTTTCACACGCATCTTTTGAGCCCTAATTGAACATTTTTCGTCCATATTAACCGGAGATAATGAACTTTTAAAAATCTAAAATTTTGAAAAATAAGACTTTTATAAAATTTTTTTTAAATTATGTGAAAGTAACTTCAAAAAATTATTACTAACTTGAAGAGCATTAAAAAACGCTTCGATTGACCTATTTTTAACCTGATTCGGGCAGAAATTATGAAATTATTGGTATTTGAAAAATTAAAAATTCTGGAAAATATCATTTTTTCAACATTCTTGTTTATTAACGTATGTGTAATTATTAAACTATTATTACCATCTTATAGAATATATAAAAACACATTTTTTGGACCAAGATTTATTGATTTTTAACCCTTTTATAAAAAGTAATTCTTATATTTCAATTATTATTATTTCTATGAGGAAGCAAAGTGTTCATGAAATGAACACCAAAATTATAAAAATGTACAACTTGGCAGCGGTTTTTTTATCAACTTTTCTAAATTTTGATAGGAGTCAAAGTCGGAGTAAGCAATTCCGAAAAAAATAGAATTATTTTTTTGTCTTTATAACATAATATCTTGCTTCCTATTTATGCAATACAACTTAAAATAGTGGCATTTCATTAGAAATTTAATAAGATTTCCAGTGCAATTTAAAAAAGCATCTAGCTTCATTTTTAACGGAGTTAGGGGCCATTCAAGTATTACGTAAGCATATTTTTCAGGTTTTTAGACCCCCCCTCCCCATGTAAGATTTTTTATATGCATTAGCGCCATTTTTTCTAATGGAAATAAGCAATAGCTAGACCCCCCTCCCCCTTAAATGCTTACGTAATACTTAAATGGTCCCTTATCACTCTTTCTGTGCTGGTGTGTTTTTTAATAGCTCTAGATGTTAGCGTTTGCACAATTTCCGCCTATTCCATCCCTAGAAGTAAAAAATCTGTACAAAAAACTAATAAATGATAAAACTCTCTATCTTTTGCAAATAAATGCTTTTGTTAGGTAGGTATAATTTTCTTACATTAGTAAAGCTTACTAACCCTTCTTTTTAGTTTTAAAAACCACTTTTATTTCATCCCTTAAAGCAAAAAATTATAAAACAGGAAATAAACTGTTTCTATTTTTTTGTGTTTTCAATCTAAGACCTCTATTGATATAAATACATTATTTTCAGATTGATTTATGTTTTAAAACTATCCTATTTCAAAAACACCCCTATTTCATTCTTTCATATTAAAAATCTGTAGAACAGCAGTTTGTTCATTTTGCTAGATCAAGTCGTTTGTAGCTTCTATGGTTGAAAACAACCCTTAAATGAAAAGTGACAAAACGTATTTTAAAAAATATTAATTTTTTATAAACCCTAAATACTTTTAGATATAAAGCTTTATACAAAATTAATATTTTTTTAAAAGATTATTATTATTTTAAATTAAAATATTCGTTTAATTAATTTTTTTGAATTGCTCTGTTTAGATACATTGTCAAAGTAAGGGATGATTTCACCCCTTTCCCCACATGTATAGGGTAAATAAGTAGGGGAGAGTAGGCTACATTGAACTAGGTTTTTTATAAAGTCTAAGAAATAATTAAATTTTACAAATTTTGATAAGGTTTTTGTAACAAAATAACTACTCCCTTAGCTAATACACACGTTACAAACACAAATTATTATAATTAAATAATAAAATTTAATTTTTTTCTAACCAGTTACACTTTTCTTATTTTGAAGGATGTGTGCCTAGTGTCTACATTGAACCACCTCTAATAAAACTTTACAATTTACTTCAAAAATAATATTCCCACTTACACATTGTAAAGAATCTTATTTTCCACTCAAAAAAAAAGAAAATTGTTGTTAAATATTTATTATTTGTTAATATAGGAGTTTAATATATTTCGATGTCAGGTTGGGTAGCAAAAGTGACAGTTTAAAGTTTATCTCGTTCACGATTGTGATGAAAGCGTGTCTTCCAGTATTTTTTTACTAATTAGTAGAGCAGACAACTTTACCGAGGCAATACATGGACTTTTAGACGAGGTGCGATCGGATCAATTATAGATCTAACGATCGCATCGTCTAAACTATTTAGTCGCATAAGCGACTGGCGGCTCTCAGAGGAATATACCGAAAGTGACCACCAGTACATTGAGTTCTCAATCTCGATGGGAGACACACGAGGAGAAAAAAGACAGGATGTTCCTAGTCGCAAAATCTCCTCGTGGAATATGAAGAGACTCGACAAGGAAAAGTTCGGCCGGTCCCTAAGAGAAGCCCTTTTGATTGAGGACTTGGGCTGGGTGAAGAGGCCGAGCAGTCTGGATGGGAAGGTGCAAGCGGTGAGAAACATGATAGTCACCGCTTGCGATGCGTCAATGCCACGCAAAGGCGCCATTCCCGTAAGAAAATCCTTGCACTGGTGGTCAGAGGAGCTAGCCTCCTTGAAGAAGGAATGCCTCAAAGCAAGAAGGACATATACCCGATTTAAGGGAGATCCCTTGCTGAAAGAGGCTTTCAAGGAGGCGAAAAAGAACCTCAAGAAAGAGATCCGCAAGTCGCGACGCCGTAGCTGGAAGGACCTAATCGAGGAAGTCGATAAGGACCCATGGGGTCTGGCTTTTAAAATCGTTACTAAGAAATTAGCGACGAGGCAAAAGACCCCCGGCCTGGACAATCCCGATTGGGTCAGAAAGATAATAAATTCTTTGTTTCCTCCTGCGGAACCATACCTTAGAAGGGACTGGAGTTTTTGCAAAGTCGAAGAGGAAGAACTCTTCACACTTAGTGAACTGCAAAAAGCAGGCAAAAGATTGAAAACAGGCAAGGCGCCTGAAATCGATGGGATAAGTAACGAGATCCTAAAGTTGGTAATCGACACTTCACCCCAGATTCTGCTTCGATGCTTCAATCTTTGCCTTGAGAGAGGAGAGTTCTTCCGCGACTGGAAGCGACAGAGGTTGGTCCTCCTAAGGAAAGGTGAAAAACCTCTAGATAAGGTTTCATCGTACAGGCCTATATGCCTGTTGGATACGATGGGTAAACTTCTAGAGGATATGGTTCTGCAGAGAATGCAAAGCCACTTGACCGGAGAGAATAGTCTATCCGATCACCAATTTGGTTTCCGTAAAGGCAAGTCCACGGTTGATGCCATCTAAGCAGTTGTAGACATAGCCAAAGAAGGAAAAAACAAACTGGGACCTGGGAAAAAAAGAGCTTTTGCGCGTTGATAGCAATTGACATACGCAACGCGTTTAATTCCGCAAGATGGAAAGATCTCATCGAGTCGATGGAAAAGAAAAACATGCCGCCCTACTTGTTGCGGATAATGGATAATTATCTTAGCGACAGGTGGGTTATATATGAGGGAGACACCTGCACTCTCAGGGAAGAGATGCAGCGTGGGGCACCTCAAGGCTCGAGGGTTGGTCCATTTGTATGGAATGTATCTTACGATGATTTTCTGCGAATGGATCTGCCCGAAGGTGCGGTGATCATCGGCTTTGCGGACGACGCGTTGTTCGTGTGCACTGCCGAAAGTGAGGAGGCTCTTGGGACATTGGTGAACGAATGTCTGCGACTAGCTAAAAGCTGGCTGGATACCAGAGGTCTTGAAATGGCCCTGGAAAAGACCGAGGCACTGCTGGTTACAGACAGACGTGGTTATGATCTCCCACGAATCGTGATAGACGGATTCGAGGTCAAGTGGAGTATGCAAATTAAATATCTTGGTGTGGAGTTAGATGGAAGGTTAAACTTCCACTACCACATGGCTACGGCGTCAAATATGGCGATCGAGTGTGCGGCTAATCTTTCACGGCTAATGCCAAATGTTGGCGGACCCCGTGAACAAAAAAGAAGACTTGTGGCGAGTGTCGCCCACGCTAAAATGCTCTATGCAGCACCAGCGTGGGCCCCATCCCTGAGGAGTAAAAGATGTGTGACCATCTGTGAAAAGATACTGTCTGCGCAGAGATCGATAACAACGCGTATCATCTCTGCATATAAGACGGTATCTACGAGTGCTGTGCAGGTCCTTGCAAGTGTCCCGCCAGCAGATCTTTTGGCGAGGGAAAGGGAAGAAATGTTTCTCTTTTCTAAAGAAAGCAGTTCCTTGAATGAGGAATTAAGACTAAGCAAGGGCCTGATCCGCAAAGAAGCGAGGCACAGGCTCATAGAAAGATGGCAAGAAAGATGGGATGGTGAGGAAAAAGGTCGATGGACTTATCGCCTTATCCCGGCACTCGCCACCTGGATAAATAGGAAACACGGTCAGGTTTCCTATTATATGACTCAGGCGCTCACAGGTCACGGGTGTTTTAACTCGTACCTGTGTCGCTTTAAATTACGCGAGGACGAGGTGTGTGCATATTGCCAGTTCCTTGAGGACAACGCGGAGCACACCCTCTTCTCATGCAAGAAATGGGACTTGGAGAGGCAGGCCATGTTCGAAGGTGTAAACAGTCACGTTACACCGGAGAACATGGTATCGCTGATGACCCAGTCAGAGGAGAATTGGCGGCAAGTCGAGAACTTCATAATCTCGGTTATGTCGAGGAAGGATCTCGACGGCTGCCAAAAAGCGTAATTTAAACAGCTTTTAATTTATTCGTTTGTTTTTTATTAATTTATTTTGTGATTTATTTGTCCTTATACAATTTTAATTTATTTCGTTTTATGTTTTTAATATTATATACGCGTTTATTATTTTTTTTTCTTTTTTTTAATATATCCGTTTGCTATTTTATCTTTTGACTGTTTACACTTGATTAAACATTTTTTTTTATAATTGTTGTGCTGTTAATTCCGCTTTTATATTGAAATAGTTTTAAATTTTTAACTATTAACGCAGGATAACCGCAGAGAAAAGCAGAAAGTCGCATTAGCGACAGAGTTGGAGCGCCACCCTCGAAGGCTAAAGTCTTACGACAGTTTCGAGGGAGGGTAAAGGGCTCCAAAAGAAGGCTTATGGGTTTTAGTGGGTCGGGCTGGTAGTAGGTCGCCAGTTTGTTAAATTTATTATAACATTTATTTATTTTTCTTTTTTTTATATTTCTTTTTGTTTTTTTTTATCATACCAACCCCACATAACCTTGGAGTGCGGAATCCAAGGTATCTGTAGGCAGATTTCCCAAAAGTCCCTAAGCAAAAAAAAATAATAATATTAATAATAATAATAATCCCCGCCGATGGTTGTCCACTACCAAACATCATCGATGTCTTTTACTTGCTGGGAGAAGCGGATCTACTGCCAAATGTCATTGATTTCTTTGATGTGCTGGGAGAAGTGGATCCGCTGCCGAACATCATTGATTTCTTTGATGGGTTGGGAGAAGTGGGTCTACTGTCAGACATGATTGATTTCTTTGATGAGTTGGGAGAAGTGGGTTCGCTGCCAGATACGACTGTCATCTTGGATATGTTCGGTAGACCTTGCCGTAGTGGCGGGGCTTTTTACTAAAGGACAACCAACAGGGTGGTTCCCTGATAAAAAAACCAAAAACTAATGAAGATGAGTCAAAGTGTAAATGAATTACCGCAAGGAGGAACCCCGCAAGGGGACAATACTCCCGTCGGTCTTTCAAAGACCGTCGCAGGCCCCACGGATTGGGGGGGGGCAAAACGAAAATTCTGCGGAGAAGGGACTTAACAGTTTCCAAAAAAATGTTGTAGAGCAGGTCGAACTAATGCCTAAAATACTCGAGGGTATGTGGCGGGCCTGCAAAAAGCAGAAAAACATTAGCAAGGACGTCCAGGACGGAATGGTGGAGTTAGAAAAGGTGCACGAAATAATTCGCAGGAACATGCGATTTATCCCCGAGCCCTTCATAATCCCAGAGCCAACAAACGCAAACTGTGTATCACCATCACAGAGGCGTGCTGCGGCGAGTCCGAGCGGTGCAATTAATGATAGAAAGCGCCGGAGAAGCGGGAATGGTCCAGAAGCGAGTCCACATCCTGATGGCCAGTCTGAGAAGAGGAAGTGCGAGGAAGTACCTGCGCAAACACTTCCGTTGAAGCCAGGTAGTGAAGGAAAAGCCGAGAAAAAAGTCAAAGAGACTTACGCTTCAGTTAGCTCAAAGGATGACACAGTGGATGGCGACGGCTTTGCCGCTGTCATCGATAAAAAGGCAAAGGCCAAAAAGAAGGCCTTAAAAAAGAAAGAAGAGAGGGAGCTTCAAAAGTATCCTTTAAAGCCGAGAAATACAGAGGCAGTAAGGATCTCAGCGAAAAACCCAAACGCTATCGCTGAGATCGTGACTGAAATGAAACGCTCTGTGAGGCCTAAAGAGTCCAATATTGAGGTTCTTAGGATCAGGAGGGCACTCAATAAAGATGTTCTCCTCGTTGTAAGAAAGGGTGGTGACACCTTGAAGTTTTCGGGGGCTCTGGCGTCGGCCTCACATGGTAGGGCTGAGGTTACGGCTCTTGTAAATAAGAGGTGTCTGGAATTGATCGGCCTCGATGAAACTACGACTGAGGAGGATGTAGTTTGTTTTGAGGGAGAAATTGGGGAAGCCTGACACGGACATAGTGTGCAGACTTCTGCCACGTTTTAGTGGCACAAAAGTCGCGTTGGTCCGTCTGGCAGAGGCTGATAGTCAGACTCTGCTCAAGATCGGCAAAGTGAGAATAGGATGGCTAAACGTCAAAGTCAGAGAGCATCTGGAAGTTGTGAGGTGCCTAAAGTGCCTTACATATGGACACGTGACCCGATCATGCAAAGGCCCCGACAGAACTAAAAACTGTCGGAGACGCGGCGGTGAGGGTCACATGGCAAAGAACTGTTCTGTCGAACAACCTAAGTGCTTAACATGCACAGATTTAGGAAAGACAGATATTGTCCATATATCCGGGAAAAGCTCTTGCCCGGTTTACAGGGAATTGCTGCAGAGGCTTAAAAAGGCAAACCCTTAAAGTTTCTGCAGGTCAACCTGCACACCTGCAGGACGGCGCAGGCCCTCCTGATGCAGACGGTCAAGAAAAAAGGGATGGAAAGATCTCATCCAGTCGATGATGGAGAAGAGAATACCGCCCTACTTGTTGCGGATAATGAATAATTATCTTAGCGACAGATGGGTAATCTATGAGGGGGACAACTGGACTCTGAAGGAAGAGATGCAAAGTGGTGCCCCCCAAGGCTCGAGGGTGGGACCATTCGTGTGGAATGTATCCTATGATAACTTCCTGCGAATGGGTCTACCTGAAGGTGCATCATCGGCTTTGCGGACGATGCGTTGGTCGTGTGCTCAGCCGAAAGCGAGGAAGCCCTTGGGACATTGGTGAACGAATGTCTGCGGCGAGTTAAAAGCTGGCTGGATGCCAGAGGTCTTCAAATGGCCTTGGAAAAAACCGAAGCTCTGCTCGTCACAGACAGACGTATATTTTATTAAATTCAAAAAAAATTAATATTTACACTTCTACTAATAATAGTAACATTTCAGCAAAGTTTAGAGAAAATTCATTGTTTTACCTGGGTAGTTGAGGAATTTTGCCCCATATGTTCGTAATTTGTGGTTACGTTTTATTTTTTTACTCCGAATCCTTTTGAGATCCCAAGATGAAATTTACAGGACATGTAAAGCACATTTGCCCTAACATTTAGTAAAATTTTGAAAAAAATCGAAGATGATGTTTTTTCAAAAACGGATTTTTAATTTTTCAAAAAAAAAATTTTTTTGAATTTTTTTATTTTATTTTAATTTTAACTTAAAATATACTTAAAACCAAAGAAATCCTTTTTTTAAAATCCAAAATCGGTTAATTAGAACCAAAGTTATAGCACTTTCAAAAAAAGAAGACAAAAATTTTGAAAATGCCATATTTTTGGTAATTTTCAAAATTTTGAAAAAATATTTGGTGGAGTTGTTTATCACTATAAAAGTAATGAATTTACAAAATTACAGCCAAATCCCAACAAGTCATGAAAATAAGTGTGTTGAACTGACGTGGAATCCACCAAAAGCCATTTCTCTTACAAAAAATAACATTTTTGCACTTTCTTTACGAAAATGGAAAATTAGAGTATCAAAGTTTCCAATAAAATTGTTTTTGACTATGAGCAATAAAAAGCAATAAGTAAAATAACTAATTAAAATCACCTGTAAAATAGCATTTTTGACGCGTCGCGAAAATAAAACTGTTTGAGTATATCAACCGCACTGACGATGAAGAAGTCTCATGTCAGCGATTGGACCTTTAACATGTGGTAAGGGAAATTTTTTCCTTTCCTCCTTGAAATTACAAGAGAAAAGGTAAAAACTTCTTCATCGTCCGTGCGGTTATTATAGTCAAACACTTTACTTTTTCGCGACCAGAGACTTAGTACGCTCTGCGCAAGCGCAGAGCGTACTAAGAATGCATTGATAGCACTATGTGGAAGTGCGCTTTTTGTTTTAAATGATACTCAAAGGTTTTCTCATTTTTTTCAGCTATGCAAGGCGTAGTTACCAAATAGAATACGTCAGTTCACCATTTTCATAAAGAAAATTTGAATTTATATTTATGTACGAAAATGAGACGTCGTGCAAAAATGCTTCACTATTCGCTGTTTTGAATATAGTATATAAAAAATCACAAGAGAAAGGGTAAAAACTTTTTCATCGTCCGTGCGGTTGATATAGTCAAACACTTTATTTATTTTTATTTAATTTTTTGCTATTTTGAAGCATTTTTGCACAACGTCTCATTTTCGTACATAAATATAAATTCACATTTTCTTTATGAAAATGGTGAACTGACGTATTCTATTTGGTAACTACGCCTTGCATAGCTGAAAAAAAGAGAAAACAACTAAGTTTCATTCAAAACAAAATGTGCCTCTTTTCTTTAACTATTTTTATGCAAATAAACAAGAAAAATCAATTAGTGTGTTGTGACCCAATAAATTGGAAATGCAAATAATATTATACTTTCACTAATTATCGAATTATGAATGGGCCTGAATTTAGAAAAAATTCAACTTGATAGAACTATTAAGTTACTAGCAAACTACTCTTACTATCAAGTACAATGATGACGCTTAAATTTGCTTAATTTTAAATTATCAACTGTAAATTAGTCTACTCAAATTTTATAAACAATAATGCTCAGTTGAGCGCCAGTTATTTTAATTTTATAAGTTACTTAAAATAACAAAAGTAATTTTCTTTTAATCTTCCAAATACTAATTTTGAGACTCGATTGAAAAAGGGGGGGGAGGCGGTGGGTTGAATTTCACTGAGACTAGTAATTCAAAATAACGTTTTCAATTTATTAAATCAATAGAAAAATAACCATTCGACTTACCGATTAATTCGGTTAAATGATAATGTCGGCGACAATCAATAATAACGACTCCTTTACAATGGTTTCAAATCAGTCGTACAGTTCCCAAAAATGGTCTCTCACTTTGGAAAATTGTCGTCACACCACTCTTTCACACTTGCCTTTAACACCGGCGATTCAACTTATTTTCAATTAAACTTCTACAGTCTTACACAAATATCGTTTCTCGTATATAAACTTAACAGTTCTCTTCGATTTAAAGTAATTATTATGCACAACTAATCCAATCACATCAAGAAAAACTTTATCTCTTTGCACACTCAGAACTTTTCTCGGTCTCTCGCCATGTGCTCTCTATGAAAAAACCGGCGTCTATTACCTGGTAGCGCGCGCTAACCTTCTTTTTCTCTCACTCACACGTGCTTTCTCTCCTTCTCTCCGTCACTCACACGGTACAGTGAACTACTTATAAACCGATTACTACGCCACCAAGAAATAGTCCGTCCAAAACAAAGCTTAATTTGTCGAGAATAATCATTGTACGAGAAAATATTACAATAAAAATTCGTAAATAATAAATGATAATAACAAAATAACAAATTATTAATTATAATAATTTTGATACCAAAATAATAAGTTTAATTAATTCTAATTATGAGAACGTAGTCTCAGGTGCGTAATTAGGGAGAAAAGTATAGTGACAAATAAAATAAAATAAACTTGTTTTTGTGGCAATCCACATTGTCACAATTCTCCGTTCCTTACACGTTACTATCAGTAGTAACGCAACAACAAAAATTGAACTCACTCAGATACTTCTTTTCAAACAAAATTAAACAATAAAAATAAAAAAAACTAATACACCTTTTTTTTTTTTTTTTTCTTACACTCACATCACTTATAGTCTGTTTACTGCAATCGTCCACCTTCTGATTTCCGGCGTTCCTCGTAGAATTCCTTCATGGCCAAGGTCACAGCTTCTGCTGGTAATCCAGCCAAAGCTTGGGCCATTGCTCTGGTCTGCTCGATGAACCTGTCCGTGTTGTCCATCATCGGTGGTGCTGGCGGTTCTCTCGCTGGTTGTTGGTGTGGTGACTACAGATGGTCCAGGCCTCATTGCTTCTATCGTTTCCGAAACTCGACGTCCGCGACCTCGCCCTATTGAACATAACTTGACGGTATTATGATTCTCCTTAGATTCCGAAGCTACTCCACTCGCTGATGCTTGGTTGTTATGTTTTTGTTCAGCCTCCAGACGTAATTTCTCTTCTACGCTTATCTTTCCTGAATTTGCCATAATTCCTTTAGTCTTTTTAATCCTCTCCGATCGAAAGTCCTGATATTTTTCTCGGCCGTATTTCATCATCATGTCCCTTTTATGTCGATCAGAGCAACGAGGGCAATCGGTCATCGTGACGCCACGTCTTCCGCAGTTCCTACAGTAGCCATACTGTGGATTTGGGCAATCATTACGCCTATGTCCAAATTGCCAACAACTTATACAGGATCCAGGTGGGGGGTCCAATTCCGGGTCGGTGGGAATCAATTTTAGTCCTCCGAACAACACTCCGCGTGTGATCACAGGAAGAACGTTCCTTCCTTGCTCAAGGCTGGCAATCTCTATTACTGGCTCCGCGATTCTGCTGGTAGGTGGTCCTGGAGGGGTGATTGATCGTTCCGGCGATGGTGTTTTGTTTCGAGAAACATAGTTTTCCGGAAACATGATATTCGTGCGGATAGCACGGATAGCCTTTATTTGTTCGTCCTTTAATCTCTGCTTTTCGCGCGAAGTCGACGGCAATTCTCCTCTAAAATAGCGATCCAATTCTTCTACAGCGAGTCGGCTTTCCCATTCCTGCTCACTTTCTCCTAACTTGCGCTCAGTTCTCCATGCTTCATCATTGTCTCGCTTTCTTGCAGAACCTCTGCCCGCTGATGATACTGCTGCCATATCCTTGGTGTGTCTCACGCTTATTGGAGCTGGTGGTTGGGCATCTTCCCAAGAGATCAAATCGTGATCATCTTCGCTCTGGGTAATGTTAGAATTAGAATCTACATTGGCTGTTGCGCTGGGATCGTGCAAAAATTTACTAAAACCTCGTCCTCTTGATGACATCCTTCTAAATGATTAGTCTCTTCTTACTCTTAATCTCTTTTTCTCGGAACGCTGGTATATGAGTCTTTATTATCGGTGAAACTGAAACAAAATTGATCAAAATAACAATTAATTATTAACCGTTCGCGGCAAAATATAACGTTTAAGTTCTGAAACGTGCACCTTCGAAATTCGGCGACTATTTTGCGTACTCAATACGTAAACCGAGGGGGATAATATTTTCACGATTTTGAATGGACCTTCAAATTTGGGTGCTAACTTAGACGCAAATTTGTGTGCACCGCTGGATAATTTATGGGTTTTCCAGAGTACCTGATCTCCAATATTAAATGTGACAATTTTACGCCCACGATTATAATATTTTGCTTGTTTGCTTCTCTCCTGACCGATAATTCTCGCTACCATGTCTCTGAGTCCATCCAATCTTTTCATTCTCTCGGACCACATCTCAGGATCAATTCTCGTCACGGACTTCGGATTTTCAACAGTGCGTCTAAGACTTTTCACAGGTTTAGGGTGACGTCCATAATTAAGAAACGCTGGTGATACTTTTGTCGTTGATTGAGTTGCGGTATTTATAGCATGCCTCAATTCATGCAAGTGCTTGTCCCAATTTCGGTGGTCATCATCGAGATATGTTGAGATCATTGTCTTCAAAGTCCTATTTGACCTTTCTACCGGATTTGCCTGGGGGTGATACGGTGGTGTAGTTATATGTTTAACCCCATACTCCTCCAGAACTCCTTTCAGATCCTTATTAACAAATTCTCTTCCGTTATCGGTCAAAAGAAACTCTGGCGTTTCCCAACGAAACAACACAAGTTCCTCGAATGCTCTAGACACTGCTTTACCGTTGGCTGAACGCAGGGGCTTAATTTCAACCCAACGGGAAAATAAATCCTGGAAGACCACGAGATATTTATACTGACTTTTACTCCCTGGGAATTCCATTGTATCGGCAGCCACAACAGACCATGGCCTTTCTACGATACGCTCGCCCATTAATCCTTTTGGTCCTTGTTGTGACACCTTATGAAATTGGCAATCCGGACACTCAGTCACGTAAGTATGAACATCGTGCCAGATTCCTTGCCAATAATATTCCCGGGCCACTCGATCATAGGTCTTTTCCACTCCAAGATGACCTGCGGACACTTCAGCATGTGAATTTTTAAGTAATTCTTCACGATGTTCCACAGGTACAACTAATTTCCAGCCATCTTCGTTTCCTACTATTGGCATTAAGAGTGGGTCACTTCTGAATCGATACAACATTTCATTTTCAACTTTCCATCCTGGGAAACGCTGGGGAAAATTTCTGACTAAATCTCGACGCTTAATATACCAAGGATCTTCGACACTTTCAAACGCAGCTAATTCTTGATCTTCTGGTTCAAGAATTCGGGACAACGCATCAGGAACTTGATGTTGAGAGCCCTTCTTATGAACCACTTCGAAGTCCCATTGTTGGAGTTCTAATGCCCAGCGAGCAAGACGTCCGGTTGGATCCTTCAAATTATTCAGCCATTTCAATGCACTATGATCCGTGACTGCAATAAATTTTGATCCTTCGAGATATGGTCGGAATTTTTCCTTAACACTCCAAATCAACGCTAGGCACTCCTTTTCAGTGACGCTGTAATTCTTTTCTGCATCGGTCAGTACTCGGCTAACATAAACAATCGGGTGCTCACCAGTTTCATTTTGTTGTGTAAGTACTGCACCGATAGCTACATTACTTGCATCACATTGCACTGAAAAGGGTTTACTAAAATCAGGACGCGCTAATACCGGTGCTTGAGTCAGAGCAATCTTAAGTTGTTCAAACGACTTTTGTTGCTCGTTTCCCCACTGCCAAGGCTGGTTCTTTTTTAAGAGTTTCAGCAACGGTATTTTCATTTCACTGTCGTTCTCGATAAATTTAGAGTACCATCCTACCATCCCAAGAAATCTTCTTAGTTGTTTCAAATTCTTAGGCGCTGGGTACTCTAGGACTGGTGCTATTTTCTCCGGATCAGTTCTGAGGCCATTTTGGTCAAGAACATATCCCAAGTATGATACGCTGGAACATCCGAATTCGCACTTGTCCGGATTCACTTCTAGACCTGCCTGCGCTAGTTTCGTTAACACTAATCGTAACCAGTGAAGATGTTCGTCGAATTCTTCACTAATTATAATTATGTCATCTAAATATCCGAAAATGTGGGGTTCATACTCAGGGCCGAACATAGAATCTATTAAACGCTGGAAAGTTTTCGGCGCGTTGGTAAGACCAAAAGGCATACGCTTGAATTGAAATAATCCAAGACCAGGAATCGAAAATGCTGTATACTTTTTGCTTTCCGGTGCCATTGGTACTTGATGGTATGCTAATTTAAGGTCTATTTTAGAAATGTAACGCGCTTTTCGGAGCTTATCCAAAATAGAATCTACGCTGGGTATCGGATAAGCATCACTTATAGTGATTTTATTTACATCCCTATAGTCGAAGCATAAACGTAACTTTCCCGTATGATTTTTAACGACAACTGGTGCACTGTTATACTGGCTGGCAGATCTCTCTATAATACCCTTTTTTAGAAGTTTCTTTATTTCCTCAATAAGCCACAGTAAAATCGCTGGGGCCATTCTTCTTGGACGGTGTTTGATTGGTGTTGAATCCACGACTGATATGTGATGTTCCGTGAGAGTTGTCATCCCATGTTCTTCAGACGGTGGTATTACTAATTCTTTAACCAATGATTGCACTTCACTACGCTGGTCATCAGTCATCACTGAAATTCCGGCGCATTCCGCAAAAATAGTGGCCTCCTCTTTCTCGTTGATACTTTCGGCGAATCTGTGCCATTCCTTGCCATTGATTCGCCACAATCCTTTACCCAACTGCACATCCATATCAAGGGCTCGGCAAAAATCTACTCCTAAAATCATATCTTGAGTTAAGGAACTTATTGCCCTTAATTCAAATGATTGGGAAATATCGTCCACAGTTAGCCACAATCTTAATTTCCCAAGAGTATTTGTCGAACCGCCGATGGCACTTTGAATCATCGTTGTTGTTGATTCAAGTCTTGATTTGAATTTCTCTGCAATTTTTGGCCCCACTACTGAGATCATTGCCCCAGGATCAAATAACGCTAGGTATGGTTGATCAGCAACAAATATTTTAATAAAATATCTGTTTTCAGTACGCGTGCCATCTATCGCTTCGTCATCGGTAGTAGGATTAACGGTGGGTTCAGCTGCACCCTTTGCAGCTTCTCCCCCCCCTTTGACTACATCATCCTTTTCATTTTCTACAATGATAGATGTGTCAGTCACAGGAACAGAATCACTCACTTTATCTGGCACAGTTTCAGGGAGAAAAAATTTTTGTCCCCATCGCTGGTTAATATTTTCAGAATTTTCGAAAATTTTCTGAATTTTTCCAGATGATTTCTTACGATGACTTTTATTTTCACTCGAAAATTTAACTCGTTTTTCTTTCGCAATAGCCCCTTTACTAGTATCACGTGTGTTTGTTTTGAATGGTTCCCCACCATTCGGCGCCTTAACGTCTGGTTTACCACTTGCAGGGAGTAAGTCTATCTCACTTGTACTACTTTTCTCATTTCTTCTCTCTTCTTTCGCTGGTAGTGAGCCTAACTTACTCTGTACGGTACTTTGTTGAAAATCGAATTTTCTTGAGGCAGAGAGTGGATCCCCTCCACTCTGTTTGCTTGTAGTGGTGACCGATTCTCCTACTCTAACGTCTGCTGGGAGTGAGTCCCCCTCACTCTGGTTATACACTTCTTTTATCGAAAAATCTGACGGCAGCTTCGTACTTTTTCTTAAGCCTGAGTTGTCCACGTTGGAATTGGTGGTTGGGAGGGGGGAGCAGGATTCTTCTGTCCCCCCGCTCGTTCGTTTCCCAGAGCCAGTTGATATTGTCTTATCAGCACACAGTTAGGACAATTTGCGAACACCGCACCTTGCGTTCCGCAAACTTGACATCTCTGTTTTAAAGGACAACGATTAGCGTAATGTCCTTGTCCTTGACACATGTGACAGACGCGAAACTGACATTCTGACGCTTTGTGTCCGACTCCTTGGCAATGGAAACATGCTCCCACAAAACCTACTTCGTTTGTAGAATTCGCTGGTGGATTATTATGAACTTGTGATAGACTTTGCCCTTTGTTTAGGGGCGTAGAAGTTGCTCTTGCTACCATCGATGCATAAGCTGGAGGTGGAGGCGCTGAACTTGCAGATTGTACCGCTGGTACATTAATTTGTTTTCCTTCGTTGATTGGCGCTGGTGTTTTAATTGCAGCTACTTGTTCGCTTTTTCCCTTAACCTTCTTTTTGCCTTTTTTTTTTGTTTTACCCTCCTTTGTCGCTTTGATGCTGGACTGTCCGCTTGAACTTGAATCAGTTTCATCTTTTGCTTTTATAGCTTCAATTTTAACATTTTTCCGTTCTACAATTGCAGCAGCGGCAGGAAACTTCATCTTATCTTTCGAGGGTGGTGGGGTATAACGCTGGTCGGCATCTTTTGCTTTTTCAAATTCTCGTAGAATTCTTTCCATTGTAGGTAGGGAATTGGCCTTGGAATTAACTAACATACGCCGGTACTCTGGAGTTAGTCCATTGTAAGCAATTCTGTATTGCAAGTCGCGAGGAAGACGTTTCTTGAGATGTCCCATTATTATTTTGAGATTCGTCAAGTAAGTCGTTATTCTTTCCCCTTTGGCTTGGGTACGGCTCCTCAGTTCCTCCATAATCTCTAAATCGTCAGTGACACTGGAAAATTCGTGTTGAAATGCTTCTCGAAATTCTTCCCAATTTAAAATTTCATTGCGAATCGTGCGGTACCAACTGTTAGCACTTTGATGTAATACGCTGGGTATTGCTCTCAACAGTTCTTCATCTGTGATCTCTGTGGATAGTTGACAATCTTCGATCCTGTTTAAAAATTCCTCTGGGTCTTGTTTTCCGTTGCCAGAAAATTTTATTTCCCAATCCTTTAAATTTTTTATTATTTTGGATCGCCTATTCAACGCTGTAACTCTATCTCGATGTTGACTGTTGTTGTATTGTACTTCTGATTCCGCATCTTGTTCATACGACGACGAAAATGCGTAAGGAGAATTTTTCCCCTCCTTCGGTATCGCTGGTACTCCCACTCTTTCCTTTTCTCGTACCTTTCCGTCCGGTTTGAACGAGTGCCTTGTCTCGTGATTTTCTGACTTGACGTGGCGCTGGTACTCCCCACTCCTTCGCTGTCCAGAACCCGCATACGAATTTTGATACTGACAATTCGAGTTTCTGGTGGAAATTTCGTTAACAATATTATTTTCTGCTAAACGTTGTTCATTTTTCCACTCTAGGTAACGGTAGTAGTCCGGATCTTCGAGCAAGTGACTAAATTGTTGTAATTTAGACATTTTTGGAGCAATGGTTGAGGATATTCTCGGAATTGATGGAGTTGTCGTATGGATTATCGCGCTGGTAAATTGGGGTATTGTTGAAGTAATTGATGTAGTAACAATGCTTGTCGATATCATATTAGGGGTGGAAGTTGTCATCGATGAGGAACTAGAACGACTAGAAACATGGTGGCTTTTTTCAACTTCAGATGAAAATTTTGGTATTACCGTAATATTACTTTCGATTCCCGCACTAGTATCAAATTGTTGTTCTTGTTGTTCACCGAATTCTGTTGTTTTCCGCCCGCCCTCATTTTCTTTACGCAGGGTCACGTTGGAAGTGAGTTCTTCGCGTATCGCTGGGAATGCTTCACAAACAAACATCGTTTGTGAATCAGCAGCATCATATACTGCGTCCCAAGGAATATCGGTATCTTCAGGTAACTCTAGTTTCATTTCCGCGCGAAATAAACGTTCGCGCAATACTTGAAGAGTACCGTCGACGCTTGCATTGTGTCTATCTAAACTTCGAATAATTTGCCCCGGAAGCATTGCACGAATTACACTCCAAGCTGATTCAGCTTGATCAAAACTAAATAAATTCAAAACACGCTCGGTATAATTTTCCATTTTGAATTTTAAATAATAAAATTGTTCAATAAATAACACTTCTAAAAATAAAATCCGAAATTAAACTTTAACGAATTTAATTATAGGGAAATTGTGAATGATGGAATTTTCCGTTTATTGCGCTTGCGCACTGGTCGTCTTCTTCGTGAAATAAAAATGTCTACCGGAAGTACGCTGGGAAAAGTTTAATTGTATGATTCACCAAATTTTCCTTAATATTTCTTTGCAAAAAGTGTGAATAATATTTTGGTAATTCACACGGCAAAAAAAAAATTAATATTAATTAAATCCTTATTTATTCTGGATTATCATTAGTTTGTAATTGAACAATAATAAATTTCCAAATTTATTCACAAGGGGAACACGTGCACGTTTCAGAATTTATTCTTGTACATAATCAATTTCAAATACACAAAAAAATCAATTATCACAGAAAATACACATAAATATCAATTCAAATATTATCAATTATAAATAATTATAATTAATCAAAAAAAAAAGAATATTCAGCTTACTGTCTCAGTGGTAGAAAAAACGCTAGTGGGCCCCACGTTGGGCGCCAATTTATTGTGACCCAATAAATTGGAAATGCAAATAATATTATACTTTCACTAATTATCGAATTATGAATGGGCCTGAATTTAGAAAAAATTCAACTTGATAGAACTATTAAGTTACTAGCAAACTACTCTTACTATCAAGTACAATGATGACGCTTAAATTTGCTTAATTTTAAATTATCAACTGTAAATTAGTCTACTCAAATTTTATAAACAATAATGCTCAGTTGAGCGCCAGTTATTTTAATTTTATAAGTTACTTAAAATAACAAAAGTAATTTTCTTTTAATCTTCCAAATACTAATTTTGAGACTCGATTGAAAAAGGGGGGGGAGGCGGTGGGTTGAATTTCACTGAGACTAGTAATTCAAAATAACGTTTTCAATTTATTAAATCAATAGAAAAATAACCATTCGACTTACCGATTAATTCGGTTAAATGATAATGTCGGCGACAATCAATAATAACGACTCCTTTACAATGGTTTCAAATCAGTCGTACAGTTCCCAAAAATGGTCTCTCACTTTGGAAAATTGTCGTCACACCACTCTTTCACACTTGCCTTTAACACCGGCGATTCAACTTATTTTCAATTAAACTTCTACAGTCTTACACAAATATCGTTTCTCGTATATAAACTTAACAGTTCTCTTCGATTTAAAGTAATTATTATGCACAACTAATCCAATCACATCAAGAAAAACTTTATCTCTTTGCACACTCAGAACTTTTCTCGGTCTCTCGCCATGTGCTCTCTATGTAAAAACCGGCGTCTATTACCTGGTAGCGCGCGCTAACCTTCTTTTTCTCTCACTCACACGTGCTTTCTCTCCTTCTCTCCGTCACTCACACGGTACAGTGAACTACTTATAAACCGATTACTACGCCACCAAGAAATAGTCCGTCCAAAACAAAGCTTAATTTGTCGAGAATAATCATTGTACGAGAAAATATTACAATAAAAATTCGTAAATAATAAATGATAATAACAAAATAACAAATTATTAATTATAATAATTTTGATACCAAAATAATAAGTTTAATTAATTCTAATTATGAGAACGTAGTCTCAGGTGCGTAATTAGGGAGAAAAGTATAGTGACAAATAAAATAAAATAAACTTGTTTTTGTGGCAATCCACATTGTCACAGTGTATATGTAAAGGATAGATCTCATCTTCGCAAGTGAAACGATATTTTTGAAAAATGTGATTTTTTGAGTTTCCTTCATTTTTCATACATAAAAAGAAACATTGTTTTAGTAAACAAATGGATTTATTTAAAAACTATTTATCCCATTGGGTTCAAAATTGATACACTCTTTAAAGGTATCAAAGGCAATACTTTCTGTCAGTTTAAAAGTCATCTCATTAAAATTAAACTATTTATTAAACAATTAAGAAATTGCAATTTTTATCTGTTTAAATTAATTTTCTCATGAACAAATAATTAAAAATTATCTTGCGACCTATCATTTTATAGGTCTTTTTAAGCTCTATCTTATTAAAACTAAACAAATTATTAAACAATTAAGGAATTGCAATTTTCATGGGTAAGACTCCGTCAGAAAAAAAGCGATTTGCAAGTGATCTTCCGATTTCTTTGAAAGCTTGGGAAATAGAAGTCTTATATGAGTTAAATTTAACCCTAAAAGGATTTTGAAAAATTTTCAAAATGGCGGCCGCTACGCCATATTGAAAATGAGTGTTGCGTTTTTTACAAAAATTAATATCTTTGAAACTTTTTGATCGATTTTAATAAAATTTACAGGCGATATAGTTAAAAATACGTAGTTTAATTTTATATTATGACCAAAAAAAAATTTCCAAAATTTGTCAAAAAAAAGTCAAAAAATTTTTTGAATTCATTTTTAGTTCAGTTGGCCTAATTTTTGAATTTTCTAATAGGTAAATATCGATTCCTTGCAATTTTACCTTTCATCTCATAAAAAAAAATTATGGAGACTCTAATAGTTCTCGAGATAATGCGATTTTAGTGGGAGCGCGTACCGCGAATTAAACTCCGTAGCAAGGTGGAATATGAAGCGAGCGTACAAACGTGCACAATAGGGTGTGCGTAACAATGCGACTTTCGAATTTTGTTTCTGCCACCCCCCCAGATGGTTCCAATAAAATAAAATAATAATTTCCCAAAATTTGAAGCCGATAGTTTAAAATTAACCCGTGCCAGTGATCGATCGAAATGTCCCATTAAAAATACATAGAAAAAATGCACTTTTAAAAAAAAATTCATAACTTTTTTAATTTTCATGCAAAAAATTCTCCAGGTCACATTTGTCTTCATTTTTAGCTGTACTATAAGATAGCACTTTGCCAAAAATTAAATTTTAAAAATTTTTTAAAATGTTGGATGTTTAAAGTGGGTCATAAAAGTGCACTACAATATATCCAAGGTTTTAACACATAAATGTTGTCAAAAATTCAAAAAAATTTCTTACTCGGTATTTTCGATCGTTTATCATAAATCTGATATCAGAAATTAATTTTTCAAAATTTTCGATCTAATATGGCAGATTCAAAATTTTGATTTTCTACATTTTTGAAGTAAATTGTCTAAATATTAATTTATAGATTAATAGTTACAAAAAATAATGATTGGGATATTTTAGAAACTCTTTTTTAGAAACTTAACTTTTTATACCTCTGCTCTTAAAATGGATTATTAAAGGAATATATATAGGGGAGTGTAAGGTATGGTGGCGGACACTTTCTTTTTTGCGTCTCTCTCTCAAAAAAAACAATATTTTTCAAAATTTCAAAAGCAGGCAGTTGCTGACATCTATTAAGCATATTTCTGTCAGAAGCAGCTGTTAAAATTTAAATTCAGTGAAATTTTACAGCTCTTGGCGAAAAAACTGATTTTTTTTATTTTTGAAAGTTGTAAGGTATGGTGGCGCATTTGGTGTATTTAACTAAAATATTATGTAGATGTTAAAATTATTTATTAAAACTACTAGAAATGATGAAAAATAACAAAAAGAGAAAAAACTGATGATTTCACATTACAGAAAAAAAAGTTTCACTTTAGTTATGGTTACAATTTGGACATGTGAAGTAGCTGGTGGCTGTTTTAACGCAACTAAAATAAGAGAAGACCGCAAGTGTCACATATTTGAGAATTGTTGCGTTGGAGCACATAAGGCATTAGTACACAAAAAATGCAAAGACAATTGAAACTCGTGCAAAAAATGATCCGCCACTGTACTTTGCAAAAATTGCGCCATCATACCTTACAAGCTATTGATGAAAATATGATGGTGTTACTTTCATACAGCGCGAATTGAGAAAAATGTAAAATACAAAAAACTGTTGTCCAAGGTCTAAACAATACGTTCCATATATTTACCAGACTCAATTTTCAAAAAATTTTCACTCTGGCACTGTTAACACACATATATCCAATAAAACTTTTTTTCTTTTTTTCACTACTTTTTTATTCAAAATCACTTAAAGTACAAAGCACGCGTTTGATCATAAGTACTACTGCATATAAAATGTCATCACGATAAAAGACCCTATTGTGCACGTTTGTACGCTTCCACTAAAATCGCAATATCTCGAGAACTATTAGAGTCTCCATAAATTTTTTTTTATGAGATGAAAGGTAAAATTACAAGGAATCGATATTTACTTATTAGAAAATTAAAAAATTAGAAAATTCTAAATTAATTCACTTAACCCCTTAACTGCCGGCTGAAAAACACTAAATGTGCCCAGAATGCCAAAAATAAAAAATCGTTCAATTTGTCTGAAACTTGTTACTCAGGGGTTTTCGGGGTCGCTGATTACGAATCTGATGTCGGTATTTTAAAATTCAAAATGGCGGATCCAATATGGCGGACGGCTTTTTAAAAATTAATCCAAATTACCTGAAATTTGTTACTCGGGGGTTTTTGGGGTTGCTGATTACGAATCTGATGTCAATTTTTTAAAATTCAAAATGGCGGATCCAGTATGGCGGACGGATTTTTAAAAATAGATCAAAATTAGCTGATATTTGTTACTCGAGGAGTTTTGGGGTCCCTGACTACGAATATCATGTTGATTTTTAAAATTCAAAATGGCGGATCCAATATGGCGGACATTTTTTTTAAATTTTTGATTCTCTTGAAAATTATTTTGTTTTCGGGGTCGCTGATGATGAATCCGATGTCAGTTTTTAAAAATTAAAAATTGCGGATACAATATGGTGGACATTTCTATGTCAGTTTTTCAAAATTCAAAATGGAGGATCCATTATATCGGATATTTTTTTTTAATTTTGGATTTTCTTGAAAATTATCACTTAGGGGGTTTTCGGGGTCGCTGATGACGAATCGGATGTCTGTTTTTAAACATCTAAAATGTCGGATCCAATATTGCGAACATTTTTTTAAAAAAATTTTGTTATTATCATAAAAGCAGAACAAATTTTACAAATGCCGGTTTAATAGAACAGCTATAAAGAGCGTGCAAAAATTGAAATTCCATTAAAATGTCCTAACGCATTTCACCTTTCCAATAAGTTCATTAGTGAAGTGCATCTCCACGGTATGCCATATTGGATCTGCAATTTTGAATTTTGAAAAACTGACATCGGATTCGTCATCAGCGACCCCGAAAACCCCCGAATGATAATTTTCAAGCGAATCCAAAATTTTTTTAAAAAATGTCTGCCTTATTGGATCCGCCATTTTGGATTTTGAAAAATCATCATCATATTCGTAATCAGCGACCCCGACAACCCCCAAGTAACAAATTTCATGTAAATTGGATCAATTTTTAAAAAAGTCATCCGCCATATTGGATCCGCCATTTTGAATTTTGAAAAACCGACATCATATTCGTAATCAGCGACCTCGAAAACCCCCGAGTAACAAATTTCAGGTAAATTGGATCAATTTTTAAAAAAGTCGTCCGCCATATTGGATCCGCCATTTTGAATTTAAAAAACTGACATCATATTCGTAATCAGCGACCCCGAAAACCCCCGAGTAACAAATTTCAGGTAATTTGGATCAATTTTTAAAAAGTCGTCCGCCATATTGGATCCGCCATTTTGAACATTTTTATAATTCATTGAATTTAAAAACAGAAACGTGTGTCGCATTCTGCATAGCGTTGACACACTTAACCTTAAATTATAAGTTTTATATTAAACTTTCCTGATAATATGAACTTATTAATTAATAGCATAAATCTTTTAATTGTATAAAATAGAAGCTTATGCTTCATTATTTACATCAGATTTAATTTCCTCTACATCTTCTTCACTGTCGCACTCGATATCATCCTCAGATTCGATTTCATTTATGTCAGCTGAAAAATGAAAACAATTAATAACTCATACTTTTAATAAATAAAATTGTCAGTGTATGTATAAACATTTGTACCTTCAGACTCTTCTTAATTAATAATAACATCTTGGACAGTAGATGGTAACTGAGGTCCATCGAACCATTGAAATTCATACGTCGAATTACTTTTTATCCATCCACAGTCTTCTGGTGTCAAAGAAGTTGGAATTTTTTTATGAGCATGAATCCATAATCGAGTGATGTACAAAGCTCTTAAAAAATGCGGTCTTAATTCAGCCTGACAAGGAGGTATTGATGAAGCGTTGAATTTTTGCAAGTTTTTCTTTTGGAATGCTTTGCAGACATCATTAACTTTGTAAGACCTCAAAAATAGCGCAATGCGAACATTATTTACAAGAATTAACGATTTCGACGCATACAATAAGCACACAATTTTTCCAATAGTTTCAAAAACTTTCTCTCGGTCGCAATCTTCACTGCCCAATTTGGCGAATGTAGCTTGAAATTCTTCGTTGTTTCGTAATAATTTGAAAGGGCGCTTTTTCCCTTTTCTGAAAAAAGCTGGATTAAAGTCACACCCAGTGATGGCATGAAATCCTGCTATTGAGGTACAAAACAATTCGCCGTATTCATGAAACAATGCTGAAACGTCAATTATGCGTTTTTTACTCAAAATACCTGTTTTAATCCAAACTTTACAATTAGCCTTTAACTTCTTCATGTTAGCTAACATAATAACCAATATGTCAGTGTCTGAACATTTAATCAAAATATTAGAATTTTCCGCAATATGACACGCATGAAAAACAATTTTTGTATCAGCTTCTTCATGTGTTTCTAAATTGTAAACATCATTGATTGAAAATAAAACAGTCCTATTAGCAACTTTATATTCATAACATTGATCAAAGTTTAGAAGGATTGTTTTATTTCCAAAAAATGGTATCATTTCTGGGCTTTGCCAGTGTGCAATTAGAAAACGTATGAGAGCTTCTTTGAATGAACTGTTTCTTAACTCTTTGATGAAATCTGAAGCTCTCGTCTGATCTGGCCCAGAAATCACATACATACGCTCATTAATATTACCACCACAAAGTGATCTTTCGTAATCTTTAATTGAAGGCGTGAAATACCTATCAAAAATTATGTGTATTTCCCGAGCTTTATTATTTGTAAGCATCGATAAAATTTTTTTAGATATTGATCCAAAATTTTTTGGTACGTCTTTTATCCCTTTCAGTCCCAGTGGTCAATATATCGACCACCTTTTAAGCCACAGATTTTTTAACATAACTTAAAGGAAAACTTTTAATAATTGCAAATTTTTTATTTTTATGTTTCTACAAATAGGGTTTAGTAGTTTTTAACAAATTAATCTATAATATTTATGTGTTTTTTTATTAACAAACTTATACACGGCAACGCATTATTTCAGGTTAAATTTGATTGTAATAAAATTAAATTGGTAACATATACTTTAAATTATGGTTGTTTTCTAAATTCTCAGGGTTTGCTGAATATTAATCTAAAATCAGATATGCAAATTCAAAATGGTGGAACCAATATGGCGGACAAAAATTAAAAATTAAACAAATTTGCTTGAAAATGGTCTCTCGGGTGTTTTTGGGGTCGCTGATTACGAATCTAAAGTCAGTTTTTAAAAATTCAAAATAGTGGATCCATAAATCCATATGGTGGACATAAAAAGTTACGAATTTGGAAACACCCTCCTCTTTTTTAATACGGGCTTGGGACTGGCAATGGCAGAGTTTCATTTATTTTTTTTTTATTTTTAAACTTTTTTTGTTATGCTTAAAAATGTTTTTTGTTTATTTTTAATTCTTTAATACTTTCATTAATTTTTATTATTTTTAAAATATTTTGCTTCCTCATAAAGGAAGCCTTATAGTGATGTCGATTTCCGAATTTTTTTGAGTCAATTATTTTTACAAATTTTCAAGTGTAGTATATATAATTCGTCGAGAGGAACAAATGTCCGGATGTATGTGTGTATGTATGTGTGTGTGTGTGTGTGTATGTCACCGATTCTTGTGGACAAATTTTCTCTTACACGTCTTAATGGATTTTGATAAAATTTTGTAGGTGCATTACGGTCATGAATACCAAAAATCAGACAGAAGGATTTTCAAAAATATCTAAAAAAAAAAATTTTTTCAACAATTTTTTAATTTTTGAAAAAATTAATTTTTGGATTTTTTGAAATAACTTTTTTCTATATTAAAATTTTTATTAATTGTTGTCAAAATTGCATTCCTGACATAAAAAAGAATCGATTCATGTATATAAAGTATATATTTTATCAAAATTTATAGAATTAATAAATATTTTAATTTTTCACAAAAAATTGAAATTTTGTATTTTTTGACATTTTATCATAACACTTTAAAATAATTATTCTAAAATAAAAAATTAAACAATTGGTATATATTATATTGAGGAAGCTTAATGATCATGAAATAAACAACTTGTTTATATTTGTCGTAACAAACGACAAAAGACAAGTGACAAAACATTAAAGACTTTAGATTCGTAATAAGTGATCTAGAAAAAACCTAAGCGGTAATTTTTAAACAAATTTGATGGATTTTTTATTTCTTTGTCCAATAATCCTCCATTTTGAATTAAAATAAACTGACTTTAGATTTAGAATTGGTTTCATTTTTAAATTTTGTCGCCATATTGGATCTGACATTTTGAATTTTGACAAACTGACTCCAGATTTGTAATCAGCGATCCCAAAACTCTCGAAAGACTACTTTTAAGTAAATTTGAATAATTTTTTACATTATCGTCCGCCATATTGGATCTGCCATTTTGAATAACTCTCTTCAGATTCGTAATCAGCGACCCTAAAAATCTCATAGTGACAACATTTAAGTAAATTTGTTTAATTTTTAATTTTTGTCCGACATATTGGATCCGCCATTTTGAATCTTGAAAAACTGACTTCAGATTCGTAATCAGCGACCCCAAAAACCCCCGAGTGACAACTTTTAAGTAAAATTAAATAATTTTTAATTTTATAGACCGCCATTTTGACTCCGCCATTTTGAATTTTCAAAATTTTAAAAATCTGATTCCAGATTCGTAATCCGCGACCCCGAAAACCATTGGTACTATACCTATAGTAGATATTTTTCAATTGCCCTAATTATGAGACTGAAAGGGTTATGCAATGTATAAGATAAAATCCGTCTATCAAGCAAACGTCTAGGTGTATGGGAGCTACACTTTTTACATCTTCTTTTAACAGTTTAATCAGAACTGACTTATCTGTCTTAAATATTGAACCGTCTAAATGACACAAAGACATCGGGATAGGTGTCAACGTGTAAGTAAGAACTTTTTCTATGTTAGAATTTCCGTTCATTGAAATTGCCAAAATGCGTCCAAATAAAACGCGCTGCAACCTTACTTCTTGGACCTTGTTGTTAATTTTGATAATCTTTTTTGCCGTCGAATTTGCAAAATTATATATTTTATTCTTTTTGATTGTTTGCTTAAATCTATTAGGAGATTCTGCGCATTCAGAAATAAAAAATTCTCTCAATGAATTTCCAGTTGTCTCTACATTTAATAAAAAAAATTACAAACTTCATCGCTAGCTGACCGTCCCGTGCCAATAATGTACAAGTAGTAACGTTCCATATTTTCATTGTCAAAAGGACTAAAATTTAGCTTTAAAAAATGAATAAAACTTTGCAACTGAGCGAAATCTTTGGAAATTTGATGTTTCACTAAATCTCCGGTAATGTCTTGAGCTCTTAAAAAATTGGTTTCTTCATACGTGTGCGATATTATTGTTGAACGTATGCTGTGACTTTTAGATTATCTCTGACGAGCACTAATCGAATTCGTAAAGTGCGTGATTCCAGTTAATCTTCTAGCAGCATCCGCATTTATTGATTGTTCAAGTGTTAGATCTACTGGACTTTTAGAAAATGGCTTTTCTGTTCTTTTGACACTAAAAAATCCATTTCTAAATTGAATTTCTAAATCCGGGTGGGTTTCATAGACTTTTAATAAATTATCATGATATTTTGTTAACCATCGCGAATAATTTCCTTGATTAAACAAAAAAAATAAATTGATTATTTTCGGAATGACTTCTTTAAAAAGATCGAAATCACCGATACGGATGCTGCGTGGGAACATAAAATAATAATTGACAAAATTGGTGTACATAGCGTAATACTGTGGAGTTTTGCCAAGATCGACATTTAGTGATTTTTTTTTGTAATGGAAAAACTTTGTTAGCAATTGATCAAGATTTTTATTTGAAATGTTTGAATCTGACATTTTATTAGACTGAAATATATTGATTACTTTAATTAAAACCTCTTCTACGGAGATATTTTGCTTAAGTAAAAAATCTTCAAACAACAACATTTCCAATCCTAAGGACACTAAAGGATGTAAACGCTTGCATCGATTAAAATGTTTTCTACTAATAAATCCATTTACTGAACCAGAAGCTAATAATCCACTTTCAATCATAATATACGTGAGTCCGGACTCATCTATAAATGTACCCACAGCTTTAAAATAAGCCATCATTAAGTGAAACGCACCAAGATGAATAAACAGATTATTAAATTCTGGATTTTCAGTTGATTGAATTTGTAATGCAACTTTGGCAATTGCTAAATCGTATGTCACTTGAATAGTTGGTTGTTTCAATTCTTCAGCAATTTCTTGACTTTGACGCATTGTTTCAATGACTACAGACAAATCTGTCGGCGAGGCATTGATTGGTGCAAGGTACGATACTTTTTGTTTTACTGATATATCATCTACTATTTTACTATTAAACCGAACCCACATTACAGTATTTTCAATTTAAAAAAAATGAAATAATACCCACATTACATCTAATTTTTGGTAAAGATTGTATTTACTGTTCTTTATAGTTCGTAGTTCGCAATAATTACTCGATCATTTTAGGTTTTTTAAAACAAGGAGTCAATTCTGGAAGTATTGCCTCAAAGGTTTGTCTTCTTTTCTGGGGAGGTTCATTTACAGTAATTCCTATAACACAATTGTCTGTATGAATTATATCGGCATCAACATTTTGATAAATTATACCGACAGTATCATGTAAAGTATTTTTACCACTACTTGTTTCGACAAATTGATCATAATTGTCGAAGGCTAATCCTGAACAATAATTGGGCAATAACAATTATCTTCAGGACAAATAATCGACTTAGCACATAAGGTAAATGTAGCTTCGGTCTCTAATTCCTCGATGGTGTTGTAACTGCAGCAATGTCCGTATTTGTTGATAATGTCAATTACTTTCCTACTACTGGTTATGCTTTTTAGTGTCATTCCAAGTGTGATGTGTTTGGAAGTTTTAATTTTACCGTGATTAACTGCATAAATAATATCTTGTACTATTGAATTTACTTTCAGAGTGCAGTTACAACTTTTCACAGTTCTTGGATCATTACCACAAATTATTGATCGAAAGAACTGTGAGACATCGGCAGGAATTTCACATTCCCCCTAATCAAGTCTTGCGCTGTTATGTTGTTCGGTAAGGGGTTTTCTTTAATCGACATAATTTTTTTTCGCATTATAAAGGCCGCACGCTCTAGTACCTCCATTTCCTCACACTCGCTAAATGTTTTATTAGTTATTATGCAACCATCTTTTGGTGCAATAATTTTCTTATTGTGAAATGTTATTACTTGCAAATCAGCATCAAATTTGTCCATTATCTTTTCTAACAAGTAATGGTTTGTTAAAGTTAATGCGTAGGAATCGTAATTATCCTCACCTAACTTATACAAAGCATTTTTTGCGAATTCAATAAGATAATTCAGTGAATAGCACTATTTATTTCCTACTGTATTCAATGTCAAAAGATAAAAAGCTTCATTAACAGCTGAAGCATTAGCCTCTCTAGGAGTGTGCCACTCAGATTTAGGAGCAGTCGGGGAAAAAAATTTTTTGAAATAATTTAATTTGCACATATTGTGATAAAAAATGACATTTTGCACTCGACATTTTACAATTCTACTTAACATTTTTAAAATCATGCAGAGCAGCGGCATTTGCAAAAAAGCTTTCTGTTAATATTTCCGACGTAGATATACAAAGAGGAACAGAATTAATAATTTAAAAATTTACGCGATTTCTCACAAACAATGCAAACTTTAAATACGTCATTAATTCCTTCTTCGTTAGATAATATTTGCGACGTGTTATCGATTATTTCTTCAAAATTTCCTGCAAAAAGAAATATAATTCGCTATTATGTATTTACCAAAAACATCCTGATTCACAGTCGATTCAGTACGTCATGAAGTTTATTTTAAAAAAACGAAAAAAATCCATCACCATCTTCATATAAAAAATTAACAATAAAAAATTATTGTTTATTAAAAATAATATTATTAAAGTTTAATGTTTTCTCTATAATTTTAAATTACAACATTTTTTTCTACGATCAATAGTTTACGAGATAAAAATTCATGTAAAAAAGTGTCGTAATTTTTTAATTGCAAATGTCTTGCAAAATATTGAAAATTTTGCAAAACTTTTTGGCACACTTATTAAGGACCCTAAGCACTATCAAATTACAAAATGTAAATGAAATAAAAATTTTCTCAGTGCACTTAAGACGTAAGAACTACGGACGGACACCGAAGTCTTGCTATAATGGTTTTGGTTCTTAGACAAAACCTTAAAAAAACCCTATAAATGAAATTGTAATTATTATACCTGCTGAAGTTGTACTTTCAGAAGATGATTTTGCAGAACTAGACTCTGCAGAACTGGACACAGGACTCTCGGAAGATGAGACAATTAAACTTTCCTCGTCATTAGCTACATAAAATAAAGAATAAATTGGGTTTTTTAATTATTATTAATATTATCATCGAATTTAATAAAAATTTCAAAATAAAAATTAATGTTTCGTGCCAATGGGCTAACACAGGGCTGCTACAAAAATTAAACTTTGTTTTTCCCTGATGTCCAAACATAATTTTGATATTTTCCCTGACACTAAAGAATATTCATTTACTCCAAATTTAAATTTATTTAAACTTAGTGAAAATATTTCTTTTTATGTGTAGATTAAAAGTCCTGAGTTTCATTGCAATTTGTTTACTTACTCCGAAAAAAGTGAAATCTCACTTGGAATCGCACTTTATCAATATAATTGAATTATGGAATAGAATTTTATTAAAATTTTTAAATTCCTTAAAATAATTGATTTTATGGGAAGAATTTTGTTGTTTATCAAGATAATTGAATTATTTTGCAGTTACTTAAAACTTTTTTAAAAAATAATTGACTTTCTGCTACGAATTAAACGTCAGCGATGAAAATAATTCAATTATTCCAAAGAATTTTTTTTTATTTTATTGAATAATAATTGAATGTTTCCATAAAATTGAATTCTTTAGTCAAGTCTTAATAAAAATTTTAAAAGTAATTGCATTTTTCGATGATTTTATTTAAAATAAGATTAAAAATAGGTATTTGAAATTCTGCGATGAAAATAATTGAATTCCTAAATGAATTTTCTTAAAAATTTTTGAAATTAACTAAATTTTTGTAGAAAAATTTGCACTATTTATGAAGATAATTTACTTCTTGACGAGATATTTGTTAAAAATTTTAAATTGAGTTTCTTGCAGAAATGTTATTATTTTTGAAAATAATTAAATACTTGTCATGAATATTGTTATTTATAAAAATATAATTGAATTTTGCAAAGAATTTTATTAAAATTCCTAAAAATAATTGAATTTCAATGAAGAATTTTTTTATTTATTCTTGCCATAAATAGAAAAAAATATTGAAGATTTTGTGTTAGAAGGTAGTTTAATAATCGGGGTTGCCACAGTTTTTCTATTTTAAAATTCCCTTAATTTTCTTGATTTTACAGATAAAAAATGATTCTTAGAAATAACAATCGAACTAAATGTAATTATAAAAATTTATAGTACTTACGAGAATAAGGCTGCGATGTTGCATACTCAGATTGTTGTGTCTTCATCAATTTACCAAAGGTTTTAACATACTGACTTTTTAGCGCAGTGAAATGTTTATAATAATCATGATGATAAACATTGATTTTATCCGGAGTTGCTCGTAAAATGACGTCACTGTATTTTAGTTTGTAGGCTGCACGGATTTTCAAAATCTCAGTACATTTTTCTAAAGTTTTATCACATTTTTTAAAATATCGTTTCACTTGCGAAGATGAGATCTATCCTTTACATATACACACTAATTGATTTTTCTTGTTTATTTGCATAAAAATAGTTGCAAAAAAGAGGTTATATTTCCCACTATAAACAATTAGGCGTATCTCAGCTAATTTTTGTTTCATAATATCAGGAAAAAAAGTAATTTAATTACACATATTTTTTTGAAATTTTAAAAGAAAAAAATTTCACCTAACCCCAAGGGGGGGGAATAATTTTTTTAAATATTTTTAATCGTGACATTTTATTTATTAACATTTTAAAATTTTTTTTATACAAATATAAAGATTCTTAACAACACTATTACCAAAAAATTATGGAATCCATACTGCACTATTTAGTTGTTTAAAATAGAGGTAAAAGTGTGTGCGAGATTTTACCTTCCTTAGGTAGGCGGAGTGGGGGAATCTAGCGACACGCGGCAGCAATCGCTTACGCCAGAATTGATACCAACCTTTCAAATTCTGAAAAGTTGCTCTAACTTTTAAACCAACTGACCGATTTTGCTCTTTCTTTTTTTAAATTGGGATACATTTTTCTCAGAAGTTTCAATCTATTATATATTTATTAAAAAAATCAATAATTCTATACAAAAATCACATTTTCAATTTTTATTTATTTTATTTTTATAAAAGAGGCCGTAGCAGTATAAGCATGTAAAAATGGCCCCCTCTTGGATTAGGTCCATATTTAGGAAATAATTTTAACCTATTATGAGACTTATTTTCACCAAGTTTCAACTCGAAAAAAAATTTTGTTTTTGAGTTAGGGGAGGGTAGGCTACATTGAACCGGGTTCTTTATAAAGTCCAAGAACTAATTAAATTTTACAAACTTTGATCAGGTTTTTGTATCAAATTAAAACTGAAGTACTCCTTTAGTTAATACACACGTTACAAACACAAATTATTATGATTAAATAATTAAATTAAATTTTTTTCTAACCAGTTACACTTTTCTTATTTTGAAGGATCTGTGTCTACATTGAACCAGCTCTACCAAAACACTACAACTTGCTTCAAAAATAATATTTACACTTACACATTATAAAAAATCTTATATTCTACTCAAAAAAATAGAAAATTCATGTTAAATAGTTATTATTGGTTAATACAGGAGATTAATATATTTCGATGTCAGGTTAGGTAGCAAAAGTGACAGTTTAAGCTTATTACGTTAACAATTATGATGAAAGCATGTCTTTTAGTATTTTTCTTACTAGTTAGTAGAGAAGACAACTTCACCATTCTTAAAATTAAAAATACCCTGTAAATTTGGATGGTTCAATGATGCCGCACTCACTGTATACATATGACATTCACAAAAATAATTGTTCATTATAAATTTATGTAAGATTTAAAATTCTTTATCACATCGGAATATTTTTTTTCGAGTTGAAACTTGGTAAAAATAAGTCTCATAATAGGTCAATATTATTCCCTAAATATGGACCCAATCCAATAGGGGGCCATTTTTACATGCTTATACTACTACGGCCTTTAATTTAAAATAAATTATATTCATTCAAAAGTTTATAAAAACATTAAATTATGTTTAAAAATTAATGTAGCGCAAAAAAATTTCACATTTTTCAAAAATTAACTATTTAGTGCAATAGCGCGAAATCATCGAAATCGCATGTGAACCGCGCTTTTATCGTTGTCTGCCTCGATGTTATCATCCGAATTTTTGTCTGCCAATTGACATATAGCTTCCATAAGAGTTCATTAACTATTTTCATTAATTTTTAGCCATGACTCTTATGATCATTTTTTCACTACGGATTACGCAACTTTGACACTGTCTGCCAATACTTTGTCGTCCAAAAAATTGTCTGCCTTTTATAAGCTTACTGGTGATAAATACTTTTAAATTTTATAACTTTTATCCATGACCTTTATCATATATTTTCCTTATCAAATTTATCATTTTCGACCGTCAATCCGCGGGCTTAATCGTCCAGGACGCGCAGGCAGACTTCGCATTCGGTACTCAGGGACTCAAATGGAACCTATCTTAATATTAATTTTTCATGTACCTTATAACATGCACATTTATGTAGCCAGCTCTTAGACTATAAGACTTCTTCATCATCCGCGCGGTTGATATAGTCAAACAGTTTTATTTTCGCGACGCGTCAAAAATGTCATTATACAGGTCATTTTAATTAGTTATTTTACTAATTGCTTTTTATTGCTCATAGCCAAAAATGATTTTTTTGGACACTTTGAAACTCTAATTTTCCATTTTTGAAGAGAAAGTGTAAAAATGTTTGTTTTTGTAAGAGAAATGGCTGTTACAAAAGTGCGATTTTTGTGTTTGGTTTGCTTACCTTTTGGTTTATTTACATTTTACAACTTGGACATACCCTTACAAGGTTAAACTTTTTCAAAACTGATTTGATTTAAGTCAATGATGGTTGATTTTCTTCATAAAATAGTTCTCTGCAACTTGACCGCTCAGATTTATAAACAAATACACAGTTTTGAAAATATGCTTATTTGTTTAAAAAAGTGATTTAATAAAAAAAATTTTTTTTAACTAATAAGCATATTTTTAAAACGGTGTATTTGTTTATAAATCTGAGGGGTCAAGTTGCAGAGAATTATTTTCTGAAGAAAATAAGCCATCATCACCTGGACCCACCAATACTATCTATCGAAGGGGTAGTCTCATTATTGTTACTCTCTGCTTATATGTCAAAACCATACAATTTCTTTTTTTAGAAAACATATTTTTGTATAACAGATATTACAACGTTGAAGACGAGATGCCAATTTAATCTTTAATATTGTTCAGACGTACAAATTTATTTTAAATTTTGTAAGAAAAGTTTTTTATATTATTTACTTAAACGCAAGCAATAATAATTTCTATTCTAAAGATAATTTCATCGATTAATCTTATTGTTTATCGTAAAGAATAGTCGGCAACTTTATCTAATTTTTCATGAAACTTTTACATTTGACAAGTACTATTGGTAAGCGATGACTTTTAGTGTACTCAACTGTCATAACCTTAGTAATGTGCCGTTTACGAAATTTATACTTTTCTAGAAACTTTCAGTTGAAAGTTTCAATAAAAAGTTTCAAATTAATTGAAATTTTAGCCTTAACCTCTAATTATTTAAAACTAATAATTTAGAAATAATTTAGTTATGTTTTAAATTATTTCTTTTAACTGTAAAACACAAATAGTTTATTCAATTGAAGTTTTTATAACATTTTTAAAGAAAATTATTATAAATATTAAAAAAAATTTAATTTATAAAGAACAATTAAATTCACATTTAAGAAGAACTAATTTAATTTTATTATTTATCCCATAAGCAGAAATACGTATTATATACACAAGACTAGATTTGTAATGTTTAACTTGTGAATCAGAAAACAAAAAATCCATGTAGGGTCAGAATTTTTCAAACGGATCACCTAAAACTAAAAAATTTTCTTTTGGAACCAAAATATTTTTTTTTACTCTTAATATCGTTAAGAAAAATCCCTGAAAATATTAAGCCAAAAAAAAATTTTTGTAAAAGTTATTAACAATTGAATTTTTTAGTACTGCTTAATTAACAAATTTTTTTCTCGAGTTCCAGTAGACGGATTTTAAAATTAAAATATGGGTTTTTTTCGTCTTGAATTGCACTATTTGAATATATTTTTTGTTTTTAAATTTTTTTATTTTTAATAATTTTTTATATAATTTGTTTATGAAATGTTAATAAACAAGTAGGGGAAAGTGGTCTTATGTCGGCACTGTAGGCTAAGTCGGCATCCCCCTTTTTTGCAGAGATGGCGCACATGTCGATTCAATAATTTTGTGATTTGACATGTTAATAGACACGGACATAATTTATGCACAAAATTTCTATTCTAGTTTAACCACTTGAGCGGCAGGGCGTCAGAATTGGCGTCAAGCGTAGAAGTGACAGAAGCGGCAAAAAGGCGTCAAGACTTTACTCTGATTTTCTAATTCTGTTAGGAGACTCATAATATCAAAATAAAGTATTCTTTTTTTAAGATTAAAGAAGTCATAAGTCTGTTCTTTAATCTTAAAAAAAAGAATACTTTATTTTTATATTACAAATCTCCTAACAGAATTAGAAAATCGGAGTCAAGTCTTGACGCCTTTCTGCCGCTTCTGTCACTTCTACGCCCGACGCCAATTCTGACGCCCTGCCGCTCAAGTGGTTCTACTCCTTGTGAGCACGTTTTTATTTTTTTCCACAAACTGAATATCAATTTCGTCCTTCACACGGAAGTAGCTGCAGGTAAGTAAATATTAGAAAAAATTTTTTAATTTCTCTTTTCCATATTATATTAGCCACTTTAAAATTTTGAAAACAAACATCGTATTTGTAATCAGCGACCCTAAAAACCACCGAGTGGCAAAATTAAGATCAATTGCATAAAGGGTAAGAATTCCTGAACTGGGCAACGGATTTTCTAAGGTTTGCAATTTCTATAATAAACTTTATAAAAATAAAGTACTAATAGAGGGACAAACAGTCACCAAGTTTTATATGGAAATATTCATTTGTTTATTTTTTATAAACAATTTAATTTTAATGTAACATTTTTTTTAAACATTTATATCTTAGAACTGGATTATCGGATTTTGATGAAAATTTTTGGTCACAATTATTGAAGGTTTGAGCTTTTTAAGAAAAATTATTTTAATGTTGAAAAAAATTATTTATTGTAAAAAACAATTGTTAATAATAAACAAATGAATAATTAATTGTGTTCTGGACCTTTTTTGTAAAATTTTTTTTCAGAACCTTAAACTATATAAATCAAGGATTAAATAACTGAAAGAAAAAGTTGGTAGATCGAAATAGTTTATTAACTGTGAATTTTTTTGTTAGCGCGGTCGCGTTGTTCTGTGAGTCGCGGCTTGACGTGGAGCTCCATAAGTTCATTGCACACTCACCACGAACACCAAGTATTCTTAAAAACTGAAATACAGAATAAGTATCTAAAATTTAAGATTATTAGTAGAATTATTTTACCACATTATTGTTTATATTAGTGACAATAATATGTGAAAATAATTTTTTTATTCAGGTATTTTTAAGAAATGTAATTTATTTTCAATTGAATAAATTTTACTTTGTTAGTGTTTAACTAGTATTTTTGTTTTAATTTTCGACTAAATTTGTAAGTAAATAAAAAATTTTTTTGTTAAATAAGTAAAAAGTTCACAGTAAAAAAATTTTCTTTAGATTAAAATTTTTGTTATGGATTTTTATTGAAACTGGTAAAATTTCGTCTAAAGCAGAGAATTCAAATTTCCTTGTGTTAGATTAATAAAACAAATTATACAATATTTTTTTAAAAACGGGAAAATTGAAAACTTTTCAAGTATAAAATATTGTCTTCTGAGTAATAAACAGTTGTTTTTCTTTAAATTATTGCTGATGATATTAATAAAAATCTAACATAAGCAAATTTCAAATCTTTGCTTTAGACGAAATTTTACCAGTTTCAATAAAATTCCATAACAAAAATTTAAATTTTTACTTTTAACAAAAACATTTTTTATTTACTTACAAATTCAGTAGAAAATTAAAACAAAAATACTAGTTAAACACCAACAAAGTGAAATTTATTTAATTAAAAGTAAATTACATTTTTTAAAAATACCTGAATAAAAAAATTATTTTTACATATTATTGTCACTAATATAAACAATAATGTGGTAAAATAATTCTACTAATAATCTTAAATTTTAGATACTTATTCTGTATTTCAGCTTTTAAGAATACTTGGTGTTCGTGGTGAGTGTGCAATGAACTTATGGAGCTCCACGTCAAGCCGCGACTCACAGAACAACGCGACCGCGCTAACAAAAAAATTCACAGTTAATAAACTATTTCGATCTACCAACTTTTTCTTCCAGTTATTTAATCCTTGATTTATATAGTTTAAGGTTCTGAAAAAAAATTTTACAAAAAAGGTCCAGAACACAATTAATTATTCATTTGTTTATTATTAACAATTATTTTTTACAATAAATAATTTTTTTCAACATTAAAATAATTTTTCTTAAAAAGCTCAATTCTTCATTAATTGTGTCCAAAAATTTTCATCAAAATCCGATAATCCAGTTCTAAGATATAAATGTTTAAAAAAATGTTACATTAAAATTAAATTGTTTATAAAAAATAAACAAATGAATATTTTCAAATAAAACTTGGTGACTGTTTGTCCCTCTATTAGTACTTTATTTTTATAAAGTTTATTATAGAAATTGAAAACCTTGGAAAATCCGTTGCCCAGTTCAGGAATTCTTACCCTAAAGTAAAAATTTTGTCTGACATATTTGATCTGCCATCTTTAAATTTCAAATTCTAATTTACGTTTCTTAAAAGTATACAATTTTTGTGCCTCTATGGATGAGAATTGAATATTATTCACGCACGTTTAATCCCTTTGCAGTGTAGTCAAAATAAAGTTTTTGTGACACAATGTGTTAAACTTTTTTATTGCTTTTAATACCTGATATCATTATATTTTATGTTTTTGGGGTCGCTGAATCAAATATTTGATCAAAATTTAAAAATGCCGATCAAAGATTCGGATTCAGCGACCTCAAAAACTTTAGAATATTCATTGATATGAATATTAACCCCTTCACTGTGAAGGGGTTAATGGGTAAAAGATTATCAAACTTGAGAAAATGAAATTTCTTTTGTGTTTTTGAAATTAAAACAGCCATATTTAATTTTTTGGTTGAACGAAATTCTTTTTTTCACATCGGAATCGAAAAGAACACACTAAATACCTATAAGAAACATACTTGCGGTATAAAATATGATCCGTTTTATTCATAAAAGTATAGGTTGAAATTGCGCAAAGAATTTTCTTATTTTAGGCGTTAATGGGTTAATCATTAAAATATTAGGGGAGAGTGGGGCAAACCGGCTGTGTGTCAATATCACCGAAATAGCGAAATTGTCAAAAGTGTTGTTAAGAATAGGGTTCATTATACGTAAAGCTAATCTCAGATGGCAGCACCATAGCAAGATTTTTCTTGCGCTTAATTTTTGATTTCGCGAAAAGTCATATTTGTTTTACAAACAAATAAACGAAGTAAATAAATACTTTTTGTAGAAATGTGAAATGTTACAAATTGAATTACTTGAGCCAGGAATTTGTGTCACAGAGAAAAAGACGGTTTTGCAAGTCACAGTATCGTAAAAGTATAGATAAAAAAATTGAGGTTATGTTGCCTGTCATTAAAAATATTGTAAACACATTTTAATTTTGAATCTCTTAACATCTTTAAATAGTTTTTCGTACTGTATTATAACCAATATTTCTGATCTAATTATTTTATTCTACATTTAAATGAAGAAAAATCATTTATATTGTTTAATTAATACTATGCAACAAATCACATTTAAAATTTTGCGCCATAAAATCTTATAGTGGTGCTGGACTCTACTGGTCAACTTTGGCTGTGTGGAACCACATTTCGAAACAACCATGTGTAGTATTCCTTATTTTTAAACAAATATTTATTCTTAAAATGAGCTTATGGGGCAAACCGGACATAGGATATTTTTATTGTATCAGAATTTCATGAAAATTATTATTATTAATTAGAATGTTTGTTTCATTAACATATTTACTTTCAATGAAAAATAATTGTCTTTCAATGGAAGCGTTCATAAATGATGTCACGCAATTTTAGACCACCCCTCCCCCCTGTCACGCAATTTCACATGTAAAAATACATTGTGTCACGTTTAGTAGACACCCCCCTACTCCTAAAAACGTGACATCATTTGTGAACGATCCCAGTGAGAATTAGACCCTTTGATATTGTTTCCCTGATAATTTTAACCATTTTTGTTTGTTATTAAAAAAATTATTTATCTAATTAAAATCCAATCCTGTATTATTATTAACATTATGACAACCATTGTTCACATGATTCTTTATGTTTGTTGTTATAGTAGATTATACAAATGCAATATTATAGATAAAAAACCTTACTGATCGGTTTACCCTAGGGGGTGGGTCAAACCGGTCAGTTAGCAAAAATTTTTTAAAGTTAACGCAGCAACTAAACAATGAAAGATAAAGTATAGGTGTCTCTGGGAAAAAGTTGCACAATTAAATGATCTTCTAAACAACACATCGAAAAATGAATTCGGTTGATTCATTTAGTCACAAGAGTAAAAAACCGTTAGTATGGTTTTTTTGCCCCACTGTATATTAACACCATAGACAGGGAAATGTTATAAAAAAAATTTTTTAGGGAAATTAAGAAAATTGAGACTTTTTTCGACTTACTTAAAAAAAATTTCACTTTATCGTCTTTTCCTTCAAACTTCAAACATCAAAATACCACAATTTTTAGTAAAAATGGCGGCTCAAAAATGGAGTTTGAAGTTGAAATTTTTTTTAACATTTGATTCGAAAGTACGAAATTATTAAAAGTGTTTAGATCAGCTTGAAATTTGTTACTTGGAGGTTTTAGGGGTCGCTGATCACAAATCTGAAGTCCAATTTAAAAAATTCAAAATGGCGAATCCAATATGGCGGACAATTTTTTTTAAAAATGATTGAATTTGCTTAAAATTTCTTATTTGGGGGTTTTTGGGGTCGCTGACTACCAATTCAATGTCAGATTTTCAAAATTCAATATGGTAGATATTCTTTTTTGTGTTTTTAGAAATGGATTACATTTGTTTAAACATTATTGCTTTAGGGTTTCGGGTCGATTAAAAATTCTTCAATCAGTATATGGTAGACTGGTATGTACCCAAAGCTTATTTAAGTTTGTCATGGTAATTTTGAAGTAATAGAAATATTTTTCATTAATCTGTTATTATTCTACGACTACTAAAAAGTTCATAATGAGCGCAGTCATAATAAAATTTATTTATATTGATCCTATATGACATGATTGTATTAAAAAATAATTAGAAACACGTCTAAAAAATTTTTTTGTTTGCAAAATTTAATCAATTATGTCAACAACTAATTAATTAACAAAAATGACTTTAAAACAAGATGTAACACAATTTAAACGCACTTTTAATTGTTTATCGATTGAATTTATAGGGAAAAATGTCAGGATTTTCAAGACACAATAACTTAAAGAAACGTCAATTAATTTAGCATGCAAAGAAAAATGACAGTTGTTCAAATTTGATTTTCACTTCTTTCAGATCGTCTTCTCTTTTTTTACAAATTTTATGTGAAAAAAAACAAAAGTTTTACAAAGAGCCACATAAAAATAAAAGAAAAGACGATCTGAAAGTTGTAGAATAATGTTATGCAATTCGGGTAAAAGTCATTCAATGTCGAGAGTCGTTCTCGAACCTACGATTTGGCGTGAGCCTAAAAACCACAATGATGACTGTTATTTCTGCACTTGTGACATTACGGGGTATAATAAAAAAAATAAAAGTAAAATTGTATATACAAGTGTGAGCTCAGTAACCCCAGTCAAATTTGGAACTCTTGCATCAAACGAAAATATAATAGTAGAGTTTGATGACGGATCAATATCAGCAGATGAAGATAATCCTAATGACAGAACTGGCTTATATGTGGCGATCTTAAGATGATTACTATCATTTTAGGACAACAATCAAGCTTTACAAAATTTCCTTGTTTCCTTTGTGAGTGGGACAGTCGTGCCAGAAAAGACCATTAGACAAAAGTAAATTGGAAAATTAGATCTAAATTAATCATCGGATCAAAGAACATATTAAATGCTCAACTTGTCGATCAAAAGAAAATTATCGTGCCGCAACTTCATGTAAAACTTGGCTTGATGAAGCAGTATGTAAAAGCTCTAAATAAAGAAGGAGATTGTTTTAAGTATCTTTTTTCAAAATTTCCCAAGTTGTCCGAAGCTAAAATTAAAGAGGGAGTATTTGTCGGTCCTGATATCAGAGCTTTAATGAAAGACGAAAAATTTATTAATACGATGACAAACAAAGAGAAAGAAGCATGGTTAATCTTTAAACAGGTTGTTGAAGAATTTTTGGGCAACGAACGAGACTCCAATTACAAACAGATAGTTTCCACTATGCTACATAATTTTAAAAAGTTAGGTTGCCTGATAAGCTTAAAACTTCACTTTTTGTTTTCCCATTTGAATTATTCTCCAGAAAATCTAGGTGCCTTCAGTGAAGAAATGGGTAAACGATTCCATCAGGATATAAAACAGAAAGAAAAACACTACCAGGGTAGGTGGGACATCAACATGATGGCTGATTACTGCTGGTGTTTAAAAAGACACGATTCGGCTAACAAAAGTAAAAGAAAAGCATTAAGACGATCTTTCGATGAAAAAAAACAACGTTTTCACTAAAAAATAAAATAAAAAAACGACATTTACTTAATACTGTTTAAAAGAAGTTGCAAGAAATTATGCCTCAGTTACACGTCATAAGGTTCTCTGAATTTGATCTGTTCTATAAATATAAGTTATTAATACCTACTTTTACGTCAAAAAATTTTTTAAAAAATAAAAAATATAAAAACCACTAAATTACAAAAAAATTAAAAATTAAAAAATAAAAAAAAACATAAAAAGAGAAAAAGAAAAAAATGGAGTCAATTACCACCACGTCCTCGTTCCTGACTCCGGGTTCGGCAAAGAGTGGAATTTAGATTCAAAATCCTCAAAAAAACGTCTCAGTAACAAATTTTAATCGATTCTGGTTAATTTAAAAATGGCATGGCTGTTTTATTTCATCCGACATTTTAAATTCTTAAAATCTGACATTAAATTCATGTTGAACGACCCCAAAAACCCCCAAATAAGAAATTTTAAGCAAATTCAATCATTTTAAAAAAAATCGTCCGCCATATTAGGTCCGCCATTTTGAATTTTGAAAATCTGACATCGAATTTGTTGTCAGCGACCCCAAAAACCCCCCCGAGTAAGAAATTTTAAGCAAATTCAATCATTTTTTTAAAAAAGTCGTCCGCCATTTTGAATTTTCAAAATCTGATATCGAATTTGTAGTCAGTTAAACAGAAAATCAGCAAAACTATTTGAAATTTATATGTGAAGAACTTTATCCAAGTTTTGTCTGCTTCTACTTAGTTTTTGAAGAATTTGCAAAACTTGGAACATTGAATGAACGATTACTCAGAGTGAAATAAAGATTTTTAAAATTTTCAAAATGGATTTGAAAGGGGGAGAGTAGCGCTTTTAGAGGAAATATTGATCTTTTTGAGAAAAAATTATCTCTTGATGTTACGTGAGGTGAAATATAGCTAAAAAACGGGTTTTTTGCACTTTTAGGTTAGAATATCTCCTAAACCTGACGTGCAGGGTTTATTCTGAGGCCGGATTCGGATTCAGCACGTCAAAAACCTTCGGAAAAGGATTATCTGATTCTTGGAAAGTAAATCTTGTCGGCCTGTGTAATTAGCCAATAACCCCTTGACTGCCGATGGCAAAGATCTTTGCCATTTCGGACTTTGATCTGACTGCCGGAAAACTGACAATCTTTGTCATGATAAAAATTGATGTAAAAAAGTCAAAACTAGCTGAAAATTAAAAATAAAATGATTTCTTAAAAGTCAACGCTATGCAGAATGCGACACACGTTTCTGTTTTTAAATTTAATGAATTATAAAAATGTTATAAATTTTTAAAAACAACACTTTTAGCAAATTTTTTAAAATCTTTGCCATGGACAATACAATGCATTTTTATTTAAAAAATGTCTAAAATCGCCTAAAATCTATTACTCGGGGGTTTTCGGGGTCGCTGATTACGAATATGATGTCAGTTTTTCAAAATTCAAAATGGCGGTTCCAATATGGCGGACGACTTTTTTAAAAATTGATCCAATTTACCTGAAATTTGTTACTCGGGGGTTTTCGAGGTCGCTGATTACGAATATGATGTCGGTGTTTCAAAATTTAAAATGGCGGATCCAATATGGCGGATGACTTTTTTTTAAAATTGATCCAATTTACATGTAATTTGTTACTCGCGGGTTGTCGGGGTCGCTGATTACGAATGTGATGTTGATTTTTCAAAATCCAAAATGGCGGATCCAATAAGGCAGACATTTTTTTAAAAAAATTTGGATTTGCTTGAAAATTATCATTCGGGGGTTTTCGGGGTCTCTGATGATGAATCCGATGTCAGTTTTTCAAAATTCAAAATTGCGGATCCAATATGGCATACCGTGGAGATCCACTTCACCCATGAACTTATTGGAAAGGTGAAATGCGTTAGGACATTTCAATGGAATTTCAATTTTTGCACGCTCTTTATAGCTGTTCTATGAAACCGGCATTTGTAAAATTTGTTCTGCTTTTATGATAATAACAAAATTAAAAAAAAAATGTTCGCAATATTGGATCCGACATTTTAAATGTTTAAAAACAGACATTTGATTCGTCATCAGCGACCCCGATAACCCCCGAGTGATAATTTTTAAGAAAATCCAAAATTTAAAAAAAAATATTCGATATAATGGATCCTCCATTTTGAATTTTGAAAAACTGACATAGAAATGTCCACCATATTGGATCCGCAATTTTGAATTTTTAAAAACTGACATCGGATTCATCATCAGCGACCCCGAAAACCCCCTAATGATAGTTTTCAAGCCAATAAAAAATTTTAAAAAATGTCCGCCATATTGGATCCGCCATTTTGAATTTCAAAAACCATCATGATATTCGTAGTCAGAGACCCCAAAACTCCCCGAGTAACAAATATCAGCTAATTTTGATCTATTTTTAAAATTCCGTCCGCCATACTGGATCTGACATTTTGAATTTTAAAAAACCGACATCAGATTCGTAATTAGCAACCCCAAAAACCCCCGAGTAACAAATTTCAGGTAATTTAAACTAATTTTTAAAAAGCCGTCCGCCATATTGGATCCGCCATTTTGAATTTTAAAATACCGACATCAGATTCGTAATCAGCGACCCCGAAAACCCCTGAGTAACAAGTTTCAGACAAATTAGACGATTTTTTATTTTTGGCATTCTGGGCACATTTAGTGTTTTTCAGCCGGCAGTTAAGGGGATAAGGAAATAAGACGCCCTTTTCATATTTAGGCTTGAAAGTGAAATTCCCCACTTTTCCTTCCCCTATCAAATTCTGTTCCTCTCTTTCTACCTGACACGGAAAATGGTGAAAACATGATACCCCCTTTTTAACCCAAAAAGTAGGCGTTACTTTCTTAACTATTCGTCTCTTTTTCGCTCCTACTCTAAACTAAAAGGAGAGACAATACCCTCCTACTCTTAGCTTAATATCTTATTATACACTGTAAAAATTTTTCGAAATTTTTTTTACTGAAAAGTTAGAAATATTTCGAAAAACGTTGAGAAAATGATTTTGCTATACAAAGTTCGACATTTTTCAAAAAGTATAGAATAAATTTGAAACTTTTTCGAAATTTTTCGAAAAGTGAGTAAGATTAAGTAAATTTCGTAAAAAGTTCGAAATTTTTCTTACTGATTTCAAATATTTTCTCTACTAGTTATGAAGTATTGCAAAATGTTTTAGAAAATTTTCTGATTTTGTTACAAATTACAATCTTTCTAAAAACTTTAAGATATTTTTCTACCCATGTACAACAAAATTTCTAATAATATTCATAAATTTTTCTTAAAAATGTAGAACTTTAAATATCGTATGGTTATTTATTTATTAAGAACAAATTCTGTATTTTTTAATATAGTAAAAATTAATAATTAATGACACTACATTTTAAAAGATATTTGAATTTAAACATATAACAATTTCATATTAATGGATTATATAGTCCACCCTTGTTATTAAGTTTTTGTAAAACAAACTATTTTTTTATTAATAACAAATCATTTTCATCATCAATTTTATTTGAAAATGCTGACCATATCAAATATTCAGAAATATTTTTATAAATATAATTCAACATTTTATCATAATTTTAGTCTATTTATAAATAATTATTATTTTACAAATAATTAGAATAAACAGTTTTATTTATTATTATAACAAGAAAAATTTTTTTCTGCAAGCAAAGTTGTGAATTTTTTAAGTATTTCATAGTTTCTAAAGGTTTGTCACATCTGGTTTGCCATCGGTTGACCATCTCTAAGGGTTCCTTATTGTAAACGGGTCTATTTTATAAGTTTTCGGTTCTAGTTTTTTTCTTATAGATTCATTTAGAAAGAAAATTTGAAGTATTCGTGAGTTTCAAATATTGACTGTAAAATCTTCTTCCAAAAGACTTTCGAGCGTCAGTTGCTCTTTACCATTTGTCAGAAATACACTAAAATCGCGTGTGACAAAATTATTTTAAGGTTAGTATTTCGTTGTGAATTAATTTTTTTGTAAGGTATAGTTCTGAAATGTTGTGGTGAAGTGAATATTTTTAAGTAAACATTTTTTTGTTGTGAAGTGAATTGTTTAAAGTTATTTTTGTGTGATAAAGAAGTGATGTATTTTAAATTTATGTTGTGTGAAAATTATTAAATTAATTTATTAAAAGAAATCAAAAAATTATGTGAAATAATTGTAATTTAATTGTAATAATTACCATACTTATTTATAAATAAAATTGTTAATTTATAATAAAAGAAAACTTTATAAATGTATACTTATATGATTAAATCGTTTTATCTCTATTTTGCACCCATTTATAATTTTTTTGCTTATTGGAACAGTATTAATTAAATAACTGCAGTTAATATTGGTGAACAAATAATACCAAATGAAATTAAAAAACATCCTTACTATTTGTAGAGCAAAAAATCTTTATAAGCTTTGCAATTTTTTAAAATTTTTTGTTAGAAAAATATCCGAAAATTTTACTAAATATATCGGAACACGTTGCTATAAATATCGAACAAAGTTTCGAAATTTATCTAAATATTTTGTTCGAAAAAAATCGAATAGGTTGTAGAAATTTTTCTTAACGTTTGGTTAGAAAAAAGTCGAAAGGAGTTTCGAAATTTATCTAAAAACGTTGGTAGAAAATTCGAACTGAGTTTCGAAATTTTTCTTACCACTCTGTTCGGAAAAATTCGAAACAGATTTCGAAATTTTTCGACAATATTGTTTCGAAAAATTTCTAACCTTTGCGAAATAAAACTGGCAAACAGTTTTTCGAAAAATTTCGAAAAAAATTTTTACAGTGATATAAAATTGAATCACTTAAAAACGACACTGTAAAAATTTTTTTCGAAATTTTTCGAAAAACTGTTTGCCAGTTTTATTTCGCAAAGGTTAGAAATTTTTCGAAACAATAATGTCGAAAAATTTCTAAATCTGTTTCGAATTTTTCCGAACAGAATGGTAAGAAAAATTTCGAAACTCAGTTCGAATTTTCTAGCAACGTTTTTAGATAAATTTCGAAACTCCTTTCGACTTTTTTCTAACCAAACGTTAGGAAAAATTTCTACAACCTATTCGATTTTTTCCGAACAAAATATTTAGATCAATTTCGAAACTTTGTTCGATATTTATAGCAACGTGTTCCGATATATTTAGTAAAATTTTCGGATATTTTTCTAACCAAAAATTTAGAAAAATTGCAAAGCTTATAAAGATTTTTTGCTCTACAAATAGTAAGGATGTTTTTTAATTTCATTTGGTATTATTTGTTCACTAATATTAACTGCAGTTATTCAATTAATGCTGTTCCAATTAGCAAAAAAATTATAAATGGGTGCAAAATAGAGATAAAACGATTTAATCATATAAGTATACATTTATAAAGTTTTTCTTTTATTATAAATTAACAATTTTAATTATAAATAAGTATGGTAATTATTACAATTAAATTACAATTATTTCACATAATTTTTTGATTTCGTTGAATAAATTAATTTAATAATTTTCACACAACATAAATTTAAAATACATTACTTCTTTATCACACAAAAATAACTTTAAACAATTCACTTGACAACAAAAAAATGTTTACTTAAAAATATTCACTTCACCACAACATTTCAGAACTATACCTTACAAAAAAATTAATTCACAACGAAATACTAACTTTAAAATAATTTTGTCACACGCGATTTTAGTGTATTTCTGACAAATGCTAAAGAGCAACTGACGCTCGAAAGTCTTTTGGAAGAAGATTTTACAGTCAATATTTGAAACTCACGAATACTTCAAATTTTCTTTCTAAATGAATCTATAAGAAAAAACTAGAACCGAAAACTTATAAAATAGACCCGTTTACAATAAGGAACCCTTAGAGATGGTCAACCGATGGCAAACCAGATGTGACAAATCTTTAGAAACTATGAAATACTTTAAAAATTCACAACTTTGCTTGCAGGAAAAAATTTTTCTTGTTATAATAATAAATAAAACTGTTTATTTTAATTATTTGTAAAATAATAATTATTTATAAATAGACTAAAATTATGATAAAATGTTAGATTATATTTATAAAAATATTTCTGAATTTTTGATGGTCAGCATTTTCAAATAAAATTTATGATGAAAATGATTTGTTATTAATAAAAAAATAGTTTGTTTTACAAAAACATAATAACAAGGGTGGACTATATAATCCATTAATATAAAATTGTTATATGTTTAAATTCAAATATCTTTTAAACTGTAGTGTCATTAATTATTAATTTTTACTATATTAAAAAATACAGAATTTGTTCTTAATAAATAAATAACCATACGATATTTGAACTTGTACATTTTTAAGAAAAATTTATGAATATTATTAGAAATTTTGTTGTACATGAGTAGAAAAATATCTTAAAGTTTTTAGAAAGATTGTAATTTGTAACAAAATTAGAAAATTTACTAAAACATTTTGCAATACTTCATAACTAGTAGAGAAAAAATTCGAAATCAGTAAGAAAAATTTCGAACTTTTTACAAAATATACTTAATCTCACTCACTTTTCTAAAAATTTCAAAAAATTTTCGATTTTATTCTATACTTTTTGAAAATTGTCGAACTTGGTATAGCAAAAGCATTTTCTCAACGTTTTTCGAAATATTTCTAACTTTTCAGTAAGAAAAATTTCGAAAAATTTTTACAGTGTAGGTTAGCTACTATTTATCTATAAATATAATTTTCCGCAATAGAGAGGTGAATCTCCTTTGATTTTCATCAAAGAAATCTATATTTACCGAAATTTCATTTGTCTCTCTACTAAGTCTGTTAATTAATGAGTGCAACCCATAATTCGTTCTGTACAACTGTACTGCAAATAAGCAGCATTTCCTTGTAGGTCTTGTCGGAGCATATTTAATCGACGACAACAAAGATGGGCAATCAATTTAACCATTTATCAATTTATATAAAAAAGTTGTGCTGTCGATACATATGAAACCCATGAGCTTATAGAGATTTATTTAAGATATTTAATTTATTTGTAAAATTGATTTGGATAATTGATAGCTTCTTTCACATTTAAACTGTAATTGTAAACTATGATTGCAAGTAGATGGACCTAACCATTAATAATTAAAATGTTTAATATATGGGGCAAAATTCCTCAACTGTCCAGGTCAAAGAATGAATTTTCTTTAAACTTTGCTAAAATGTTACTATTATTTGTAGAAGTGTAAATATAATTTTTTTTTTAATTTGATAAAATATTTTTTGAGTTATGGAGTTTCAAAATTTTGATTTTTTTAAAAATATCTTTTTTTCAATTTGATATAATGATAAGTAAAATTAATCAAATTTAAAGTATGAATAGTGATTTTTAAAGGGGTTTTCACGGGCTATAAGTTGGTGATGAAAAAAAAGTTGTTTTCATTCAATTTGACCTTGAAATTCAAGGTTACATTCTTAATTTCTATATATTTCAAAATCGATGTTTTTAATTTTTTTCTAACCTATCCCAATCGAAAGCTTACCTTTTTTCCTATGAGCCGTGTAAAAATCAGAGTAGGGCCATGAAAATTTTTGAAGAAATTAATTATAAATCATTATTGTACATAGAAAATGATGATTTATAATTAGTTTTTTTAAAAATTTCCATAGTCCCACTCTGATTTTTACATGGCTTATAGGAAAAAAGGTAAGCTTTCGATTGAGATAGGTTAGAAAAAAATAAAGAACATCGATTTTGAGATATATTGAAATTAAGAGCTTGACCTTGAATTTTAAGTTCAAATTGAAAGAAAACAACTTTTTTTTTTATAACCAGCTTATAGCCCGTGAAAACCCCTTTAAAAATCACTATTCATACTTTAAATTTGATTAATTTTGCTTATCAATATGTGACGCGTTCCCAAGAAAGGTACCTAAGAAAAAAAATTTGAGGTTATGTTTTAAATTTTTTGAGTAAAAATACAGAAAGAGAATCAATTATTAATTAATAATTGTTGGTTTTCAAGTTTTCATTATATTCAAAATATTCAATTAATATTAGTTTAAAATTCAAATAATTAAAAATGAACTTTTAATCAAAATAAATCTAACTCGAACCCAACCTATAATTCGTTTGCTTCTTAGGTACCTTTCTTCGGGTCGCGTCACATATATTAAATTGAAAAAAGGATATTTTCAAAAAAATCAAAATTTTGAAACTCCATAACTCAAAAAATATTTTATCAAATTCAAAAAAAATTTATATTTACACTTCTACTAATAATAGTAACATTTTAGTAAAGTTTAAAGAAAATTCATTTTTTGACCTGGACAGTTGAGGAATTTTGCCCCATATATAAATAAAGATAAATTAATTATAAAAATAAAAAGTGCGAATTGAATAAAAAATTAAAATTACTTTAAATTGGACAAATCTTATACAGATAGCACGTAATCTTACAGCAATCTTAAAATGTCCCGGCATAGTAAGCTTCCCATGTAAGCTTTCCACAATATTGCTGAGTAAGCTTGCTGTAATAATTATCGATAAGCTAGTCGTAATATGAAGGTAATATTGTCGTAAGCTTGCTATAAAGCTTAGGTAAGACTGGGGCTATAAATGTTAAACTGTCAAAACAGTTAAAATTCGTTATCTTTTAAACGGATATAGTTAGAGCATTGCAATTTTGATTATAGAAGGGTGTTATCATTCTAAACAAATGTCAGAGGTTATGTGACATTCTGTTCATTTTTATGGAGTCCATAATATAAAGTGTATTTTGACCCTACTTTTATAAATTTTTACGTAAAATAAAGTTTCAATTTTAATTACATTTTTTGAATTTATTCTCATAAGTGGCGTGTCCAGAATTTACTCCAGATGGGTTCATCCTTAGAACCGTCAAATGACGACCATAATTAGATGACCTTTTTTTAATGTAAATTTCACGATTACGGTGACCCCCCTGATAACGCTACTGATTCTCATCGACGAAAGTATTTTAGCCTATTTGGGTCCCCTGAAGATATACCTAAATGTATATGCTAAATATTTTTAGTCAGAATTTGTATATTTGTTGTTAAAGCCAAAAACGCACCCTGGGGCTAAATAGTAAGTGTATTTTTTCCATAGTTTTTACATTTTTCATTTTATCGTGTTTTTGTATTTAAAAATTATTTATTTGACATTAGGCAAGTACGCGAACAAAAAACAAGACGGCTCACGTGAAATAAACCTATGTTACAAACCGGAAATAAATTTATAATTAGGCTTTTGAGATGGCCCTTTATCTCGATTTGGGGAGGCACCAAGCTGCCAGAATGTTTTATTATTCTGTTTAATTTTGTGGGAACGTTATCCTACTTTTAAAAGTTACCTTCTGATTCGTTAAATGCACTATTTTTAGAATGATTTGAATTTTAGGTTTAGTTAGGTAAGTAAAGAAATTGGTTTTATGAACACATGATTTATTTTATAATAGAAAAATACCTTTTGAATACAGAATGGATATAGTGTGTTACAAATAGAAAAGGTGTGTGTGTGTTAAAATATGTGATGGATACGATACTTATTAACTTACAACTACCGGCGGAGCTATTCCTCTTTCGAATCACAAGGCATCCGTCGGGCGAAAATTCTTTTGTTTTCTCTTGCAGAAAATCGCGACGTAAGATTCGCGCAATTTTCTTTTGGTTGCGAGATTGCACCTGTGGTGAGCGGTCGCGGGCAATATCTATGCAACCGGCCGTCCCACACAACTGTGTAAACTCACTGCGGATCTACTCTTTTACCGAATTAGTCCGGGCTATATATATAACCGATAATTCGATAATTAGTTTGATCGCGCTCGTGGGCCACCGATATTTGAGACGGACGCGGGCAATATCTATGCAACCGGCCGGTTGTCAACAACAAGATTCTAGAATAATTAATTATATTAATTATTCCAGAATCTCTCCAAAATCAGCCCGCACTGGACTCCACCGGCTCAGAGAATTTGAGAATTTTAACGTCTGCCCTAATTCATGCAAATCGGGTTCCGGGTCGCGGACGGGCTTTTTGTCGCGAAATTTCTCTGTCCCAAAACACTTTCTAGGTTAGACCCAGGAGAGGTGTCTTCGAGAAGAAGCGAGAATTCGTACTGCGATGATTGAGAGTTTGCGACAAGCCTCTAACCCTTGCCTTTGGTGCAAAGCGGGGAAGATTTTAGGAGTAGGAGTAAGTCAGGGGCCCATTAGTCTATGCGTTTTTGCTGACGTTTTGGATCTCACGGTAGGTCCGTGAGAACGGAAACAGTCTGTTAACATGATACTTTTTTGAAATATTATTTAAAATAACTTAGAATTTAAATAATAATTATATTATTTAATTAATAAAATTATTATTTATCTTAGTTATAATAGTGTATATAATTTATTTATTGTGATTATATTGTTCCTACTTTTTATAGGTTGCTTGTATATGCATTTTACATATCGAGTAATATATATATATGCATATACATACAACCTAATGTCCTCCGGCATTTTGTTGTAACAACAATGTTTACAATAAAATGTTTAACTATTGTTAAATGGTTTCTGTGTGCATCTGACTTGATTCATAAATTCAAGTGTCATAAGGCATGCTGCCTTGTAGTTTGCGTCAGCTGTAACGCACGTGCGTTTGTTTTGAAGCTGTAGTCTACAGCTTATGGGCCCTGAGGGGAGAGGAAAGTTCTACGCACAACCAGGCAGCGATTAGAGGCAAGCATAGCGCACTTGTATTGGTGTCCGTAGCATAAAAGCCGTCAAGGTATTAGTTCTGTAGCCGGGGAAGCCAGTGAGTGTGCTAGTGTTCACAAGCGGCGGCGCACAGGCATGTGTGTGTTGCCGCCGACCATCCCCACACACGCGCAACCTCACAGTGTATTTCCTTAGTTGTAGACAGTAATTGACAAATGGAATATATATATTGGCTGCAGCATTGCGCCTCCTTTTATGTTTTACAGAAAATTTTGAAAAGAATTTTACATTTATTATTTACCGCATAATATTGCCGCAAGGTTCGATGTAAGCAGTATTGACTGCGCTGGTATAATGACTAATAACTATTTATTATATTTATTATTTAGTAGAAGGAGAAAAGAAATAATAATTTCTTTTGTCCTTCTAACTTTTTTTATAAGCATTTCTTAGCTAAAGGCATTCTCTTGGTAAGATATTTGACGTTATCAGGGTGTCAAATATCCTCAAGCATAGCTTCGCTGCGTTGCGATGCTTTTATATGCTTGGGTTGATTTGAAATTAAATTTATTCTACATGGTTGTCAATTAACTTACTTTTTAAAAGACTAGTATTCTAACAACCTAAGTTTTTTTTTTAAATTTTAATTTATTAACTCTATAACTGTTCTAAAGCTATTGTTATATAAACACAGATGTTTTATTAACTAAGTTTCCTGTTTTAAGAATACTTTAACCTATCTACTACTTAACACCTGTCAGAAAGTAATTTTAGTAGGCTAGAAATAAAATTTAACATTTAGACCCAGCATGGGGCTAAATTTTAAAAAAGAAAAGTTTGAAAAAAGGATAAAACATATATTTTACGAGAAAATATTAGAAACTTTTTTATTGAAAGTTGTTAAGGATAAGTTGCCCTACTATATTGATCTATACATATTTACAACGAAGTGAAATTATTGTTTAAAAAAATTATTTATGCAAAATTTAACATTTAGTCCCAGTCTTCCCTGCAGGAAAAAATGTATTATATAAAATTAATTTTTTATTAATAACAAAAAATAAAATATTTAAAAGCCAGCTTGCGGCAATATTACCGCAATATTAATACAATATGAAAGCTAATAAAATTATGAAAAGACTGACACCTTATCGAAGAATTTTCGTTGACTATTCTGTAAGATAAGGAAAAAATACTGGATTTTGCATGCTTTTCGTAATTTTTTAACCCTTTAACTTCCAAATGTGCTGTTTTCTGACTTGAATTTTAACTTCGTACAACTATTAAAAGGAAGCTAAAAAAATTTCAAAAGTACCTCTTTTAATAAAATTTTTCAAAAATGCAAGATTTTTGGAAGAAATTTTTTTTATTCCCGATAGCTGTACTTTAAAAATATGCATTAGTTTTTTTCTTTCTTTCATTTTTCATTTAAAAATGGCGCACAAACGCTAAATTTTTTTTTATTACACATACAAATTTTTTCCCCTAAATTTGCTTAAATTCGCTTAAAATTTGTTAATCGGGGGTTTTTGGGGTCGCTGATTACGAATATGATGTTAGTTTTTAAAATTCCAAAATTTCGGATCTAATATGCAACAGATATTCAAATAATAAAAAACATTTGTCCTTAGTAACTGAAGGTGACAAGGACTTAGAATAAGTTTTGGTAGATGTTACATCCCGAGATAAAACTTTTTTTTATTTAACCCTTAATATGTAAGATCAAATCAGCACTTTACCTCCCTTTTATTATTCGCTTAATAAAATTACCCTTGCCTTAGCTCGGGACGTGACAAAAGACAACCTCAAACAAAGTTTAATGATGAAAAAAGGTCCCCACTTTAAAGTTCAATAAGTAATTAAACTAAGTTTTATGAAAGTAATGTTTCAGGTTTGAAATTATTATTAATTGAGTATAAGTGAATTCCAAAATTAACCCAAATAACAATTTTCAAGCCAATCCGGATGATTTTTATTTTTTTTTGTCCGACATATTAGATCCGAAATTTTGGATTTTTAAAAACTAACAACATATTCGTAATCAGCGACCCCAAAAATCCCCGAGTACCAATTTATAAGCCATTCAGAATGATTTTTATTTCTTCGGTCACCATTTTGGATCCGCCATTTTCTATTTTTAAAGACTAACATCATATTCGTAATCAGCGACCCCAAAAATCTTCCGAGTTCCAATTTTTAAGCCAATCTGAATGATTTTTATTTTTTGGTCGCCATTTTCGATCCGCCATTTTGGATTTTTAAAAACTAACATCATATTCGTAATTAGCGACCCCATAAACCTCCGAGTAACAAATTTCAAGCGAATTTAAGCAAATTTAGAAAAAAAATTTGTATGTGTTATAAAAAAAATTAAAGCGTATTTTAGCGTTCGGTTGCCATTTTTTAATGAAAAATTAAAAAAAGAAAAAAACTACTGCATATTTTTAAAGAACAGCTATCAGGAATACAGTTTTTATACCTTAGACGATATGTAGATATCGATATAACAATGAAAATTGCAATAAAAAAAATTTTCATCCAAAAATCTTGCATTTTTTGAAAAATTTTATTAAAAGAGGGGGTTAATTTCATTTTTTGGAAATTTTGACAACGCCATTCGAAAGAGTGACCCCGAAAATATTAGGAAATGGTACTTTTGAAATGTTTTTAGCTTTCTTTCAATAGTTGTACGAAGTTAAAATTTAAGTCTTTTTATAATTTCATTAGCTTTCAGGAAAAAAATACGAAAAATTTTTGTCATTCTTATTTTCTACGTTTTAAGCATTTTTCCACTCATGAAAAAAAGGGCGTCCTGATACTCACGGACGGTAGTGTAAGTTCTTAATTGAGAAACTTTCAAATTCTTTTCTTTAATTAATAATCAAACGGTTTTAAATGATTCCCGTCCTTTTTCCCGATTCCTATTTCCCGACAAACGATTTCCCGACAAGCCTTCTTCCCGACAGATGATTTTCCCGAATCTTATTTCCCGAAAATACAAACCCCGACAATGAAATTTCTAAATAAATGTAAGAAGAACATGTTTTTATTTATAAATTCTGAAGTATAATATAAAAAAATCAATAAAAATCTCTGAAAATAAAAAGAATTGTAACAATGGAGTCAATCACAAATGTATATTATATGCCAGTAATTTTAAATAATCGTGAACTGTTCTAGATGATTTGTAATCTTCGTATTGTAGCACAATTGACCGAAGGCGACTTTGCAGTTCGATCCATTTCTTCTTGGGGGCAGCTTTAACTGCTTTCCCCAGACCCAATTCGGCTATCATGCCTTCTGTATCAGCCTGTTCTTTCTAAAATTCTTGTAAAGCCGAATATAAGTCTGGGTGATGTTTTCCCATCAGAAGACGGAATCGGTTGTGCCATCCTTCACTGGAGTTATTCGTTCAATGCTGGCCTTCTATAGCAGATCTATAGTGGTTCCACAATGATACAGGATATCTGATAAGTGTTTAGATTCCTCAGGTCCTCGAAGTACAATAACTTCATTATTTTGCATAATAGTTACAGCCCTCGCACTGCATTCTCTGCTCCTTAACCTATTACAGTCCCAGTATTTCTTTCCATTCCTTTCTCTTGATTTTAAGTACACATAACCATCACAAATCAATTCATTACCAAAAATTATTGCTGACGACTCCATATTTTTATACAATTGAAACACAGGAATTTAGAAAAAATCCAAAATTCAAAAGGTTACAAATAAAAATGACTGATTGAAAATGACGTTAATGTTACTGCTGCCATAGCAACAAATAAAGATTAACAACTGAAGTGATTCAGTAAGAACATTTTGAAAATTATGTTTGTCGGGAAGAAGGATTGTCGGGAAAATAGTTGTCGGGAAATAGGATTCGGGAAAATGGTTGTCGGGAAATAGGATTCGGGAAAAACATTTGTCGGGAAGAAGGTTTGTCGGGAAATAGGATTCGGGAAAATGTACGGTAACGGTTTTAAATAAACCTGTAATCTTTGTAAGATTTATTTAAAATATTTTAAATAGAAATCACCTCAACAGCATAAGGTATGCATTTTGTAAACAAATGTTCCTAACCTCACTAACTCATTGTCAGATATTTAACCACAACAAAACAAATTTCTGTTGTGACGGACTAAAAATACAACAAAAAACCATATATATATATATATATATATATATATATATATATAATACTAGCTGTCGTACCCGTCTTCGACGGGTTGTAGTTTCTGATAATGCACTTAACAGTGTATCTACAAACCTAGAAAACCGGAAAATAGCCGGGAATTTGATTTGACAGAGAAAAAATAATAATTAGTTACTATTGTCTATTTCAATAGGAAAATAATACCATTTGAAACAGTGACCGACTTTTTATTATCAAATTAGTTATTTTTAACTAATTTAAATGCAGAAAACAATATTTCTCAATTTGTAGTACTTCAATCAATATAATGTATTAAAATCAATCTAAAAGTTCCTCCAGTCTTTTGAGTTATAGTACAGTCTAATTCGAACTAATTGTATAGCAAGTAAATCCAGTTTTTCTCGGTTACATTAAATTCCCTGATATTTTACGTCTTTTCTGGTTGGTAGACATCCTGTTAAATGTATTATTAAAAAAACCCGTCGAGTAAACCAGGAAAAATTTGGACAAAGCCGGAAATTGTTTCAAACTAAAATAAACACCGTGTTTAACTTTTGTCTTTACATTGATCAAGATATCTCTAAAAGTTAAATCAGAGAGCCCACAAATACTACTGAATTAAGCTTTATAGCAATTGGTATCAATTATAATTTTTTCAATTTTTTGATATTCAAAACATTTTTATACTTACATCTTCGTTATAAGAAAGTATTTTTGAAAAATTATGCTAAAATGTGACTAAATAACATGTAATATTCAATTATATAAAGTTTAAAAGCTATCCATTAAAAAATGTAAAATTTAGAAATTTTCGATTTTTTAAAAATATTTTTATATTTCCATTTTAGCTATAAAGTATTATTTTTTGCAAAATTATGCTAAAATGTTAATAAATAACATGTAATACTCAACTGTAGAAAGTTTAGAAGCAATCCATGAAAAAATATAAAATTTAGAAATTATTTGTGTTAAATAAATTCATTTATTAGAGTCAAGTATTTATTTAATTAATCCAATTAAGATTTATTTGATTCAACTAAATAAAATTATTTAAACGAAATAAATTCTTATTTGATTGAAATAAAAACTTTTTAAATAAGATATTATTTTTCAAATAATTATAATTACTTGAATCATATAACTTTTTTTAGTGTAGCTATAGTAAACTAAAAGTTATTAATGTGAACGAACATTATCTATATTAATAAAATCAGATTACTATCTGTACATTGCTCCAAACTTGAAAATTTTTATATATTTTTTTGTTTTGAGACATAAGAATTCGAAAAATGTAAAAAAAAAATTCTGTCTGTCTGTCCTTCTGTCTGTCTGTCTGTATGCAAAACTTTGTTCGCGCATCAATTGAAAACGGTTCAACCAATTAAAGTGAAATTTGGCAGTCTATTAGGTACTAACGTAACTTACAATCATAGCCTTATCCGATAAAAAAATATTAACTTGAACGAAAGTTATGACATTTTTCTGAAAAATTCAAAAAATCAAAAAAATGCAAATTTTTTATCTTTTGTAAAATGAATGCAAAACTATCCTTAGCTAACTTTTTCAGATAAATACAACCTATTTCTACGATAAAATTTTTAAAAAAGATGTATTTTGAAATTTTTTTTCGTTTTTTTAGATCAACTTTTTTCTAAGAAAATAGTGATTTTTAATCTTTAAGCAAGCTTTTCAGGAAAAATTATTAAAGTTTTTTATTTAAAGATCAGTATGTAAAGTAAGAAATTTGCTACATTAAACAAAAATAATTAAGCTAAATGCCATAAAAAAGAAGAAAAAATGTTGAATTTTAATAAATTCGGTTTTATGAATTTTTGCTAATTTTCCATAATTTTAGATTTTTTACCAAAGGGTAGAGACTATTAAATATAAGTAAAGTATTTTTGAAAAGTACAAAAATAATGAAGCTTAATGATATAAAAGAGAAGAAAAAAATGTTAAATTTTAAGAAATTCGGTTTCTCGAATTTTTGATTTTTTGCTAAAGGGTGGAGACTATTCAAATAGTATAATTATACTACCGAAATAGCTAATGGTAACTAATTATTAATTTTCTGGTGAAATTAAATTCCCGGGTATTTTTGATTTTCCAGATTGGTAGAAACATTGTTAAATGTATTGGTAGAAACTAAAACCCGTCGAAGACGGGTACGACAGCTATAGTGCTATATATTTTCAAAATTTTTAAAATTCAATATTTATCTTTTGAAATAATTATTGTCATCAATTTTACTTAAATTTTATACAGGGTTAATTTTAGTATTTTTTATTACAATTTAGTCATCAGAATGAAATTTGAGTTTTTCATTTTTTGATCATTAATTAATATAATATAATAGCAATTTTGAATTCTGTGCAATATACTGACAAAAGTATCATATTAATTATATGGATATTGTTAATATTCTGACCTAATAGAATTCTTTTAAGAAAGTAAACTTATGATTTCAACAACAAATTTTTATTATTGACCTAAGAAATACAACCGTTTAAAAATTAATTACAAAAAAATTTCAATTTTTAAACTTTTAATTTTTTAATTTTTCAATATTTAAATCTAACACTTTTTATTTGTTATTCAAAATTTTATTATTCTGACGATTAAATCTTCATAAGAAACACTAAAATTAACCCTGTACCAAGTTTAAGTACAATTCACTAAAGTATATGAAAAAACTAAAAATTTCGAATTTTCGAATTTTTGAAAAAATGGCATAACTTTCGTCCATATTAATATTTTTTAATCTACTATCGCTAGGATTTTAAGTTAGGCTAATGCCTAAAAGACTGCCAAGTTTCACTTCAAACGATCGAACCGTTTTTCCGTGATACGCGGTCGAAAATTTGCGGACATACATATACACATACACACATATACACATACACATAATTTTCTTAATAGTATTTTCGGATTCCTTAGAGTGTAAAAAGAAGGAATATAATAGAAATTTTGATTTCTATGCAATGTACAGACAAAAGTCTGATTTTATTAATAAGGATAAATAAACATTCATTTGCCGAAAAATGAGTATACAAAAATTAAAAATAAACATAAGTACAATTATGATTTTTGAATTTTGTCAAAAACATGTTGTTCAACACTTTTTTGGACAAATAAAATTCGTTGTTTTTAAATGTACATTCTTTTTATTCACAAAATCATAATTTTTTGACAAAATTTTACATATTAGAATTAAATAAAAAAAGACGCATGGAAAAAGTGGAGTTGATGAAAATTAAAAAATTTTTATTATGTGAGAATAATAATAAAAATGTATTAACTTTTAATAACTGTATATCATGCATATTATTTTATATTATTTATTATTTGTAAATTTTTTATATTTCATTGAAATTTTAAAGTTTGAGTTTATTGGAAATATTTCGACAACTATGAAAAGGACCCCGTACACATAGCATCATATTACGGGCCCGGTTAAATTGGTTATAACTTTAGTATGTTGTAGTTAAAGACCTTCTGATCAAAAAGTTTTAATAGCAAAAGTCACAAAAATTAATATTTTTTGAGATAAATGATGTTATATGTTCAAAAGAACACCAAATTATGCAATTCAGAAAATAATTCACTTTATGCACCTTTTGTGTGTTTTCTATTTACTGTAAGAAAACCAGCAACCCACGTAAAAAAATGTTGACTCGCTCAAGACTCGCTCAAGGCTCGAGACTTGGTTGGAGCTGAAAATTAATCTGAAACTTAAGACTCGCTAAAGGCTCTCTTAAAGCTCGAGACTTGGTTGAATCTAAAAATTCCCCTAAAGCTCAAGGCTCGCTCAAGGCTCAAAACTTGGTTAAAGCTAAAAATTTATCTAAAACTTAAGACTCGCTGAAGGCTCTCTTAAAGCTCAAGACTGGGTTGAATCTAAAAATTCTCTTAAAGCTCAAGGCTCAAGACTGGGTTGAATCTAAAAATTCCCCTAAATCTAAAGGCTCGAGACTTGGTTGAAGATAAAAATTCCCTTAAAGCGCAAGGCTCGCTAAACAGTCGAGACTTAATTGAAGCTAAAAATTCATCTAAAACTTAAGACTCGCTAAAGGCTCTCTTAAAGCTCAAGATTTGGTTAGAGCTAAAAATTTCCCTAAAGCTCAAGGCTCGCTAAAGACTCGAGACTTGGTTAAAGCTAAAAATTCATCTAAAACTTAAGACACGCTAAAGGCTCTCTTAAAGCTCGAGATTTGGTTGAATCTAATAATTCATAACGAGAGTACTAAATGCTTCGTTACAATTCCCTCCCCTAGGCCAACAATATCATCAGATTTGTTGCTGATCCAAATAATACCAAATATATAAACAAAGGCCAAATTAGAGAAATTAATAAACTTTGTTCAAAAAAAATACGTATTTCAAAAATTAACAGTTTGTTCAATCGTGCGAAATATTAAACAAAATAAACAAAACTTTCTTTTTATTAAAAAATTAACTAAACATAGTTTTTCTTCCCTCTTTTACTTAAAACAGGGTGTCCAGCGATTCTTTAAAAAAAAAATTCAAGGACTTTTCAAGGTTTTTAAGGCCCAAAATAATTTTTTTCAAGGTCCATTTTTAGGGTACTAATTTTCAAAATATTTGTTATTTACAATCGAATTTAAATTAGTAAAAATGATTACTAATTTGATTTAGTGACTGACTTTTTGTTTTTGAATTAGAAAATTTTACTAGTTAATAGTAATTTCCACTAATTTATCAGTAAAAATAAACTAATTCAAAAGCAAAAAATCAGTAACTAATGCAAATTAGTAAATATTTTTACTAATTAAAATTTAGAGAGTATTTATAAAGAATTTTATAATTTCTACCTACAACAGTTACTCATAAATAAAATTGAATAAATATATAAATAAAAAATAAATAAATACAATTTATTGATAAAATATTAGAAATATAAAGAACATCGATTTAAGAAACATCAATCAAAATTATTTTTAAATAATTGAATTCTTTTGGAAATTTCTATTAAAAATAATAGATATACAAATTATTGAATTAACAAAAATTTTTTAAAATAATTGAAATTTTGCAATGAAGTTTATTAAAATGTTTTAAAATAATTGAATTTTATTACTTTTGAAAATAATTGAATTACTGCGAAGAATTTAATGACAAATTTTAAAACACATTTTATTAAATGAATATTTTGAAAATTTTTGAAAATAATTGAAAATTACTGCAAAGAAAATTAATGCCAAATTTTGAAACAATTGATTTTTGCGAAAAAAAATTATGCAAATTCTATTTTAAATAATTGAATTAATGTAACAAATTTTTTTTTAAATAATTGAAAGTTTGTGTAGAGTTTTTTAAAAACTTTTGTTTAATAATTAAATTCTTTCGTGAAATTTTATTAAAATAATAGAATATTGAAAACCATCGAAGCAAACAAAAATTTTTTAAATAATTTGAAATTTTGCCACGATTTTTATTAAAATTTTTAAAAATATTTCATTTCTTGTGATGAATACTATTATTTATATTAAAATAATTGAATTTTGCAATGAATTTTATTAAAATTCCACAAAATAATTTAACTTTGTCGAAGAATATTATTATTTATTTATAAAGATAATTGGAATTTTGACCACAATGTTCTTTTTGATTTTTTGAAAATAATTGAATTTCTGAGAAGAAATTAATTAATTTTTAATATAATTGAATTCTTGTGATGAATATTGTTATTTATGAAAATAATTGTATTTTGTAATGAATTTTATTAAAGTACCTGAATATAATTGAATTTCAGCGAAGAATTTTTATATTTATGAAGATAATTGAAATATTGACGAGAATTCAACTTAAAACATCAAGGAAATAAATCTCACTTTTAAGAATTTTAATTTTTCAAGGTTTTGTCATAAAATTCAAGTACTTTTCAAGGTTTTCAAGGAGCAAAAAAAATTCAAGTACTTTTTAAGGTTTTTAAGGTTTTCAAGGTAGCTGGACACCCTGTTAAAAGAGAAAATTAATACTTCACTGAACACTGTTAATAATACTGTAAAATAATACTATAATAAGTACGGAACAAACAATTGTCCCAAAACAAAAAGAAAAATATCACTGAAGGCCACGGAGCTGGCGCTCTTTCCAAAAAGCTGTACGGGCCGCAGTAACTTACTCAGACGGGAGCCCAAAAAGTGATTGCTCCAATAACCGCAAATCCTCCATTAGGTCTCCCACCGGGGGTCTAACAACTTGTTCCCTGACAATTTCTTCTGAATCATCTTTGATCGCCTCTGCTTCAATAGGAGGCTCATTGACAGGCAGATTCTGAATAGCAATGGTCCTTTTAACCAACACTTGGACCTCCTGAACTCTGCCCGGGACTTCTGTTGACTCCATATCGACAATACCCTTCACTTCGACTGAGGCCACCGATCCTTCAGAGCCTTCACGAGAAAAAGCCCTAGGAAGTCGTCCTAGACGGGAAAAATAAACTTGAAAACAGCAAGGGCAGTCCTCGATTCTAACACCATAACGACCACAATTTTTGCAAAAACGGCCAGTGGGCTCCGGACAACGGGCCAATTTATGGTTATGACTCCAACAGTTGAAACACACACAATATGGTGGGTCGATTCAGGGTCCGTCCTTATAAGGGTCAGTCCTCGGAAAAATCGTCTAGCCGTAATCAGGGGAAGAACGGGCAAGGTATCGAATAATAATCCATCGGTAGGCCTGGCCACCACAACAGCTTTTGACACACCTGACCGGACCGAACCCGAAGGTAACTTACGGTCATGTGGCTCAATTCCAACCTCCATTGCTACGGCCTCAGGACGTGGTGCCTCTTGTACAGTTTCCTCCAATTCGGCCACCGCACAGCGGCTCTCCCATTCCTTGACACTTTCACCCTGCCGGCGAACCATGACCGACCGCCTGTGTGAAACGGGCCCAACCACACTACCGCCAGGTCTATCTCGGCCGCACTCAATCGAAACCGAATTTAATTTGACCCCACGGCCTCTTGAACTAGTGCCCAAAATCTCCGATCCATTAGATGACGTATCAGACAAGACCTCCAGCAACTCGCACTCATCCAGGGGGCTTGCCTCCACTGGTGGCTCATTATGTCGAACAACGACTTTTGCAGCCGCAAAAGTATGGACACGGAGTAAGAGTTTGTGAGTTAGAAGAGTTAAGTATAGTGATGTTAAGGAGATTGTAAAGGGCAGAAAGGGCATACAATGAAATCATACTTTACTTTTTACTGACAGAAATAAATAAATACACAATCGCAATTTTAAAAAATAAACTACAAATTCGTGATCAGAGACTATAAAAACCCTTGAGTGACAAGTTTCCCTCTAATCCAAACAATTTTTACATTTGTCGTCCACCGTATAGGATCCGCAATTTTGAATTTTTAAAAATTAACACTTAATTCGTAATCAGCGACTCAGAAAACCCCCCGAGTAACAATTTTTAGGCGATTTTAAAATATTTTAAAAATTCATGATTTTTAACAATAATTTATGAATTTTTTTAAACAATAGGAATTTTTCAACATGATCTAGGTTACTTATTTTTAAAGCCCTATTCTTCCTGAAGAGAACGCACTAAATTATACTCAAAAATATTAAGTTTCTTCAAAGATATTGAGGTTTTTGTAGGTGGAACGTATATGTCCCATGGGCGTGAAAGGGTTAAACGACCGCCAATGCGCGGCACCTTTCCGACTGAGCTAATCTGTCGGTAAAGATAAAACTTAAACCTATGTAAATAATTTCAAATTTTTTCTACAATTATTAAAAAATATGCCAAAGTTGAAAAAACTTCAAAAATAATTTTTTTTTCTTATAAATTTTTTTGAAAAGTTGACTAAAAAATTAATATTTACAATAAACAGGCATATATTATTAACTTTTTTAGAAATTTAATTTAAGTATTAATTAATTTTTAATGTAATTTTAAAAAATGTTGGCCCCTCGTTTATATAGAAAACAGTACTATTTAGGGGCCAAAAATCGGTTTTTTATTTTTGAAAGTATGAAGTACCCTTTTAATCATCTTGCAAAAAATATATGTTACTTTTGAAATAACTATTATTTTATAAAAAAAAATGGCGGTTGTGCAAAAAAAATTTCAATAAAAAAATGTTTTTTAAAAATAAATTAAAAAAAATTTTTTTTTTACTGACTTTTTACTGACTTTCTTTGTTAGAATTTGGTCAAAAAAATTTTTTTATTAACTGTTCATATTGTATTGTACAAAAAGAATTTTTTCATAAAAATCGGTTCAACCATTTCAGAGGGAAAAAAATTTTTTGAATTTTTTAGAATTTTTCAAAAAAATTGTACAACTCAAAAACAAAATTTTTTTTCGAGTTGAAACTTGGTGAAAATAAGTCTCATAATAGGTCAAAATTATTCCTTAAATATGGAACCAATCCAAGAGGGGGCTATTTGTACATGCTTATACTGCTACGGCCTTTTCATAACTTACTAAAATTAATCAATTTTAGTTCCTAAAGAGTGCTTTAAAGATCATTTTTCGCCAGCTTTTAAAAAAAATATTGATTTAAAAAAAATAAAAATATTTAGTCTAAAATTTTTGAATTTTAAGGTTATTTTTTAATTTTTCTCCCATTGCGGCATTTTTGATTTTTTTCGACATAAATCGAAAGCTTGACTTTTTTCCTACAAAAATATATAAGGCCAAAAATAGAATCAAAATAATTGATAGTCGTACAGAATATTTTCTGCATTGGGTCACAGCGCGGCGCGTCAAATACCTGCATCGGTGAATTGTCTTGTTCATAAAATTTGTAAAAATGTTTTTTATTGACTGTAGAAATCTTAATAATAATCTATAGGACAGAGAATTGTATCTATAGCGCTATCATTTATTTTGATCCTATTTTTGGCCTTATATATTTTTGTAGAAAAAAAGTCAAGCTTTTGATTTATGATGTCGAAAAAAAACCAAAAATGCCGCAATGGGAGAAAAATTAAAAAATAACCTTAAAATTCAAAAATTTTAGACTAAATGAGGCATTCTTTCTCAAGTGGGCCACCCCTTCTCTCCATTTCAAATATAATCCAAAAATCTTTTATAAAAGCTCAAATTAAAGGTAAAAATGTCAGCTTTTTAAAGCCGTTGGGCCCTTTTTGAAATATTAATTTTCAAAAGAACTATAGAGAATTTAATGACAAAAAACACTATAACCAATTCTTTTTCATGTTAAAAAATGAATAAAAACCCAATTTTAGAAATTTTACAAAGGTCTACAACATTAAAGTATATAAGAAATTTACAAAATTTCATATTACTTCCTAATATTAAGATGGCGAATCCAATATGGCGTCCAAAATTTAAAAAATTCATAATTTTTGTTCAAAATGGCGAATTCAAAATGGCGGACTTAAAAATTAAAAATCAATCGGATTTGCCTAAAATTTGTTAATAACGGGTTTTTGAGATCGCTGATTACGAATTTGATGTCAGATTCTCAAAATTGAAAATAGCGAATTCAAAACAGCGGACTTAAAAATTAAAAATCAATTGGCTTTGCCTGAAATTTGTTAATAGGGGGTTTTTGAGATAGCTGATTACGAATTTGATGTCAGATTCTAAAAATTCAAAATGGTAGATCCAAAATGTCGGACTTAAAAATTAAAAATCAAACGGCTTTATTTAAAATCCGTCATTTCGGGGTTTTTAGGGTGTTTAGAGTTCGTTACTATAATATTTTTGGGATCGACGATTCTATATTGAGTGTTAGAAATTCGATATTTTGAATTCAATTACGCTGACAAATTGATTGCCAGCTATGTGATTGATCCTGATTTTTATGTTTTATATAGAAATTATTATCAAAAAAGCGAACTCAAATGACCCTAAAGAACTTAAATTTTTTAAATAAATATAATTTGTCCAATTTGTATTTAATTCCTGAAAAGCTGACATCAAATTCCTAATCAAAGACCCCAAATCCCATGTGTAACAAATTTTAAGTGCATTTAAATAGTTCCTAATATTTTTATGTTCGCCGTATTGGATTCGCTATTTTGAGTTTTGATTATCTGTCTATGATTAGGAATTTGATGTCAGCTTTTCAGAATTTAATAAAATTAGACAAATTATCTTTATTTTTTAAAATCTAAGTTCTTTAGGATCATTTGAGCATAGCTTTATTAATAATAATTCCTATACCAAACATAAAAATCTTGAACAAAAACAAAAATTATGAATTTTTTAAATTTTGGGCGCCATATTGGATTCGCTATCTTTGATTTTTAAAAATAATATAAAATTTTGTTAATTTCTCATATACTTTAATGTTGTAGACTCTGTAGAATTTTTAAAATTTGGTTTTTCTTCGTTTTTTAACATGATAAAGAATTGGCCATAGTTTTTTTATCATTAAATTCTCTGTCAGGGACGCAATTCAACCTTTTCCGATTCTACAATGACCGATTGTGCATTTCCTATTCTACAAATATCCAATTCTACATTAAACGATTCTACATTAACCGATTGCACAAAATTCTGAAATTTGCACATAATAAAAATTTTTACTATTTATTAACATTTCGTCATCAGGAAAATTAACCTAGTTCTAAATGACAACTTCAGTTGTGCGTAAATAAACATCTTTATTTATAATTTTAAAAACCGCTGCCAAGTTGTATAATTTTTTTTTATAATTTTGATGCTCAATTCATGAACACTTTACTTCCTTATGGAGATAAAAATAATAGAAATATATGAATAACTTTTTATAAATATGGTAAAAGTGATTGAATTTTGGGTCAATCAATTTATTTTTAAATACCCTACAAGATAATTACAATAATTTAATAGTTAAACAAAAATTTTTAAACAAAAAAGTTGAGAAAATGTCATTTTCCACAATTTTTGGTTTTTAAAATACCAATAATTTCGAAATTTATTATCGAATTAGGTTTAAAAATAGGTCAATCGAAGCGTTTTTTGAAGCTCTACAAGTCGGTAACGATAATTTTAAGATTACTTCTACATTTTTCAACAAAATTTTCAAAAAAGTCTTATTTTCCAAAATTTTGAATTTTTAAAAGTTTAATATCTCCGGTTAATATGGACGAAAAATGTTCAATTAGGGCTCAAAAAATGCGTCTAAAAAAACTCTACAAAATTATTGAAAAACATTTATAGGTGTCCTAACATTTTTTTAAAGTTATGGTCAAAAAACGTTTTTTTGCAAAATTAAAAATCAAAAAAAAATTTAGTTAAACTTTATATATATATTAGAAAGTACTCTCGCTTTATGTCCGCAGGTGAGATCTACAATTTAAAAAAAATTCAGTCCAATAGCTCTTCATGATTTCGAGATATTTATGAAAATGTGATGTTTACACACACACACACACATACAGAATGACATTTTTTAAAAATGTCATTTTTGAACTCCTGAGGTCAAATAACATAAAGATATGTCAAAAAATCGAACTTGAAAAATTTCGGTATTACTATACTTCCTCTATGAGTAAGTAATAAACCTTGTGTCGTCATTTTATTATGACATTCGAAATAGTAAGATAATCACAGCGTCATAATTTTGAAAACTAGTCAAGTATAATGAAAAAAATAAAGCCATATTAATTAAATGAAAACTGAAATTATATATTTAGTAAATAAAAAGTAAAGTAATCACAGTGCCATAATTTTGAAAACTAGTCAAGAAAAAAGAAGAAAATAAAACCATATTTATTTAGTGAAAACTGAAACAAAAATAAGAATTTTCTCATTGAACCGTTTAATTAAAGATAACCTTTTGCAGAACATGAAATTTTTTTTTTATAAATCACAAACTTCAACATAAATTTGAACATAAATATTTCAAACACTTTTTTATAAAACAAGTAATATTATTATAAAATGTAACTCCAACATTAATTAATTTAAATATTTTAATGGTTTTCCACAATTTCTTTTTTTCAGTTGGCATTGTTTGTTTTCACATCCAGATTTAGATGCACGTGAATCGACATCAACACTCTTGCGTAGTCTGCCACGCTTTCTTTGTTCTTGGCAAGATGATTCCAAAAGTTTCTCTGAAATTCAATTTGGTTTATTTTATTTTGGTTTTTTTCAATTTGGTTTAATTTGGTTTATTTGGTTTAAATCAATTTCACCATTATATTTTCTTTTTTTTTATATTACTTATATTTATTACTTTTTTCTTTTTAATTATTAATTTATTTATGTATACCTGACTTGTGCATAACCTTCTTTTTGCTCTCCTCCTTACGTGGTCTTTCGCGTTTTTTCTTTGGAGATTGACTTTCGACTACTGCAGCCCTTTCGTTAACATCAACTCCAACCTCAATTTGTGGATCAGAATTTTCTGTCGAAATCACTTGTTCTTCATCATCATTGAAATCTAAATCATCCATGTTTTCGACCCTTAGATTGCTCAAATTCTCTCGATATTCACGTGTTAGGGGCCATTCATTAATTACGTAAGGACGATTTTAGGCAATTTTGACCCCCCCCTCCCCATGTAAGGATACATAAGATTTTTCGGATCCCCCTCTCCCCCTTCTTACGTAAGATTTTACCACGAGCTTGCCTAACAAGCGTCGAATAATGAAATATCGTTAAAAACGGTTTGGGGACACTTTTTTGAAAGTCGAAATTTCATGTTTTTCAAAAAACGCCTAAATCTTATTTACAGTCGTTTAAAAGATGAGTGGCCACCTTGGGGACCCATACCCTAATTAATTAAGCATTTTTAATAAACAAATAAGTAATAGAATTGTTATCTTATAGGCAATTCTTTATTTTTTATGCAGTTTACTAATAAAACCTTTTTCAAAATATTTCATTTTAAAGTTAAAAAAATGAAATAACACCTTTAAATTATTTAAACAATTTTAATTAACAAATGCCTTATATATTGTTAATTTTTACAAGGAAGTCATCATTTTTTACACAAGATCATTTTAATAGAACCAACTTACATTTAAAAGTAGTAGAATAAAATATAACAATTCAATAATCGATTATTTAAACAATATTAATTAACAAATACTAAAAAATATCAATTTCAATATTTAACCCGAGATTTAACCCATTAAGAGGGCAGTTTGGGTCTTTTGCACGTATTTTAAAGAATTTTTTTTCATAATGAAATTTATTTAAACATTTTAAAATTTTTACATATTATTACACATATATTCTGCCCTACAACGGAAAAAGACACATAAGCGACATTTTGGTGAAAAATAAGTTTTTGGTATCAATGGATTCGTAATCAAAAACTGCATCTAACTATCGTAATTAAAATAAAAAATTTAAATTCTTTATAGTAAAAAATTAATATTAAAAATATTGGAATTCGCAAAAAATGATAAATTGCAATAGAAAAGACACATGAGGTACTTTGCGTAGTTCAGAATCTGCAAAAGCCATGAACTACGTCACAAAATACAGTGTGAAAATACACACAAAGACGTTTGCGTTCTTTTTCCATTGTAAATACTGCCGAGCTGGGCTTCGTTTGCGAAACCACATCTGTAAGGGCGCATATGTATTTTTTTAGTTTATAAACTCAGTGAGTAGAGCAAAGATGTCCAGCGGAAACTATACGCAAGCGACATCGCTTTAACTCGGAACTGTGTTTGGAAATAAACTATACTTTCACTGTGCGTTGCGTATGTTTCTTCGCTGGACATCTTTGCTCTGCTCGATGACTTTACAACAAAAAAATTCGCAAGCGACGTTGTGTTCTTTTTACGTTGTATTTGCGATAAAAAAACTTCGCAAGTGCATTTATTAACAGAGATTGTTTAAATAATTAATTTTTTTTACACACTTAGAAAAAGCACATGCTATTTACCTTAGTAAGGATATTTTTATTAATGAAAAATGAGCTCTAAATAAAGTTTTTAACGCAAACGGTTTTTCTCAAATATCTCCGTTGGACCTATTTGTCGCTTATGTGTCTTTTTTCGCTGTAGGGCAGTATTAAACTAATTAAAAAAAATTTCTATATTTTTTGTTGTTAATAGCGATGAAATGGCGACTTGAAAAAAAAATCTGGTTGACATGATATCTTCAGTTAGAACAGACGGAATCAAAAAATTCAACAGATTATTAAAATATAGGTAAGTGGTTACAGCCTGAACTAAAATAAAAAAATTTCATTAAAAAATAACAAAATGGAAAAATTTTTACTTTTTTAATCCTTCTTTTGCAACTAAAATTATTTGAAAAACAGGTTAAAAATTACGATTTTAGTTTAGGCTGCAACCACTTACCTATATTTTAATTTTTTTCCGTCGTAATCAATTGTTTGACCCCCTCCCCCTCAAGAGGCTACGTGGTTTATGGATGGCCCCCTATAAACAACAAAAAATATAGAAATTTTTTTTTAATTAGTTTAATATATGTGTAATAATATGTAAAAATTTAAAAATGCTTAAATAAATTTCACTATGAAAAAAAAATTCTTCGAAATACGTGCAAAAGACCCAGACTGCCCCTTTAAGTCTTATGAAGAAACCAATCATTATGCATTAAAAAATTAAAACTTGGATTAACAGGCAAATTTAAAAAAAGAGGTTTTTTGTTTATAATTTCCAATTTTTTAACAATAATTGTTGAAACAAATTAATAAAAACATTTTATTTCTAAAAACTTGTCGACAATCGATTCTGTGCAAAAAATTAAGAAATTTTAGTACCTTTGGATTATTTTTTTATCCAAGTCGTATTTTGTTCACAAAATTGTTTTAAACAAATTAATTATGCTGCTTAAATGGTATTTCATTCCAAGGATAAAGAAATGGATTTAAAGTAAAATTAACAATTAGATTCATAGTCAAATTGTAAAAATTATATACCTGTTTTTTGTTTTTAATTTCCAATTGCTTTTGCTTGGGATAAAACACCATATTTATTCAGCATAATTTGTTTAAAACAATTTTGTGAACAAAATACGACTTAAACAAAAAGATGACTTAAACTAAAATTACTTAATTTTTTGCACAGAATCGATTCGCGTTAAAAGTTTTCAAAAATTGTTAAATGTGTATTAATTTGTTTAAGCAATTGCAAATTAAAAGCAAAAAAAACAGGTATTTCTTCTATCCAATATGCCTATGAATCCAATTGTTTGTTAATTTTAATCCTATACGATAAATAATTATATTATTTATTTTTTTATATGAAAAATGCTTAATTAATTAAGCAAATTAATTGATTGAGTGAAGTCTGTTTATAAATTCGCTTCCGGGCGAATGTCGACTTTAGGTATAAAATATTATGTAAGAATGGCTTTGACCCCCCCATCCCCCCGACGTAAGGCCATGTAGAGATTTTCAAAACCTCCCCCATCCCTAAAAACCCTTACGTAATTAATGAATGGCCCCTTACTGCAGTCTTTAGAAATTGCTCCAATGTCATCCTATTATTTTTTCATTTATTTTCCTTTTTTAATTCTAATTTAATAGTCTAAACTTGTTTATGTATTGATTTAATTAGTGATACCATTGAAGGAAATGTACAATTTTTAAATCAATTGGTATAAAAATTCGATAAATTTTATTGTTAATGTGTTTGTCATATATTTATTTTGCTCTAAAACACTTTCTTACTTTCCATCAATCAACTGATTTTGACAATGAAGAATATTAATATCATTCGCAATAATAATTTTAGGAACACTTCTACGAATCGCAAAACCTTTTAGCAATCGAAAATACTGCATGTCTTCTGATTGAATATATGTAGCCATTTTTCCTTAAATTTAAATCGTATTTAACACAAATAAATTCTATATCTTCATAGATTTAATATCAATATTAAACTACTTACTGAGAAAATGATACATATTTGGATGAATTCCTCCCAATTCATCCGAAGCATTTTTGTAAAAACTTTCTACTCCATTGTTAGTACGTGCATTATTAAAAACGCAAAGTACATTTGATAGAGGAAGCCATTGATTATGCATGTATTGAATGAAAAATGCAATATTCTTAAATTGTTTTATTTGCTCTTCATTAACTTTTTGTATTAGTTGTAGTCCTTCCCGGAAATAATTCGCAGGGGCTAGTGCTAGGTTCATGCACATCCACAAAACATCTTTAGGTGCTTTCAAACGACATAAACCAAGTTTTTTCCATCTTCTCAGAAGTGCCTATAAATTGTCTTTTAAATTCTTACACTTTTAAAAATTAATAGTATTTATAAAAAAACAAAATATAGAATTTCAAATTGTATTTATTTCAAAAAAAAATTTTATACGCCAAGAAAAAATTATTTATACCTGACAGTAATGAAACCAACAACACAAAATTTTCAAAATCCCTGGAATTACTGTAGCTATTGATTTTCGAATTACAGGTTCTAAGTCTGACATCACTTCTGTCAAATTTAATTTCAATTTAGGCGCTAACAGAATTATCTTTCGCCATATTGCAAGATACAATTGTAATGTCTTTCGCGTCATTAATGCCCATAATGTACGGAATTTCTAAAATTTTTAATATTAATAAGCCCCAACATTTATAAAAGACTTAATTATATTATATATTAAGACGGTTTCAAATACTTACTGTACCCCGAATTATAATGTGCACTGTAAACAATTGATAAATAAACATTTCCTTTGAAGTGACCTGATATACAGTGGCTTATTTGTTAAAATTTTCTTTAAATTTTTTTAATAATGATTAAGTATCAAATTAAAATTATCGATCATCACGTAAAAAATTCTACAAAGATTTCAGAAAATATTTTCGTAGAATCTTTTTTATGTATAGATTGTTTAAAAAATACAAAATGTAATTAATTGCCAGTACTACTTCAAAAACTATTTCATATTTTTTTCAACTATTGGAGAATTAAAAATTTTTTAAATTGAAAAAAAAGGATTCAAATCCTTATGCAATTCTACGTTTCCTAAAATTATGATTTTTTTAATAATTTCACAGAAAACGTAGCATCAAGTTCTACTTTATGTACAGCGTCTGAATTTAATACTGATATCATCAAGTCAGGAGCAAACAATGCTGCTGCAGAACCATCTTTTGATTCCACTAGTCCCCGAAATAGGTGTTTTGTGGGTTCAAACCGATACTCCAATACATCCTTAAAATCTCCAAGATACTTTGGAATAAAAGACAATCCCTCCTCTCGTCGTCGTCGATCAATTGAGCAACGAATAGAATTTTAATTTACTAAAGATCCAATTTCTAATGGTTGCCTTGGATACAATATGATAAGTTTTAAAAATAAAAAATATTTTTTTAAACAATAATTATACTTTACTGATTACAGTAATAAAATATGGTTGATATTTAACTGTAAATGTGCAAAATTTTAATATAGTTATTATTAACATTAAATGTGAGGTTAAAATATTACGTCCTTACTGTGATACAATTTTATTAAACAAATGCTTCGGTTTCAATTCAGATTCTTCACTTGCTTTCAAAATTGAACTTTTCAACAGCGAAACAGATTGAACTTTATATTTGGGAGGATGATTATGAATTTGAGTAATTTCAACTGTTCTCAATTTTTTATCTTCTCTTGCCGTCCCGTGACAACGTGTAGTGTGATATCGAATACATCGAAAAATTTCAAAATCAGAATCTTCTTTCTCATCAGATTGTTTTTTATGATAATAGTATCCTTTATTATGATATTTAAAGGAACCTTTTCGTTCTCCTTCTTCTTTCTCCATTTTATATATTTGTCAATGATATAACCTTTCAGTAACTAAGTGATAATTTCATAAATTATATTGATTTAAATCTCAATTTTATAAAATTTAATTATTTATTCTAACTAGTAAGCGGTGTATTCATATATTATATATATATATACTTCATATAAATGAAGTGAATTGTGATCATGAACGTTATTTTCTTAATTTATTTAAGTATTATTCGAAAGGATACTACTATCATAAAATGAAACCGAATGAAACTGAAGAGGAGTCAGAAAAATTTGAAAATACATATAGATGCGCTTCGAGGTCCACTACTTCGTGTCCAGCATATGTTAAAGAAAATAAGCAGAGTTTAGAATTAACATTTTACGGTTCACATGTAGACTCACCATTTATTCACGGTGCAACAATTTCCCGATTGAAGGAGAGAATGATGAATCTCTCTGAAACTACAACATTGAAGCTGGAAGAAATTTTTAAAACCGTTTTAGAAGGGTAAAAATAAATTACACATTAGAATATTTTTCTAATTTACTATACTTCTTACTTAATTCAATTAAAATAATTTTCATTGTCACACAAAATTAAGTTTTTTCTCTACTTTTCCTATAGACAACCCGATGAAACTAAAAAATTGATAAAATTAGAATCTGTCAGAACAATGATGACAAGAAAACGAAATGCGAATTAAAACTATAAAAAAACTTAAAACTTACCTATATTTTAAATTTAGCTGTAAAATCACTTTTCACTGAAATCAAAGGCAAACTTCTAGTTTTTATACATCACTTTTTATGCAACTAATTTTGCGTCCGCTTTTCTATTCAATTATTTACATTTCTACATAATTATTGTAAAACATTGTAAATAAATATATTTTTTTATCGGATTTATAAAACAGAAGATGTGTTTATCAGCCTGTTACCAAAGTCTACAGAAGATGAGCAAACATTTTCTGCAGAAAATTCCGTAGAAGAAAGGATTAATTCTCCAGCGATTACGCCTTTAAGAGATGAAAGAATCGATGCAGAAGAAGAGATAATTCAAAACTTGGGTATATATTTTTGAATAAAAAATTCCAATTTAAAATATGTTTTGTCATATTTATGATTGTCTAAACGAAAATAATTATATGTCACTAAAGCTTGGTGTGTCATTTTAGTTTGGAATGATTATGATGAAGGACATGTGATTTCACTAGAAAACTCTCATCTGGAAATTGAATCTGAAGTTGATGATAACGAAGGAGCTGTAGTAGTCGAAACTCAACCTCAAAGGAAAAAACGCGGAAGATCACGTAAGGAGGAGAGCGAACAGAAGGTTGTGCAAAACTCAGGTATAAATAAATTAATAATTAAAAAGAAAAAAGTAATAATTATTAGTAATATAAAAATAAAGAAAATATTATGGTGCAATTGATTTAAACCAAATTAAAAAAACCAAATAAACCAAATTGAAATAAACAAAATTAAACCAAATTAAACCAAATTAAAAAAAAACCAAATAAAAAAAACCAAATAAAAAAAACCAAAATATAATAAACCAAATTGAATTTCAAAGAAACATTATGGCACTGTGATTACTTTACTTTTTATTTACTAAATATATAATTTCAGTTTTTTTTAAATTAATATGGTTCTATTTTCTTCATTTTGCTTGACTAGTTTTCAAAATTATGACGCTGTGATTATCTTACTATTTCGAATGTCATAATAAAATGACAACACAAGGTTTATTTAAAATTATTAATAAAGATGTTTATTTACGCACAACTGAAGTTGTCATTTAGAACTAGGTTAATTTTCCTGATGACGAAATGTTAATAAATAGTAAAAAATTTTATTATGTGCAAATTTTAGAATTTTGAGCAATCGGTTAATGTAGAATCAGTTAATGTAGAATTGGATATTTGTAGAATAGGAAATGCACAATCGGTCATTGTAGAATCGGAAAAGGTTGAATTGCGTCCCTGCCAAATTCTTTATAGTTCATTTCAAAATTAATATTTTAAAAAGGGACCAACGGCATTGAAAAGCTGACATTTTTACCTTTAATTAGAGCTATTATAAAAGATTTTTGTATTTCATTTTTACCCATATACACTGTAAAAAAAGGGAGTTAAATTTTAACTCCCAAGGGGATTCTATAAAAGTCGCACTCATCGATGGCTGTTTTCGGCACTCACCCAGGGTTAACCCCGAGTTAAATATTATCTAATCATCAAAAACATTCTGTTGGTCTAACCAATCATCATTAACCCGGAGTTAACTCGGGGCGAGTGACGAAAACAGCCAATGAGTTAATGCCAGGGGAGTTAAAACTTTACACCCAAATTCTAACTGCCCAAGGAAAAAATAACTCGCGCGGGTGTTGATGAAGGGAGTTGGTAGGAGATAGTAAATTAACTCTTTTGAAGTTGATTTTGAACTCAAAAAATTTTACTCCTGAGTCCGTTAACCACCTAAATTTTTTACAGTGTAGTGGTTTTTTTAAATTTGTTAAATATATTCCTTTCTTTGAAAAATATTTAGAAATCACATTTACACTGTAAATAATTTAAGGAGTTAACGGACTCGGGAGTTAGGAGTGAAATTTTTCGAGTTAAAAATCAACACCAAAAGAGAGTTAATTTACTAACTCCCTTTATCAACACCCGCGCGAGTTATTCATTTCATGGGGAGATAGCATTTGTGTGTAAAGTTTTAACTCTCTTTATCCAACTCCCCTGGCATTAACTCCCAAACAGGTGCGACTTTTATAGAATCCCCTGGGGAGTTAAAATTTTACTCCCTTTTTTACAGTGTAAGCTGCTCGCGGTCTACGCTTCGCCTCACAGTGGGATTTTTTACAATTTACTTACTACATATATTCCTTTAAATCAAGCTAAATTAAAATATACATGTGAAAGAACAAATTTTTTTGATTTAGCCTTATTTTGGGATAGAGGTGTTTTGAGGGATGCCTGATTACGAAATTAAAGGCAAATTTTCAAAATACAAAATAGCGGATTCAATATGGCCGTCAAAATTTTTAAAAAATTCTTGAATTTTCAAAAATTTCTTCAATTTTCAAGAAATTTTTCAATTTTTATAAAATTTTGTATCGAGGGATTTTCGGGGTCACTGATTACGAAATGAAAGGTAAATTTTTAAGATACAAAGTGGCGGTCAGAAAAAAAATTCTTAAATTTTCATAAAACTTTGTACCGAGGGGTTTTTAGGGTCGCTAATCACTTATTTAAAGTCAGATTTTTAAAATACAAAATAGCAAATCCAATATGGCTGTCAGATTTTTACAAAACTTAGTATCTGTGAGTTTTTGAGCTCGCTTACTGAGATTTTGAAATCAGATCACCCACCAATGTAGAGCTGCGGTTGCTTGATGACGACGCCTGCGGGCCCACTTTCTTACCCTGTCCAGCCGTCGATACTGGGGTTCCGACTCCCTGCATCGTACTTTTTTTCGCGTGCCTTTCATGACGGCGTAAAGGTGAGTCTAAAATGGGATTAGTGTCAGGTACACGTACAACTAAACCCATTGCAGACTCACCTTAAGCAGCGTGATGCAGGGAGCCGATATGTTGCTATAAAATAAAATTTTTAACATTTAAAAATTTTTTAAGTACATAAGAAATCATGTTTTAATATTCCTGAAGTAAAATTTTTTATATAATTACACTTTTATTAAATAAACAATACGCTAATTAATTATCTTTTAGAAAAAAGAACATGATTGAAAAAATTTAATTTGTAGTATATTTCTTCGAGTTTTTTTACCCGAAATTTAATGGGTAATTAACATATAAACATTTAGTATTAATTTCATAAATTTTTAAAATGTTTAAACAATTTTTTATTGTTAATTGCATATTTTTTTCAACATTAACCAAGAAATTTTTTTTTTACATTTCTTAACATTTTACGAAGGAAATAATTAAATATAAAAATAAAAGGTATTGTGTAAGTATTTAACAATTGTTTAAACAAATTAATTATGTTTTTTGTTACATTTTATTTTTAAAAAATTAAAATTTCGATATTTTTTATTCCTAAAAATTTTTCTATTTAAATGGACTAAACTCCAAAGTGTGGCTTGCAAATGACAATTTTTATAATTATTTAAACAAATAATTAATATTTTTAACTTTTAATAGAATCAAGATACTAATTTACATTTTATCTTGATTTCTAAAACATTTATATTAAGAAATTGTAAGAATATGTAACAATGAAAATAACTTCCTTATATCTAATTTAAAAATTGTTTAAACAAATTATTTTTGTTATTTTAAAAAATTTGAGTGGCTTAAAAAAATAATTTGTTTAAACAATTTTTAAATTAGATATATAAGGAAGTTATTTTCAGTTACATATTCTTACAATTTCTTAATATAAATGTTTTAGAAATCACGATAAAATTTAAATTAGTATTTTGATTCTATTAAAAGTTAAAAATATTAATAATTTGTTTAAATAATTATAAAAATTATCATTTGCAAGCCACACTTTTGAGTTTAGTTCATTTAAATAAAAAAATTTTCAGGAATAAAAAAAAATTGAAATTTTAATTTTTTAAAAATAAAATTAAAAAAAACATAATTAATTAGTTTAAACAATTTTTAAATACTTACACAATACCTTTTATTTTTGTATTTAATTATTTCCTGCGTAAAATGTTTTTCATACTTTGTTATAAACAAATAAATATAAATAAACAAAAATTAAAAAATCGGCCTGGGAGAATCAATAGAGAATTTAGTAACGAAGATGTTTTTAAAAAAATTGCTTAATTTAAATGAAGATTACATTTGAAGAGTACATTTGAAGAGTACATTTGGCCCCACTGTGCGTCACCACGTGGAGGTGCCCTGGTTGCAGGCTTACGATGTAATTGTGGGCAGCGGCCCTAAATCTTCTAGATACCAAGTTTTGTGAACATTAAAGAAATTTTTATAAATCCGACAGCCATATTGGATTCGCTATTTTGTATTTTGATAACACCGGCACACAAAAAAAAATTTGGATTGCCAGGACTGCCATGTGGTAGGTTTTCTTCCTTAAGGTGTATCCAAAGAGAAAAACATTGTCCGACCTGAAGATTAGTTCGTGTTCTCTTTTTACAAGCTTGGTGGGAGGGTGAAGTTTAAGAAACTGATTTTTTATGGGAATTTGCTTAATTTCTATAAATAAAGCTGAATTTTCGCTTCTTCTGAATGTTTTTTTCAATTCAGTGACTTTAATAACATAAGAATTAAATATTTAAAAAAATAAAAATGGCGGAATCAAAATGGCGTATCTAAAATGGTGGATTTAAAAAAAAAATTTTCAGATTTCCTTGAAACTTGTTACTCGGGGGTTTTTGGGGTCGCTGATTACGAATCTGACATCAGATTTTCAAAATTCAAAATGGTGAATCCAATATGGCGGGCGAAATTTTTAAAAATTCCTCGTATTTACTTAAAACTCGTTACTCGGTGGTTTTCGGTGTCGCTGATTACGAATATGATGTTAGTTTATAAAAATTCAATATAGCAGTTCCAATATGGTGGACAAAAAAGAACAGATTTCTTAATTTCTATGTCTTGAGTACCTTACCCTTTTGGTTTCAAATGATCTGTGAAAAGGAGCTCTTTTTCTCTTCTTTGAAGTTTTAGACTCTGGTATATCTCTTTTTAGCGTCCAACAATAGTCCGCTAACAGATTCTTAATCCATTTCCCTTGTTAGCGTTTCTGCATGTTCTTTAAATCTTGGTGAAATCTCTCGCCTTGTTCCTCGCTGAAATCACCAAAATTTGCAGGAAATTTTTGTTTAAGGCTTTTACAAATCGCTGATACTGAGGTATCCCTCCTCTGCATTGTAAAATTCTTTCCTACTTTTGACATGAAGGCATAATTTTAACCTAGAAACTAAGTTGAGAATTCCTTGCCCGCCTTCACCACGGGGATGTGTCTCAGTCGCAAAAACTAATTTTACATAGGTCAAAAACTTTTTGAGATTGTAGTATCACAGAAATGCGATTAAATTTTAGTAAAACATTTACAGTAAACCATATCTAGATTATGAAAATTCAGATTTAAAATTAGCGACTAGAGGAAACACCTGAGTATCAAGAACCAAGAAAATCTGAGAACAATATCATCGTAAGTCATATTGGATACACTATTTTGAATTTTTTAAACCCAACATCAGATTCGTATTCGGCGACCTTGAAAATTCCCACGGAGTAGCAAGTTTCAATCGATTTCATTCATTTAAATATATTTTGTCCGCCATATTGGATCCGTTATATTGAATTTTTATAAACTGACATCATATTCGTAATCAGCGACCCCAAAAACCCCCGAGTAACGAATTTTAAGTAAATTCGAGGAATTTTTGTAAATTTCGTCCGCCATATTGGATCAGAAATTTTGAATTTTGAAAATTTGATGTTAGATTTGTAATCAGCGACCCCAAAAACCCCCGAGTTACAAGTTTCAAGGAAATCTGAACAATTTTTTTTAAATCCACCATTTTAGATCCGCCATTTTGATTCCGCCATTTTTATTTTTTTTTATTTATTCAATTCTTATGTTATTAAAGTCACGGAATTCAAAAAAACATTCAGAAGAAGCAAAAATTTAGCTTTAATTATAGAAATTAAGTAAATTCCAATAAAAATCAGTTACTCAAACTTTACCTCCCCTCACCAAGCCTGTAAAAAGAGAACTCGAACTAACTTTTATGTCGGTCAATGTTTTTCTCTTTAGATACACCTTAAGGACGAAAACCTACCACATGACAAGAATTTTTTTTTGAGCGCTATTTTGTATTTTGAAAATTTACCTTTAATTTCGTAATCAGTGACCTCAAAAATCCAGTGATACAAAATTTTATAAAAATTAAAGTTTTCTTGAAAATTGGAGAATTTTTTGAAAATTTTGACCGACATATTGGATCCGCCATTTTGTATTTTGAAAATTTACCTTTAATTTCGTAATCAGGGACCCCTCAAAACCCCTCTATCCCAAAATTAAGCTAAATCCGTAAATATTTTAAAATTTTTTTCTATTACACAAAATCCAGACATGTATTTTGAGGTTAGGAAAAAATCCTGACGTGATGGAGCCAAACGGACTTCAGATTCGGTTTCAGCAGCCTAAAATACATATAATACACCATGTTTGATCAAAGGAACCTTTCATCGATTTTTTTTGTGGACCTGTGTTGTTTTAGGTTTTACTATTTTACTAGAGGTCATATGATATTAATTTAAACTGATTTCTGATATGTGCAGTAACGCAATAAAAAAATAAGTGTCCATTTTAAGTAAAGTACAGTATTAATTTAACTTTGATTAAAAAAATCATTAAAATGGAAAATTCTAAAGTTTGCATGGAGTTAATACTAATAATAGTTAATTAATATTTTTGAAAAATAAATTGTAAAATAATCCCACTGTGAGGTGCGGTATTGAACGTGAGTGGTTGTACGTGATTTATGGAAAGTTTACTTAAAATAGGTCTATTTACAAATTCAAAATTTTCAAAATTCATAACTTGCTAAAATTTTAGCAATTATACAAAAATAAAAAATACATATTTCATATTTTTCTATAAAGAACGAGAAAATATTTTATATATAGCTGAATTTTAAAATCAATACAAATTTCATACATAGAACTACCCCTATATATCAAACTTGTAACAATTATAAATTCAATTAATTTTAAATAGGCACAAGGGATAAGGCTATACAAAGGAAGAACAAATTTAGCCCTTTCACGCCCATGGGACATATACGTCCCACCTACAAAAACCTCAATATCTTTGAAGAAACTTAATATTTTTGAGTCTAATTTAGTGCGTTCTCTTCAGAAAGAATAGGGCTTTAAAAATAAGTAACCTAGATCATGTTAAAAAATTCCTATTGTTTAAAAAAATTCATAAATTATTGTTAAAAATCATGAATTTTTAAAATATTTTAAAATCGCCTAAAAATTGTTACTCGGGGGTTTTCGGGGTCGCTGATTACGAAGCCGGTGCTAATTTTTTAAAATTCAAAATGGCAGATCTAATATGGCGGACGACAAATGTAAAAATTACACGGATTGGCATAAAACTTGTTACTCGGGGGTTTTTAGGGTCGCTGATTACGAATATAATATCAGTTTTTTAAAATTGAAAATGGCGGATCCAAGATGGCGAACGATTATTTTTAAACATTTTAATTTCACCTGAAAATTGTTACTCGGGGGTTTTCTGAGTCGCTGATAACGAAATTAGTGTTAATTTTCAAAAATTCAAAATTGCGGATCCTATACGGTGGACGACAAATGCAAAAATTGTTTGGATTAGAGGGAAACTTGTCACTCAAGGGTTTTTATAGTCTCTGATCACGAATTTGTAGTTTATTTTAAAATTGCGATTGTGTATTTATTTATTTCTGTCAGTAAAAAGTAAAGTATGATTTTATTGTATGCCCTTTCGGGCCTTTACAATCTCCTCAACATCACTATACTTAACTCTTCTAAGTCACAAACTCTTACTCCGTGTCCATACTTTTGTGGCTGCAGCCGACTTAGGTTAGGAGTACTCGCATTCGCCTGGACATTCGGCCAGGGGAGAGGAAAACTGCAGAAAATCTACTTCCCGCGTACAACCGGTTTATTGACGTCGAGTCATGAATGTACATTTGGATAGCCATCACAAATGCACAAACATAACCTCGGCATCAAACCTCCCGTTTGATATATCTCATCAGTGAAAAACACCGAAACTGTAGCGATTCACAGAGGGTTACCCATCCAAATACTAACCGCACTCAAAGTGGCTTAACCTCTGTGATCGCAAGCAACGGGATTCCACCAACCGAGCTATACCATCGGTTATTTTTATTTCTGTCAGTAGATGGACTTGTTTCTTTCTACTCTCACTGGATTCGTAATCAGCAACCCCGAAAACCCCCGAGTAACAAGTTTCTGGTAAAACTAAACGATTTTAAAAATAACGTCCGCCATATTGGATCCGCCATTTTGAATTTTAGAAATATAACACCAGATTCGTATTCATAGACCCTGAAAACCCCCGAGTAACAAGTTTCTGGTAAAACTAAACGATTTAAAAAAAATCGTCCGCCATCTTGGATCCGCTATTTTGAATTTTTAAAAAATGATGTCATATTTGTAATCAGCGACCTCAATAACTCCCGAGTAACAATTTCCAAGCCAATCCGATCAATCTGTAAAAAAGTTGCCCGACATATTGGATACGCCATTTTGAATTTAAAAAATTTTGTAATTCTGATATCAGATTCGTAATCAGAGACCCCGAAAACTATGAATAACGTTACACTTACGTTTTTTTAACCGTCCAGTTATGCCTGGGTGTGAAAGGGTTAGGTTGCACTATCCTCCATTAAGTAAAATTGATATGACAGATGGATCCACTTTTGAAGAAGGAGTACATGCCAAAAAGGTCAGAACTGCAGTAAAGAGAATTAATTTTAATTCATTACCTCTTCATGTAATAATTTTTTGATACGATTATTTTCGGATTTGATCAATTTTGGTTCAAATGCTTTATTTATCAAATTACTTTTCGATCTAATGTTTTTTCAATATAATGACTTTTAGATCTGATTACTTTTCAATTAAATAGATTTTTAATTAAATAAATTTTCAATTAAATAACTTTTCGATCTAAGACTATTCGAACTACTAACGTTTGATCTAATAACTTTCTGATGAAATGAATATTCTATCAAAAGACTTTTCGATCTAATGACTTATTGATCAAATGACATTAAAATCAAATGACTTTTAAATTTAAAGATTACAAGTAATGTGTGAGTGCAGTAAAAGTGGAAGTGAATGTGAAGTAAGAATGTAGGTAAAGTGAAAATGCAGTAAGAGTGTAGGATAATTAAAAGTTAATAATGTAAAGTAAAAGTGCAAGGAAAATAAGATTGAGTAGTAGTGAATTGAGAATGGAAGTGAAGGAAGATTACAAGTAATGTGTGAGTGCAGTAAAAGTAAATGTAAAGTGAGAGTGCAGTGAAAGTGAAGGTAAAGTGAGAGTAAATGTAAAATGAGAATACAGTGAAAGCGAAGTGAGAGTGCAGTAAGAGTGTAAGTGACTTAAGAAAAACAGTAAATTAAAAGTTATGCAAACTAAAATTGAGTAGGAGTGAATTGAGATTAAAAGTAATGTGTGAGAGTAGTGAAAGTGAATGTAAAGTAAGAGTGCAGTGAAAGTAAAGAGAGTGCAGTAAGAGTGTATGTGAATTAAAAGGTAATGTAAAGTAAGAGTGCAATGAAATTAAGATTAAAGTAGAAGTAAATTTAGAATGGAAGTAAAGTGAGATTACAAGTAATGTGTTAGTGCAGTAAAAGTGAATGTGATGTGAGAATGCAGTAAAAGTGATGGTAAAGTGAGAGTAAATGTGAAATGAGAATATAGTGAAAATAAAGTGAGAGTATATATAATATGGAATCTGATAAAAACTTTCAGGTACATTTATTTTCATGGAAGTAGAAAAAGAAGAGGAAAAAGTAAATTTGCACCTAATTCCATCAACTATTCCTGACTTTGACAAAAAACCAAGCTAACGAATACCTTCTTTTAGGTGTTGTAAGAAGTATAAATGGTGAATTAAAATGCAAAACTAAAAAAAAGGATCGAAATAGATGATCTTACAGTTTTCCCGCATGTATTTTATTTATAATTTATCCATACATTCCTACCCATTTAAAGATAACGTTCTGAAATTTTGAACTCAAAATTCGCTTTTTTGGGGGAGTTATGGAGGAGGAAAGAAAAATCAAAAAATGCGTTTTTCTCGAAAACTACTAAACCGATTTTAATGAAATTTAAATATATTATAAATGTAAACAAAACAGTTTAAAAATTTTTTTTTTATTTTTTTAAGAGCGACATCCGCCATTTTTTACTATTTACTCGTTAAAGTGTCTATTTTAAGAAAAAAAATTTCCCAATTTTTTTTAAGGTGCGTGATAGTGAAAAAAATAAAAACCGCAAGTGGGTACAATGTACAGCTTAAATTTTGAAAAATCCATTATATTCTTTAAAAATTTGTTATTTCGAGTTATTTAGAGAAAAATGTGTTTTTCGATTTTTTTCCCTCCATAAGCTCAAAAAACTCTAAATTTTGAGTTAAAAATTTTGAAGTTATTTTGTGGGTAGGAATGAATAGGAAAAATATATTTGGGTCACTTTTTCCATACTTATCCGGCTATACCCTATCACATGAAATTGTGCATATGTATATATGTGCATTACCGTACGTGACAAATAGCATGACCATAGTTTTTGACATTTTACTTAAAAACTATATTTTATATATGTTAAAGGGGACATTATAAGGTACTTTTTACAACAAAAGAGAAAGTAGCCACTTCAAAAAATAACCCTAAAAAATTTTTTTGAAAATTTCAAAAAAAAAATTTTTTGATTTTTTTTTACTAAAATCATATTATCTATATTTACAAAGTCTTACAATTTCATTAAAATCGGTTCAGTAGTATTCGAAAAAAATAAGTTTTTTGATTTCTCGTTCCCCTCCATAACTCCCCCAAAAAAGCGAATTTTGAGTTCAAAATTGCAGAAAGTTATAGTCATATGGATAGTAATATATGGGCCAAATTTGAGAAAAATAGATGCGGGGGCAGTTTTTGCACACTTAACCCCCTAAGCCCCAGTTAATTGTATCTAAAATTTTTGTTATGAAACTTTAAAATATGATTCACATTTAGGAAATTTTTCCGCCATCTTGGATGCGCCATTTTGAATTTTTTAAATTCTATAGTAGATTTATAATTAGAAACCTAAAAATGACTCGAAATAACAAATTTTTAAAGAATATGATGGATTTTTCAAAATTTAAGCTGTACATTGTACCCACATGCGGTTTTTATTTTTTTTCGCTATCACGCACCTCAAAAAAAAATTGGGAAATTTTTTTTCTTAAAATAGACACTTTAGCGAGTAAATAGTAAAATTCAAAAAAAAAAATTTTTAAACTGTTTTGTTGACATTTATAACATATTTCAATTTCATTGAAATCGGTTCAGTAGTTTCCGAGAAAAAGAAAAACGCATTTTTTGATTTTTCATTCCCCCTCCATAACTCCAGTAAAAAAGCGAATTTTGAGTTCAAAATTTCAGAATGTTATCTTTAAGTAGGTAGGAATGTAAGGATAAATTATGAATAAAATACATGCGGGGGCACTTTTTGCATACTTATACGGCTATAGCCTTTGTGAAAAAATTTATTAAATATGTTTAATTCAAAAAGATGTTTTCAATTTTTATAAAATAGTCACATTAAATTTACACAAAACTAAATAACTTAGGTTAGGTTCAGTTAATGTAACTACAGATTACCCAAAAATTTTTGGAAAAATTATCATTTTTAAATACAACCTAACTATACAAAATAAAGCTAAAGTTCAGTTAAGCCTCCGGAAAGTTAGAATTTTATGTGTGGTTATACTTTTCGGAGGCTCATTTAAGTCAGGACAATATTTTTGAAATAATTTTGTGGTAATACTAAAGGAATATTCCAGGATGATGTTAAGGGAATGTTTCTAGGTAAAGTTAAATATGTTAAAAATAGATAAAAATAAAAAATGAATCTTACGAATAATGAAAAGAGAGAATGGAATAAAAAATGTCAAATATTTTCAATGTAAGTACTGCGAACATTCTTTTGATATTTCCTCCACATCACCCTAAAATATTCCGTTAATATTGCAGTGGAACATTCTCTAAAAATTATCCTGGAATACTTTCTTAATAATATCATGAAAAATTCTCTCAATGTTATCTTGGAATATCCCTTTGAGGCGGACATTTTAATATTACTCTAAGGTCCCTGGAATATTCCACTGAAATGTTCCGAATATCTAATATAATATTGATATCATTTAAAGGCAGGGACTTTTACAACAAATTCGTGAGGTGTTCGTGTCGTGCCATGACACAACACAAAAAACGCTTTGTAATTCGTGTCGTGCCTTAACACGACACAAAGTTCACTTGGTAATTCATGTCGTGTCAAGACACGACACAAAGTTCACTTGGTAATTTGTGTCGTGTTAAATTACGACACATTAGTCTTGGCACAACACGAATTACCAATCAAACCATGTGTCGTGCCAATACACGACACTGACACGACACGAATTTTCGTGTTTTTTCGTGTCCGTGTCGGTTATATTGCGCCCTATTTGAGCATAGTGTACTTTTAATGCTCCTAAATAGTATTATAAATTGTTTAAATAGAGAAAATTAGACTCCTTCCTTTGAAAATTCGTGCTCTTATTTATCTTTTTCCTTTTCTCTCGATGATCTTTGAAGCTGCAAGTTTGTTAACGCCTGCCTAATTGCAGGATTAGTGATTATATTTTTCGTTTCCGGCAGGCTTACATGGAGTCATTCTTTTTATTGAAAATAATTACATGTTTTTTCACTTATCGATTTAGAAATATAAATACATTTGTAAGTACACTTACATGTATAAGTACATCTAATGTTCTACCTAGTGATAGTTTTATAAAGTATCGAAACGCTCAGAAGCAATACTTTTCTAGAACTTTTTGCTCTTTCTTATAATTCATGGTACAATGAAATTTGTCTCTACTCAAATATTTAAAGTTTTATTGATGTTTTGACGCACTAGCTACCACCTCCAACTCAACCATGCTACCGAATGAATCCATTCCTCCACTATCTCAATCAGTTGAACACGAAATTTCAATTCCATTTGAAGAGATTATTGATTTCGATATACCCACAGTTGGTAAAAAAATAATCCAGTTGGTAAGTCAATATATAAAGCTGTTTCACATATATAAACGGTATAAATATTATCTATTAATTCTTAATAAATTACAAAAATTATAGTTATTTTTTAATTTTTTGCATTTTATCTATAGTAGTGGAGTTATCACAGCCTTAGTGTCATCTAAAAATACTGTTCTTTTCCTTTAAGAAACCTTTTAAGAATTTAAAAATTCTTTCTTTGACCCTGAGATATAATTCTTTGAAGTCTTTGAATATGTTAAATTTGTAAATATTTGTAGGGTAATGTCACATTAAGTGGACCGCCACTTTGAGTGGACCACCTGAGCTTTTAAGTTATCTGACAGCGGCAACGTGAAATAAATAAAACGAACAGCAACACCGCACCTAAAAACTGTAAGAAATTATGTTCTACGATAATCATATACGTTATCGTTTGATGTAACGCATTTTAAGATCACAAACCAAAAAAGAAGTCGCTCTTACAATGAGTAAAGTGATTCGGAAGTGTAAAAGTAGTGTAAAATTTCAGTTTTAAAAATTAACTTATTATTTTCCTACTACTTTGGACATTGAAATTGATTGTCTTAGTTTAATTAAGTGATAATTTTGACTCAAAAAAAAATTTTGGTGTCTGCCATAAAAAGTTGCATGTCACCATAAGTGGACCACTGTTTATAACCATGAGTCGACTGCTTGTTTTTTATATTTTTAATGTCAGTTTACTATATTTATGGAAATAAATTGCTTTAAAACTATGTTTTATGTTCTTTATTAATTTTTTTGTGATTGTGATGTAATATGTGCCAAAATTATTAAAAATGGTTTCACTTGTAAACATTGCGACACAAACATGATCTGAAGCTGCATAAGCATAAATTTTGTTTCAATATATCAGAAATATTAAATACATTAAGGGTATGTGGAATCAGCCAACTTCAATTAATACATGTATTAATATTCCCACCGGTTTTCTAAAAAAATATTTAATAAATCTTGACAAAATATAAGAAAAATAATATTTTATTTATTGAGGCATGGATCTCTAGTCCAATTAATACAAAAATTTGCTTTTAAATATTATTTTTCATTTAATAAAAAGTTTGATATTTTTTGAAAAAAAAGACAATCAAATACAAATTAATATTGAAAAAAATGAATAAATTTATATTTTTCTATTCAAAACTTTCATTTTTTTGACAATTTTCGAGAAAAAAGACAATCAAATACAAATTAATATTGAAAAAAATGAATAAATTTATATTTTTCTATTCAAACTTTCATTTTTTTGGACAATTTTCGAGAAAAAAAGACAATCGAATACAAATTGTCATTGAAAAAAATGAATGTTAACATAGAAAAATATAAATTTATTCATTTTTTTCAATATTAGTTTGTATTTAATTGTCTTTTTTTCTCAAAAAATATCAAACTTTTTATTAAATGAAAAATAATATTTAAAAGCAAATTTTTGTATTAATTGGATTAAAGATCCATGCCTCAATAAATAAAATATTATTTTTCTTATATTTTGTCAAGATTTATGAAATATTTTTTTAGAAAACCGGTGGGAATATTAATACATGTATTAATTGAAGTTGGCAGATTCCACATACCCTTAAAGAATTATAAAATAACTTTTACAATTTTTTAAGAGTGGTCCACTCAAGGTTACACTTTTTTCATTCCTTAAAAATTAGCTATTTTTTACAGTCAATTGTTTTTTCCAAATAAAAAAAGTCAAACTTATTATGGTATAAACACTTATCTAGGGATCTCAACTAAAGCTTGGAATAGAAACCTCCGATTAATTTGCTGTCATAAAGAATTTTTTAGAAAAAAGGCTTAGGCGGTCCACTCAAGGTGACATTACCCTACTATAGTATCAAATAATTGAAATTAAAAATCCAAAATTTCCGATTCAATATTGCCACATAATATTTTTAAAATCAATATATTGTTAGGGGAGACTAGGGCATAATGGCTCAGGGGTGTAATTAATCATTTCAACTTATTCAAAAGTGACATGTCATAGTAATTTTGGTCTCCGTTCAAAATAATGTACTTCGTGTACTGTAAGTTTACACCAAGTCTCATTGTTATTCATACATTATTTATTGTAGAAAATGTGATTTTGACACTTGAAAGTAAATTTTTAAAGTGTTCGTTTTTTGTTAGGGGAGAGTCGGGTAAATTCGGCTGTCGGCTAAGTTCATTTTAGACTTAGTTTGTACATAAAAAATGTTTTGTAAAATTACTTTTTAAGAATTATTTTTATTTTTTATATATCTTTTCCAAAAATAGTTGTAAAAAATGTTTGAAAATGAAGTTTTGAGCTTAGAACATTTGTTTTTACGGAACAATAAATTCACAATTTTTGTCTAATATTGATATTGGTATTGATAAAAATAACAAAATGTTTAACAAACACCTCCGGGTGTACTGTAAAAGTTCAAAAAAAATTAAACTAAACGTTTAAAATAAATTAAGTAAATACCTCCTTGATGGACACTAACGTTTCAGGAATAGTTCGGTAAAACTTTTTTGACTTACCTAAAAGTGTTAGTTTTCAGGAATAGTGTAGTAAAACTTCTTTGACTTGCCTAAAGTTTTAGTTTTCTGGATGGCAGGGAGTCAGTTCAACCTATTCCGATCATCCATTGACCGACTATACTAAACCTATTAAACAAAAACCGACTCTATACAAAATTAACCCATTAATGCCCAAATGTAAGGAAAAGTCCCCTAACGCCGGACACTTCTAATTTTTCAACAAATGACAAATCATCGGATTAAAAAATTGTCTTAACGGTGTTAGTATAAAATAACATAATTTTGAGGATTGCTTCTCCCCTAGTACCGGACAGTTAAAAAATTGGTTTTTGTAGGTAAAGTCAGCCAATAAGTGAATAGTTAAGTCACTTTTGTTTTATTTGAATATATTAGACAGGAATATTCGTTGAACCAATCATACACTTAATGTGAATGTGTTTTTGGTAGGATGCACTGTAAAATTTAAATAAAAAATAAAAAAAGGAAAAAATTTTTTTTCTAAAGTTGGTGATTTTATTTTACAATATCTTTGGCAATAACACTTTATTTAATACAGCAAGAATACAGTCTTTGATCGCTGCATCATTTCTCAATAATATATTGCGCGTAAAATTAAAAGTTTTAGACTGTCCGGTGGTGACAATTTCAAAATTGTAGTATTTCGACACCAAAACTAAATTAAACTTAAAAAAAAAGTTTATGAAAATATTCTATTTTTGTTAATTGATTTTGGTGTTATATATTGTAGAGTAAATTAATTCATAAATGAAGTCATATTTTTTGAAATAGTTTCAATTTTATTTCATGAAAACCTTAGGTGTCCGGTACTTGGGACTTCCCCATACAATTTTTTGGACCAAAGTTTAACACTATATTTTAACATAAAAACTTAACAGAAAAAATTCCGCAATAGTAATTTCTTATTAGCCATAAACAACTCTTTCGAATGGCGTTTCCATATTCTTGTCTTCAAATCTAATTAAAAATAAATTTTAAAAATTATTTACATTCAGGGACCGCTTCTAAAACGAAACTAAATAGAAATTACTTTCGTTTTAGTGTTTGAGTTGACACGAAACTAAATTAACAAAGTGACTTTAGTTTCAAGTCGACCCGAAACTAAATTAACATAATGAGTTTAGTTTCGTGTCGACTCAAAACAAAAGACTGAAACACATAATTATTTAGTGTCAATCACAGAAAAATTGTTTCCCTTGTCATCCGTAACTAGAGCAACGTAAGTAATTAATGTAAGTTACGTAACCAGAATAAATTACGTAACTATAGTAATTTACATAATTAAAGGAAGTAACGTAACTAGAATAACTTACTTATGTAAATGGTGGAATTTACACCATCAACTCAAATAATCACATTTACGTAAGTTACGCAAATGCCCAAATTACTTCATTTACACAATCAACCAAACTTACGTAACTTACGTAAAATGGCCAAATATGCTTAATTTGTAATAAATCAAACTTACGTAAGTTACATAACTTACGTAAATTTGATTAATTGCGTAAGTTATTCTAGTTTCGTAACTTACGTGAGTTTTATTAATTGCGTAAGTTATTCTAGTTACGTAACTTCCTTTAATTATGTAAATTACTTTAGTTACGTAATTTACTCTGGTTACATAACTTACATTAATTACTTACGTTGCTCTAGTTACGTAAGTCAGGGGAAACAATTTTTCTATGAATGACACTAAATAATTATGTTTTTCAATCTTTTGTTTTGAGTCGTCACGAAACTAAATATAATTTGTTAATTTAGTTTCGGGTCGACACGAAACTAAACTCAGTTTGTTAATTTAGTTTCGTGTCGACTTGAAACTAAAGTCACTCTATGCAAAAACATGCCATCACTTTTTCAATCATATCTCGGAAATAAAAAGAAATACAGAAAAAACTTTAAACGGTTAGAAAGCTAATTAGATTTTGCGTAAAATAAGCTGTCTTTGAAGTAATTTCGTTAACTATTTCTTGAGTTGTAGAGAGAAAAAGAAATAAAAAAAATTATCAAATTTTCTCATTTTTGTCTCTTGACTTCAACTTTTTCAAAAATTTAGAAAAAAATTTTTTAAAAACACAAAAATCTTCGTTAGAATTTCAGCTTTAAAATAAGCCTTCGAAAATTTAAAAAGATTTATCCGTCTTCGATATGTATATTATTAAAAATGTGAAGCCGTGTTTCGACCGATTAGTGCATTGAAATTCAACTCTGACAACTCGATTCAGGCTTCGCACGACTGCGAATGAGAGAAAAAGCAGGGACGAATTCATGCGTGGGAACGATGAACTTACGAGTTTCTTTATATTACTCGTGAAACATCATTATTTATTATTTCCCAGCATAAATCTGTCCCTGTTTTCTCTTCCATTCGCAGTCACTCGAAGCTAGAATCGAGTCGTCACAGTTAAATTCCAATGTACCAATCCTCGAAACACGGCTTCACATATTTAATAATATATCGAAGACGGATTAACCTTTTTTATTTTTCGAAGGCTTATTTTAAACCTTAAATTTTAACGAAGATTTCTGTGTTTTTAGAAAAATTTTATCTAAATTTTTCTAGATTTTTGAAAAAGTTGAAGTCAAGAAACAAAAATGAGAAAATTTGATGACTTTTTTTATTTATTTCTCACTCTACTTGACTTGCCCAATTGTAGCAAGTTTTAATCCTATTACAATTTTCGAAGTTCATCAAACAATTATAGCACATTTTCGGAAGCCTATCGCCAGGCATTTGCAAGATCCTCGCCCACCAACTAAGAGCCCGCTTTATAATTGTTAATTGCAAGGGATCGGCGCCCGTCTCTCACCACACAAAATAGTTTGGTGTATTTTTTGGCCATCGATACAAGCTTTTATAGAATTGTGTTTGAACGCATTCAATTTGTTCAAAGTATCTTAAAGCCCATATTTCGGAGCTATACAAGGCGCTAGCGTTTACTATAGCCTGGAAAACTTCTTCTGAGGCTTCCCAGGACTCATTTTTACTACTTTGTAATGTCTTGCGTGTTCTGGAGCCGGCCGCCAATCCCTTCCCTATAAATACATCTGTTGCCACTTTAAATTTTCCCGAACACGAAAAAGGTACACCAAGGTAAGTGTATTTATTTTCATATTCTAGAGTTTCTTTACCCCAAAAAAGTGGCTTCAAATTTTTACATTTTCCCGTTTTTCGAATTGGCACTACTTTTGTTTTTGATGTATTTAGGTTTAACTCATTTAAATCACAATAATTTTTTAATATTTTTAATTTCTTTTGTGCATCGTGCCAGGATCTTGCGAACATCACAATATCATCCGTGAAAAGAAGCATTATTATTTCTAATTCATGCGTCAATGCAATTCCGTCCATGCCATTTCATTATAGAGTCGTGTGTAATCGTCCTGATACTCATGGACGTTAGTGTAAGAAAATATATTTAAATTTTTTTTTATTGTTTATACTCCTGCCCTATTGGCCTTACGCACTTCGACAAGAGTCCCCGAGAAATACTTTTTTGGATTAAGCATAACCATTATACTTTAGAAATTTTCTATATATTAACCTAATTTTGCGTCTACAGCCGACTTTATTAGGAGTACTCGCATTACGCCTGGACCACCCGTCAATGGGTTTTCTCGCCAGAGAAAAGGGAAACTGTAGGAAACCTCTCTGAGTACAACCGGTTTATCGACAGTCGAGTTCTAATGGTGTGTACCGGACAATAATCGACGGTGCACATCATTATACCTCGACGTCAAACCTCCCGCTCAGATTGTCTCACGTGCCGGAAAAATACCAAGCCAAGTGGGCGCGAACCAAGGATACTTATACCCTTGGTCCTTAAACGACCACCAACGCCAGGCACCTATCCGACTGAGCCAATCTGTCGGTATATATTTAAATTAAAATCAATGACATTGTTTTCAAGATATACCACGGGGAGGTAACCAATCTTACATCTCAAAATAATCTAAAAAATGTATTATTTGTTTTCAAATTTTTTTAACTGTTTTACGTAAATGAATTATAAATTTTACAAATATTAAAAAAATAAATGTTAATAAAAAATTTTAAATAATAAATTTATATATAAAATTTTTTAGAAATTGTTGAAAATTTACAGTTATATACAGATTTTCTTCACAAACGATTTCCTTTACCATATAATTTTGATTTGATTTTTGACTTCGTTAACTTTCTTTTCTTAGTCTTAGATGAATTCGAATTCTTCGTTACTGTAGATTCTGAAAACATTGCCGACTATTTAGACTCCCATTCAATAATAAATTTTCCCCGTGGTAATTCACCCAAATTTAATTTTAATTTGTATGCTTCTAAATACTCCTCGTATGATTATTCTTTTAAATATTAAAAAAATTAATATTTATAAATTACTAAAGTTTTAAATAAAATATTTCATTATTAATAATAAAAATTTTTACATACCGAAAAACAAATTGAACCTATCTTGAAATATAAATCTAAACACGAAAACAAAGAACAGTACCCACACCCATAATAGATTTCTAATAAGAAGAAGGGTTTCTCCTTATAAGCAAATACTCTTTGATAACCTCTCATTATCTGCCCACAGTCGAACTATCCGCTTGCTCAACCGTGGGTTCCTACTACTGTTTGATTACCGCTCACTATCTGCCCACAGTCGAACTATCCGCTTGCTCAACCGTGGGTTCCTACTACTGTTTGATTACCGCTCACTATCTGCCAACAGTCGAACTATCCGCTTGCTCAACCGTGGGTTCCTACTACTCTTTGATTACCGCTCACTATCTGCCCACAGTCGAACTATCTGCTTGCTCAGCCGTGGGTTCCTACTACTCTTTGATTACCGCTCACTATCTGCCCACAGTCGAACTATCTGCTTGCTCAACTGTGGGTTCCTACTATTGTTTGATTACCGCTCAATATCTCGACGCCTCCCGTTCATATAATGCTTATTGAAAAACAAATGCAAGATCATTCTTATTCAATTTTTAATGTAAGACAATTCTTATTCGATTTTCCGTGCAATAAAATGCTTATTCAAAATTGTATGCAAAACAATTGCCACTGACACAACAATAAATGTAACCCTAAATCATCTTTTTAATATTAAATGGCAATTAAATATCTGAGAATTTCAGTGCGTATCTATTGTTATTAGAAAATTTAAACATAGATTATCTCTTACGTATTAAGAAATATTGTTTAAGCAATTGTAATTAAAAATTATATTCAATTGAAAATTTTATAAAACTCATAGTGTAAGCTAATTTCAGATTGTACTTATTACAATAGAATTTTGATTAAGCATTTTATTGCACGGAAAATCAAATAAAAATTGTTTTGCACTAAAAACTGAATAAAAATGATCTTGCATTTGTTTTTCAATAAGCATTATATAAACGGGAGGCGTCGATCTGCCCACAGTCGAACAATCCGCTTGCTCAACCGTGGGTTCCTACTACTGTTCAATTACCGCTCACTATCTGCCCACAGTCGAACCATCCGCTTGCTTAATTGTAGGTAGAAAAATGTTTAATTTCATTTGTTTCTAAAATTTTTATAAATGCTTTTCGCATTATCTTATTATTAATAGAATAATTTAAATTTGATGGGTTTTTTTAAATTATTGATAATGCAAATGCAGCAGCATATACACCACATGAAGTAGTATCTGAATCTGGTTGTTTTTGCTTAAGTTCTTTAACAATGATATTACTAATATTCAAATTTGGATATCTTTTGAGAATATACGCTTGTTTATTTATTTATTTAAGAATAACAAAGTTCCTAGGGCTAATAAGCCCTTCAAGGAACAGATACATCAAAATTAAATTTGGTTACTTATTCAAGTTAAATGTTTACAATAATTATAAGAACAATACTGAGAAGCAAAATACAAAAATAAGATAACAATATTAAAATAAATTTATATATAAAAAATGTAACAACTTTACTAAATATATGAAAACCAACTAAAAGATTTAGACAATATATGCCAATAATAAGAAATCCTACCAATATGTAATATTAAATGTTCCATTGTTTTCTCTGAATAATAATTCAAAAAACAGTTTTTTAAACGCTAATGGATTAGGTGCATCTCTCAACGCTGGATCCAATTTATTTCACAATCTTGCACCTTTAACAATAAAAGAGCGTTGCATTAAGCAAGTTTGATGCGAAGGAATTATAAATATCGATTTTCTTTCTCTAAGCCTGTAGTAATTTTCTTCAGCAATTTTATTAAACTCAAAGAAATTAAATAAATAAAGCGGAACTTTAGTTTTAAATAATGAAAAAATTAAATTACCCATAATTAGCACGGTCGGATAGATGCCTGGCTCAGTGGGCGGACCAAGGGTACTTGGTTCGCGCTCATTAGCCTGGGATTTTTCCGGCACGTGAGATAATCTGAGCGGGAGGTTTGACGTCGAAGTATAATGATGTGCATCGTCGATTATTGTCCGGTACACACCATTAGAATTCGACTGTCGATAAACCGGTTGTACTCGGAGAGGTTTTCTATAGTTTCCCTCTCCACTGGCGAGAAAACCCATTGACGGGTGGTCCAGGCAAATGCGAGTACTCCTAACCTCAAAGTCGTTCTGTAGAAACGCAAAAAGAAGTTGGTATATAAGAGTGTGTGTTCTGACAGTTGGCTAAGCCTGAAGTCATTAAAAAAAAAAAAAAAGGAATATCATAAATGAAACGAATGCAAGCATTTAAGGATCTTTCAAGTTTTTGATTTAATTCATTGCTGATATCATCATAAACAATGCAACACATACGAAGGTTGTCCCGATGCCGAAATTATAATTGCCTGAGTCTTATCTGAATTAAGAACAAGTCCATTGCAGGACGCGAGCGGCGCCATCTGTTGCTGTTCGCGGGAACTACGCGAACTATAATCACTAGCATACGTGAGTCTCCCATGCTAAATCCTAGAAGTACTATAGGGGTGATCATAGGTCAAGAGACGAATATAACCTTAAAATTAGGTTGTCGATCATAGGTCACAGGGCAAACGTAACCTCAAATTTATGTCAAAATTATAGGTTAGAAAAAAAAATTCAAAATTAGGTCAGAATGGTAGGTCAGAGAGTATACATAACCTCAAAATTATGTTAAAATGATAGGGTTGAAAGCAAATATAGCCTCAAAATTAGGTAGAAATGATAGGTTAGAGCAAACATAACTTCAAAATTAGGTGAGAATGATGGGTTAGAGAGCAAATATATCCTCAATATATTCATATGCCAGATGGTAAATATAACCTAAAAATTAAACCAGATGTCAGATAGTAAACATTATTTCAAAATTAGTATAAAAGTTATAGGTAAGAGTGCAGAAATAAAACATTAAAATTTGGTCAAAATGATAGGTGGGAGACCAAACATAACCTTAAAATTTCCTTACAGTGATAGGTCAGATGGCAAACTTTACCTCAATATTAAGACTGCATTTAGTTTTAGTACATCATATTCTATGTTAAATTTGACGTCTTTTTAACCTACAGGTTAAAAAGAGTCAAAATAAATGTCAAAATTTATCTGAATTTCAATACTTGACCAAATAAAACGTTACATGTGCAATCTAGTTTCTTATAGTTTGTCTAGGCAGTCACCGGTAGGGTGCCAGACAACTTTTGTATTGCCGATATTATCAACCGGACTAAAACATAAATAATCAAAAATCATTTAATAAAATATTACTCAATACTTGATTAAGACCGATTAAACAAATAATTAACAATTATTACTAACTAGACTTTTTGTACGTACCGGTACTAGTCAGCTATGCTGGTCGTGCAGAGAGGGGGTGACTTTTGTATTTAAGAGAGAAAGTAGTTTAAAACATAGTGATCATATTATGAATAAATTATTAATCAATTAGATAAAAATAATTAAATATATTGTTCCAACGAAATTCAATTGACAAATTACAATAAATTGTGATAATCATTTTGTCGTTTACGAAGAATAATTAAAATAATAAAATATCATAAGTAGAATTAATTGAGTATTCTGAATTATAACAAAGGACCATAAATAATATAAATAACATACACATTTTGTGTCGATGATAAGTTGACTCGTGATAGGGATTACAATTTTATTTTACATTTTTTAATTTATTATTTATTGAAGGAAACGTCAAACTAATAATTGACTATAATATTTAAATTGACTGTAACATATTATTCAACATTTTAAAACCATAAAAGAAATTAAACTGTAGGAGAAGTGAAAGTGGTTCTTAATTTATTACATTTATATTGAAACTAAAAAGGGGAACACATTATCTAACGATGTTAACACAACGGGAAATCGATATGAATCATATGATTAAATAAAACAATTAAACATTCAAACTTTTATAAAATAAAGTTTTTACCTTTAAAAAGTTAGAATGGGAAGTATAATACTACTTTTTAGAATATACTACGATTCAATTTTCTTTTATTTAAAGGTAAAACAATCTTGCTTGTTGAACGTATATAGGCCGAATAATATGTCAAAGATAGGTTGCTTTTTTGAGATCTCCATCTTATCCCTTAAGGCATCCCATCTTACCCACCGGTGGGTCAAGATGGCCAGATATAAAACTTTTGTTAACAACATTTAGCAAAATTTTGCGTTTTTTGCAAATTATACGCAAAAAACAAAATTTTATGGTGTTTTGAAATTTGCTGGTACTCTCTAAATCTGAATATGTGAAAATTCACATATTAGTACGTTATAAGTCGTCTTCTCGATCAATAAGTGCATATACACTTATAATAAGTGAAATTTCACTCAGAATAAGTGAAAAATTCACTTATTTATAAGTGTATATGCACTTATTGATCGAGAGGACGACTTATAACGTACAATAAGTGAAATTTCACATATTCAGATTTAGAGAGTACACTTCACGTATTTTGGCTCAACTATATATTCTTGTCGTTTAAAAATAAACAACCCTTTTCAAAATACACTCCTTTAAATAAAGGGAGACTAAAATATAAAGAGTCAAAAACTATAAAATTTGATAAAACTGTATAAATGTAAAAAAAATGTAAAATTGAAAAAATAGAACAAAATTTCACCCTAAAAAAATTTTTTTACAACCCAGGCGCGAGCTGACAGTGAGTTCAGGCTTTACGAAGCTTGATTGAGGGTTGGTCAGTATTGGTTGAAGATTGGTGGGACAGCGAAAGCAAGGCTGCTTGAGTCCGGAATAGTAACATCGATGTAAACCTGACGCTCAGTCTTTGTTGAAGACTGGCGTTCAATCTTCAATCAATGCTGCGGAAGCCGAAAGCAGGACTGAACAAGACTGCTTCCACTGTTCCCAAATTTACACGCTTCTCACGCGTTCATTCAATATAACGTGAATATATTAATTATTATTATTAATAATAAACAGTATTGTTATTAATATATATGTATCTACATATTTAATAATAATAAGTTATTATTATAATAATTATATTATTTTCATATAAATATTATATGACTAACAATAAATGTCATTTAACATAATAATATTGAAAAATAATTTTAGCAAAAAAAAACACAATTTGTGATAATTTGTACATTTTTTAACTTCATTTTTGACAGACTTTTATTATTATTTACAAACAAGTTCACAAGTTTTTATTCACAACACTTATTAATTATACAGATTAAATAGTAATTTTATTATTTTATGTAACGCTTATAATGAAAAAATCCGCTCGCATGTGGGATCGAACTCACGTCCCCCCGCCCCAGACGCATTCCGGAAGTCCTAGACGCAACCACTTAAACCGCACGGCCACTGAGTCTCGATGAGACCTCGGGCTAATGTAATATATTAATGCCAGTGCCGTATACTTTGTTACTTATAAGGGCAAAGTGAAAACTATGACTAAAATTTTACACATACTAATCCTGAATTATTTTAATTATTAAAAATGAATATTAAATAATTCATAATAAAATTGTAATCATTACAAAATTCAACTTTTAAAACATTTTACAATTAAAAATATTTAATAGATAATTTAATAAACATCGATAAATAATTGATATTTTTTATTATTCAGTAACAAAATTATTAACATTTATTATTAGATATATTAATAATATATTATTTAAATAAATATAATTTGGAATAATAATGAATTATAATGTTAAATATTATAATTATTATTAATTATAATAATATTTATTAATTCAATAATAATTATTAATAACTATAATAATTAATTAATAAATAAATAATAATTAATTAAATTAATATTAAAAGTTAACATAATTAATAAAATTATTAAATATGATGCAGTGTCAGGAATATTTTATTGCACATTTTAATTATTATTTATTAATTATCTATAATAATTTTGAAAACATTTATAAAAAAAATTTTCCATTTAACTTTCTTTAAATATGAATGTTACAAATAATAATATATTTATACTAAATAAATATAAATATTTATTAATCAATTGATAACTTAATGTTAATTATTATTATTATTTGAAACAATTATTATAATTATTATAATATTATTTAATTAAGTGAACACGGTAATAAATAAAGATAAACTGAATATTGAGTAAAGATTGATTCAAGCTTGAATCAAGATTAGATGTTCGAGCTTCACTCATAAAGATTGACCGAGTCTTGAATCGAGCATGGGACGAGCATTGGGTCCAATGTTGAACCAATATTGAACTAATATTGATTGACAGTGATGTAAAGACTGCTTCTACTGTGAGTTACCCACACTGAGCGTTCAAGACTCAATCAACCTTTAATCTATCGTCAGCATTGGTCTTTCGCGCCTGGGAATTACCCCGTATAAACAAAAATCTACAAAATGAACAAAAATCGCTTAAAATTTGTTACTCGGGAGTTTTGGGGTCGTCGATTGTGAATCTGATGTCAGGTTTTAAAAATTTTTTAAATTGGTCGAATTTGTCTTAAAGTAATTACTGGGTAATTTATAATTTTAGCGTTGCATATAACGGTTCCACAATTCAAAAGGAAGTTGAAGTAAAATGACTTCTAAGATTGCGTGGCTATGCAGTATGCGTATTCGACTTATGTCCTCCAGGTCTAGGTTTCGATCTCCCGTGCGTGTGAAATTTACCATTCTTAGTTTTCAATGTTCTGTGTATAATTCTGAATATTGTTACATAAAGTATAAGTTTAAATGATTATTAACAATTATAATAATAATTTAGTAATTAATTTAAATATCCTTGTGGAAAAAGAAAATTGGTCCTATCATGGTCCTACCTATTTTGCCCTGTTAATAGCTTGGACCTAAGTAGGCAGTGTAGTTTGGATCGACAATGGCTGGTGATGCGATTTTAGCCTGGTCCTAACTTGGGAGCCTAGTTAGGACCAGTTTATGGGTCCATTTTTGAATTTAGAAAGGATCATCTTAGACAGTATTTTCTATTTCATTATAATTTTAATTAGTTTATAATATTTGTTAAAGAAATAACTTAAATTATTTATTAATAATAAGTATTAGTTTGAATTAATTCTTATTTTTTTTCATTTAAATGATGACCAAAAGCGAATTCATAAATAATGTTAGTATATATGCAGAGATTAATATATATTCCTCTAGTATATACATTAAAAATTATAAAAAAATTAGATATTTGTTAATTAAATTATTTTATAGTATATATAATCTTTAAATTGCATACTTATACGAATACAATGCAGAAAAATCGGAATAAACGCGAACCTAAGAAGCAAATAAAATCTAACGCAGGCGGGAATCGAACCTATGACCTACGGACTACGAGACTAACGCCCTAACCACTTTGCTACGGAGCCTAACTGTACATCGACGTCTTATTGTCAGTGACTTGTTGACTTGCTTTTGATGATTCAATATAGTATTTATTGACACTAATACACCATAACAAATAAAAAAATAGTTGAACAACAACAATAATAATAAAATAATATTCAAATATAAAAATTCAAAATAGTATATTAAGCAACAAGAGGATAAAGGCAGCCATTTCTCTATGGTAATTTTTGTGACACGAGTGGAGGTCGAGGGCGCCGTAGGCGCCCCGAGACCGGAACAAGTGTCACAAAAATCATCGTAAACAAATTGGCTGCCTTTATTCTCGTGTTACTTACGATATTTTTTATTCCTAATGCACAAAAGCGGCGATTTCAGATAGCAGACGACAGGGAGTAAAAGTCATTCACTTGTTCGATTTGTATGAAAATGGCGGCCGTTTTCTTCCTTGGGCAAGAAAAAATGCATTTGAACAGCTAATTTTCTTGCCCTTGGGAGAACATGACCGTCATTTTCATACGGTCGAAGAAATGAATGACTTTCCTCCCTGTCGTCTGCTATCAGAAAGCGCCGTTTTTGTGCATGTGGGATAAAAATTAATATTTTTTTATTACATCAAGAAAAAAATATTTATACAATTTCGTTAAAAACAGGTTTTTTATTGTTCTCAATCATTTTTAACATTAATTTGTTGGTATAAAAAAATATTCGTCTTTTGGAATTGGAAATTTTTGCTAATTAATTAAGTGGGTGATCCACTTTTTAAAAAAATGTCAAAAAATTTATGTTAACCCATTAAGGACCAGACGGACGAAAAATTTCAATTGACTTTGAGGACCTCGTTTTTTATTAAAATGCGTATATAAAAATTGACACATAACATTTTTAATGTAAAATTTACTCCTCTTTCAGATTCTGCTGTTAAAATTTGTTTATACCAAATTGTTAAAAAGTTATAAACAATTTTTTCCAAAAAAACACGATTTTTCGAGAAAAATATTTTATTTCAGACGTATTTTCACCTGAAAAAAGTAGGTGGATACTCTCAAAAGCTCAAAATATCGCGTCCATGGACCCTCATCTACAAAACCCTGAAGCGACCAATTTTTTTTTCAAAATGGCGGATGCTAATATGGCGGCTAAAACTAAAAAAATGTCTCACATATGAAACATAGTGCTCCAACTTTTTCAAGTCACTGAAAACGTCTGAAACTCGTTACTCGGAGGTTCTTGGGGTCGCTGATTACGAATATGATGTCAGTTTTCAGAAATTCAAAATGGCGGATCCAATATGGCGGATAAGTTTTGTAAAAATTAATTGGATTGACCTGAAACTCTACTCAGTGGTTTTTGGAACCGCTGATTACGAATATAATGTCAGTTTCCAAATCAGCGACCTCAAAAACTCTGAACTAGAATTTTAAAAAACTGACATAAGATTTGTAATCAGTGACCTTGAAAACCCAGAAGTATACAGTTTTAGGTCAATCAGGATAATTTTTTTTAAAATTCTGCCATATTGGAACTGTCATTTTAAATTTTGAAGAACTTACACCGTATTTATAATCAGTGATCCCAAAAACACCCGAGTGACGAGTTTTGATCAAATTCGACATTTTAACACTTAAAGCGCACACATACACGGAGAGAAAAAACAAGGTTTTACCCCCTGAAAAATATACATTTAACGCGTGAAAATTATCACAGTACAAATGCAGGACACTCACGGTTTTTCTCGGTGAGATTCTTGCAACGAGCTTAAGCCAATATGGGCTAAGGCGTAGCCAAACCGCTAAACGCAAGAAATTCATCAAGAAATCGGGTGCAACTGCTACCTGAAAAAGGCTTGAATTGAAGTCACGGGGAAAAGCCTTGTTTTTCTCTCTGTGTAGGAATCCATCCTTAAACCTCACACTGAGTGTGCGACGCCCGGGAGCTTTACTGTGTGCTCTTCAAGCTGGAATAGGATATTATCTTTTATAAAAATTATCTTATGTAGCTCAGTACATCTATTTTGAAGAAAAAAAGGTTTCATAATGATTCATTTAATCTTAATAACTATAAAAAAATTTCTTAAACTACTGAAATTACTTTAAACCGATAACTGGACATCAGCCACATAGAAATTTTTCGCCGTCAACTTCATAAAGTTATCAAATACACAAAGACACTTGGGAGAAAAACGTCACTCATGGAAAATAATGTTAAGTACAAAATGTACCTTCCAATAGCGATACATGTTCAATTTTTACGAAAAACCCCCGAGTAGAGTTTCAGGTCAATCCAATTAATTATTACAAAACTTATCCGCCATATTGGATCCGTCATTTTGAATTTTTGAAAACAATTATCAAATTCGAAATCAGCGACCCTAAGAACTTCCGAGTAAAGATTTTCAGGTGAATCCAAATGTTTTTTTAAAAACTGATCCGCCATATTGGATCCGCCATTTTGAATTTTTTAAAACTGACATCATATTTGTAATCAGCGACCCCAAGAACCCCCGAGTAGAGATTTTCAGGTGAATCCAATTTTTTTTCAAAACTGATCCGCCATATTGGATCCGCCATTTTGAATTTTTGAAAACTGACATCATATTCGTAATCAGCGACCCCAAGAACCTCTGAGTAACGAATTTCAGGCGTTTTTAGTGACTTGAAAAAGTTGGAGCACTATGTTTCATATGTGAGTCATTTTTTTAGTTTTAGCCGCTATATTAGCGTCCGCCATTTTGAAAAAAAATTGGTTGCTTCAGGGTTTTGTAGATGAGGGTCCATGGACGCAATATTTTGAGCTTTTGAGAGTATCCACCTACTTTTTTCAGGTGAAAATACGTCTGAAATGAAATTTTTTCTCGCAAAATCGTGTTTTTTTGGAAAAAATTGTTTATAACTTTTTAACAATTTGGTATAAACAAATTTTAACAGCAGAATCTGAAAGAGGAGAAAATTTTACATTAAAAATGTTATGTGTCAATTTTTATATACGCATTTTAATAAAAAACGAGGTCCTCAAAGTCAATTGAAATTTTTCGTCCGTCTGGTCCTTAATGGGTTAAAAAAACGTTTTTCATTGTTCTAAATCATTTTAAACATTAATTTTTTGTTGCAAAAAATTTTCTAAATTTGGACTTAGAAATTTTTGCTAATGAAACTAGGAAGCCCAGGTAGGGCCTGGGTTGGACCTGGGTGGGGCAGCCCACATTCAAATTGCAATATCTTCTAGTGTTTAGCATCAACTTAAACAAAAATTAAAATCAGCGAACGAAATTAAAAATATATTTTACTAATGATAATTATATTGCACATTGAAAGAAAGTTTGTTACAATATATGATAAACTCGAAAGGAAATTTTAGTATATTATTTTTCAAACTTAGGACATTCAGGGTTGATATCAAAGATTGATATAATTTTACGAATAGCTTTTACAGTAACTAGGTATAAATTAAAAGTATTATTTCTTACTTTAATTTCAGACTTTTTGAATATTGATAAAAGTATACGAAAAAACAGTTGCAACCGATAGTGAGTAAGCAGACGCGCCCATTCGTTATTTAAAAAATTTATACTAAAATTCAGAACGATTTTTTCGTAATTTGATAAAACTATTAACAAAAAATCAGAATTATAGTATATGGTCGTTACAGCAGACGATGAAACTCTTCGCCAAAGTTTACTCCCTTTTTTACTCAATGATAGACAACAATGGATTTTCTAAATTTTCTTCTTAACATACATACACACACACAGTACACATATAAAGCATTGAGAATTCACATCGGAAAACACACACTAACGACGAAACGCATACATAAACGCAGTGTATAAGACTTCGCAAACAAATACATAATTCACGATACTGTGGAAATGTGTGAGCTGTCTTATATACTAAACAAACTGATTTTTCTGCGCTTGTGAGATAGGTTATAATACTTCTTAAAGAGCTTATTAGAATTTGACATTTCGAGTTTTAATACAATCATTTTGAATTTTGTGCAGATTATACTAAATTATCTTTTCAAATATATTATATTTCCTTATTTTATTTCTAAGCATTCTTAAAAGTAGTAACGAAAATCCTTACCATACGAAAATGTTCTACACTTGTAACTAAATATACTAAAATGTGACCCTAAAATATTAAATAATGTAACAAAGTTTCTTTAAGTGCAGTCTGTATCTGTTTAAATAAATAAATAAATGTTACTGTTTTACTAACTTTTGTGACAAATTACTTAGAAATTTGCAGTTTTTTTTTCAAATTTCGCGATTGTTACACTTGAGTAGTAAAATATGAAGATAATTTATAATTTTAACAATTCAGTTATTTGTTTAAACAAATAAATGTTGTTATTTATTAACTCATGATACAAAGTACCTAGAAACTTGCAGTTTTTCCTAATTTTGCAATAAAATAATTTAAAAAGTATGAAATAGAGATATTTTATAATTTTAACAATTCAGCATTTATTTAAACAAAAAATTGTTGCTATTTATTAACTCTTGAAACAATGAAACGTCTAGACACTTGTAGTCTTTTAAAATTTTGCAATTAACTAATCTGAGTATTTACTTATTGCAAAATTAGAAAAAACTGCTAGTTTCTAGGTTGATTGTGTGAAAAGATAGTAAATAACAATTATTTGTTTAAACAATTGCTGAATTAAGAAATTAATAAATTAACTTTATTTTATAATATTTGTATGATTTTCTGATTTATGTCAAACAATAAATTGTTTAAACAAATATGATTATCAATTAATTTTATAAATATTAATTCAGAATATTTATCAACTTTTTCATGTTTTTCATGTATCAATTTTGATTATTATTCATATTTGTATTCACACTCATAAACATTTATTTGTACTATGCAAGTATTCAAATATTCAATTACTGATTAAGTATTATTTTTGATAAATCGTATTTGTTATAGAATTGTTATATATTTTTTCTAAAACAAAGTTCTAGATTTGTTTTAGACATCTTTTAAAAAGTTAATGAAGATTTTCTAAAAGTCACCTGATATTACTATTAGGTAATTTATTTCTTTGATAGTAGTCTTTTATTATAAAGTCCAACATCTTCTGAAAGGTAAATATAGATCATCTGAAAGTCATCTGATTTTACTATCAGGTAATACAGTCTTATATTAAATGGTTCTATTATAAAGTCCAACATCTTCTCAAAGGTAAATGTAGATCATCTGAGAGTCATCTGATATTACTATCAGGTAATTTATTTCTTTAATAGTAGTCTTTTACTATAAAGTCCAACATCTTATAAAAGGTAAATGCAGGTCATCTAAAAGTCATCTGATATTACTATCAGGTAATTTATTTCTTTAACAGTAGTCTTTTACTATAAAGTCCAACATCTTATAAAAGGTAAAGGTAGGTCATTTCAAAGTCATCTGATATTACTATCAGGTAATACAATCCCTTATTAAAAGTTTCTTATTAGAAGGCCAAAATCTTTTTAAAAAGTTAGTTAAGACTTTCTGAAAGTCTGATATTACTATCAGAGAATTTATTTCTTTAATAGTAGTCTTTTATTATAAAGTCCAACATCTAATAAAAGATAAATGCAGGTCATTTGAAAGTCATCTGATATTACTATCAGGTAATTTATTTCTTAAGTAGTAGTCTGTTATTATAAAGTCCAACATTTTATCGAAGGTAAATGCAGGTCATCTGAAAGTCATCTGATATTACAATCAGGTAATAAAATCCCTTATTGGAAGTTTCTTATTAGAAGGACAACATCTTTTAAAAAGTTAGTGTATACTTTCTGAAAGTCATCTGATACTACTATCAGGTAATTTATTTTTGTAATTGTAGTCTTTTATTATAAAGCCCAACATCTTATAAAAGGTAAATGCAGGTCATTTTAAAGTCATCTGATATTATTATCAGGTAATATAGTCTTTTATTAGAAGTTTCTTTCAGAAGGCTAACATCTTTTAAAAATTTAGTAAAGATTTTCTATAAGTCATCTGCTATTACTATCAGGTAAATTATTTCTTCAAAAGTAGTCTTTTAATATAAAGTCTATCATCTTATGAAAGGTTAATGCAGGTCATCTAAAAGTCGTCTGATATTACTATCAAGTTATTTATTTATTTAATAGTAGCCTTTTATTATAAAGTCCAACATCTTATAAAAGGTAAATGCAGGTCATTTGAAAGTCATTTGATATGACTATCAGGTAATTTTTTTCTTAAGTAGTAGTCCGTTATTATAAAGTCCAACATCTTATGAAAGGTAAATGCAGGTCATCTGAAAGTCATCTAATATTACTATCAGGTAATACAATCCCTTATTGGAAGTTCCTTATTAGAAGGCCAAAAACATTTAAAAAAAGTTAGTGAAGACTTTCTGAAAGGCATCTGATATTACTATCAGGTAATTTATTTCTTGAAAAGTTGTCTTTTAATATAAAGTCTAATATCTTATGAAAGGTTAATGCAGGTCATCTAAATGTCGTCTGATATTACTATCAGGTAATATAATCCTTTATTTGAAGTTTGTTATTATAAGATCAAAAACTTTTAAAAAAAATTAGTGAAGACTTTCTGAAAGTCATCTGATATTACTATCAGGTAATTTATTTCTTTAACAGTAGTCTTTTACTATAAAGTCCAACATCTTATAAAAGGTAAAGGTAGGTCATTTCAAAGTCATCTAATATTACTATCAGGTAATACAATCCCTTATTAAAAGCTTCTTATTAGAAGGCCAACATCTTTTAAAAAAGTTAGTTAAGACTTTCTGAAAGTCATCTGATATTACTATCAGGAAATTTTTTTTTTTTAATAGTAGTCTTTTATTATAAAGTCCAACATCTTATAAAAGATAAATGCAGGTCATTTGAAAGTCATCTGATATTACTATCAGGTAATTTATTTCTTAAGTAGTAGTCTGTTATTAAAAAGTCCAACATCTTATCAAAGGTAAATGCAGGTCATCTGAAAGTCATCTGATATTACTATCAGGTAATACAATCTCATATTAGAAGTTTCTTATTAGAAGGCCAACATCTTTTAAAAAAGTTAGTTAAGACTTTCTGAAAGTCATCTGATATTACTATCAGGGAATTTATTTCTTTAATAGTAGTCTTTTATTATAAAGTCCAACATCTTATAAAAGATAAATGCAGGTCATTTGAAAGTCATCTGATATTACTATCAGGTAATTTATTTCTTAAGTAGTAGTCTGTTATTATAAAGTCCAACATCTTATCAAAGGTAAATGCAGGTCATCTGAAAGTCATCTGATATTACTATCAGGTAATTTATTTCTTGAAAAGTTGTCTTTTATTATAAAGTCTAATTTCTTATGAAAGGTTAATGCAGGTCATCTAAAAGTCGTCTGATATTACTATCAGGTAATATAATCCTTTATTGGAAGTTTGTTATTATAAGGTCAAAAACTTTTAAAATAAGTTAGTGAAAACTTTCTGAAAGTCATCTGATATTACTATCAGGTATTTTATTTCTTTAATAGTAGTGTTTTACCATAAAGCCCAACATCTTATAAAAGGTAAATGCAGGTCATTTCAAAGTCATCTGATATTACTATCAGGTAATACAGTCTTATATTAGAAGTTTTTATTATAAAGACTATCATCTTCTTAAGGATAAATGAAGATCATCTATAAGTCATCTGATATTACTATCAGGTAATTTATTTCTTAAGTAGTAGTCTGTTATTATAAAGTCCAACATCTTATCAAAGGTAAATGCAGGTCATCTGAAAGTCATCTGATATTACTATCAGGTAATACAATCCCTTATTGGAAGTTTCTTATTAGAAGGTCAACATCTTTTAAATTGTTAGTGAAGATTTTCTGAAAGTCATCTGATATTACTGTCAGGTAATTTATTTCTTAAGTAGTAGTCTGTTATTATAAAGTCCAACATCTTATCAAAGGTAAATGCAGGTCATCTGAAAGTCATCTGATATTACTATCAGGTAATTTATTTCTTGAAAAGTTGTCTTTTATTACAAAGTCTAATTTCTTATGAAAGGTTAATGCAGGTCATCTAAAAGTCGTCTGATATTACTATCAGGTAATATAATCCTTTATTGGAAGTTTGTTATTATAAGGTCAAAAACTTTTAATATAAGTTAGTGAAAACTTTCTGAAAGTCATCTGATATTACTATCAGGTAATACAATCCCTTATTGGAAGTTTCTTATTAGAAGGTCAACATCTTTTAAATAGTTAGTGAAGATTTTCTGAAAGTCATCTGATATTACTGTCAGGTAATTTATTTCTTAAGTAGTAGTCTGTTATTATAAAGTCCAACATCTTATCAAAGGTAAATGCAGGTCATCTGAAAGTCATCTGATATTACTGTCAGGTAATTTATTTCTTAAGTAGTAGTCTGTTATTATAAAGTCCAACATCTTATAAAAGGTAAATGCAGGTCATCTGAAAGTCATCTGATATTACTAACAGGTAATTTATTTCTGTAATAGTAGTCTTTTATTATAAAGTCCAACATGTTATGATTGAAAGGTAAATGCAGGTCAACTAATAGTCGTCTGATTTTACTATCAGTTAATACAGTCTTATATTAGAAGTTTTTATTATAAAGTCTATCATCTTCTTAAGGATAAATGAAGATCATCTATAAGTCATCTGATATTACTATCAGGTAATTTATTTATTTAATAGTAGTATTTTATTATAAAGCTTAACATCTTATAAAAGGTAAATGCAGGTCATTTCAATGTCATCTGATATTATTATCAGGTAATACAATCCCTCATTGGAAGTTTCTTATTAGAAGGCCAAAAACTTTTAAAAAAAGTTAGTGAAGACTTTCTGAAAGGCATCTGATATTACTATCAGGTAATTTATTTCTTGAAAAGTTGTCTTTTATTATAAAGACTAATATCTTATGAAAGGTTAATGCAGGTCATCTAAAAGTCGTCTGATATTACTATCAGGTAATATAATCCTTTATTGGAAGTTTGTTATTATAAGGTCAACATCTTTTAAATAGTTAGTGAAGATTTTCTGAAAGTCATCTGATATTACTGTCAGGTAATTTATTTCTGTAATAGTAGTCTTTTATTATAAAGTCTAAGATGTTATTAAAGGTAAATGCAGGTCAACTAATAGTCGTTTGATTTTACTGTCAGTTAATACAGTCTTATATTAGAACTTTTTATTATAAAGTCTATCATCTTCTTAAGGATAAATGAAGATCATCTATAAGTCATCTGATATTACTATCAGGTAATTTATTTCTTAAGTAGTAGTCTGTTATTATAAAGTCCAACATCTTATCAAAGGTACATGCAGGTCATCTGAAAGTCATCTGATATTACTATCAGGTAATACAATCCCTTATTGGAAGTTTCTTATTAGAAGGTCAACATCTTTTAAATTGTTAGTGAAGATTTTCTGAAAGTCATCTGATATTACTGTCAGGTAATTTATTTCTTAAGTAGTAGTCTGTTATTATAAAGTCCAACATCTTATCAAAGGTAAATGCAGGTCATCTGAAAGTCATCTGATATTACTGTCAGGTAATTTATTTCTTAAGTAGTAGTCTGTTATTATAAAGTCCAACATCTTATAAAAGGTAAATGCAGGTCATCTGAAAGTCATCTGATATTACTAACAGGTAATTTATTTCTGTAATAGTAGTCTTTTATTATAAAGTCCAACATGTTATGATTGAAAGGTAAATGCAGGTCAACTAATAGTCGTCTGATTTTACTATCAGTTAATACAGTCTTATATTAGAAGTTTTTATTATAAAGTCTATCATCTTCTTAAGGATAAATGAAGATCATCTATAAGTCATCTGATATTACTATCAGGTAATTTATTTATTTAATAGTAGTATTTTATTATAAAGCTTAACATCTTATAAAAGGTAAATGCAGGTCATTTCAATGTCATCTGATATTATTATCAGGTAATACAATCCCTCATTGGAAGTTTCTTATTAGAAGGCCAAAAACTTTTAAAAAAAGTTAGTGAAGACTTTCTGAAAGGCATCTGATATTACTATCAGGTAATTTATTTCTTGAAAAGTTGTCTTTTATTATAAAGACTAATATCTTATGAAAGGTTAATGCAGGTCATCTAAAAGTCGTCTGATATTACTATCAGGTAATATAATCCTTTATTGGAAGTTTGTTATTATAAGGTCAAAAACTTTTAAAAAAAGTTAGTGAAGACTTTCTGAAAGTCATCTGATATTACTATCAGGTATTTTATTTCTTTAATAGTAGTCTTTTACCATAAAGCCCAACATCTTATAAAAGGTAAATGCAGGTCATTTCAAAGTCATCTGATATTACTATCAGGTAATTTATTTCTTAAGTAGTAGTCTGTTATTATAAAGTCCATCATCTTATCAAAGGTAAATGCAGGTCATCTGAAAGTCATCTGATATTACTATCAGGTAATACAATCCCTTATTGGAAGTTTCTTATTAGAAGGTCAACAACTTTTAAATAGTTAGTGAAGATTTTCTGAAAGTCATATCTGATATTACTATCAGGTAATTTATTTCTTTAATATTAGTCTTTTACCGTAAAGCCCAACATCTTATAAAAGGTAAATGCAGGTCATTTCAAAGTTATCTGATATTACTATCAGGTAATACAATCCCTTATTAAAAGTTTCTTATTAGAAGGCCAAAATCTTTTAAGAAAGTCAGTTAAGACTTTCTAAATGTCATCTGATATTACTATCAGGTAATTTATTTCTTAAGTAGTAGTCGTTTATTATAAAGTCCAACATCTTATGAAAGGTAAATGCAGGTCATCTGAAAGTCATCTGATATTACTATCAGGTAATACAATCTCATATTAGAAGGCCAACATCTTTTAAAAAAGTTAGTTAAGACTTTCTAAAAGTTATCTGATGTAACTATCAGGTAATACAATTCTTTAATAGTTGTCTTTTATTATATTGTCCAACATCTTAAAAAAAGCAAGTAAAGATCTTTTGAAGTCATCTGATATTACTGTCTAGTAATGCTGTCCTTCAATAGAAGATTTTTATTAAAAAGTCCAACATCTTATAAAAAGTAAATTAAGATTTTCTGAAGTTATCTGATATTACCATCAGGTAATACAATCCCTTATTGAAAGTTTTCTATTAGAAGGCTAAAATCTTTTAAAGATAGTGCAGACTTTCTGAAAGTCATCTGATATTACTATAAGGTAATTTATTTCTTAAACTGTAGTCTTTTATTATAAAGTACAACATCTTATGAAAGGTAAATGCAGGTCATTAGAAAGATATCCGATATTACTATCAGGTAATTTATTTATTAAGTAGTAGTCTGTTATTATAAAGTTTAGCATCTTATAAAAGGTAAATGCAGGTCATTTGATATTACTATCAAGTAATTTATTTCTTAAGTACTAGTCTGTTATTATAAAGTCCAACATCTTATAAAAGGTAAATGTAGGTCATATTAAAGTCATCTGATATTATTATCAGGTAATATAGTCTTTTTTTAGTAGTCTTTTACCATAAAGCCCAACATCTTATAAAAGGTAAATGCAGGTCATTTCAAAGTCATCTGATATTACTATCAGGTAATTTATTTATTAAGTAGTAGTCTGTTATTATAAAGTCCAGCATCTTATAAAAGGTAAATGCAGGTCATCTGAAAGTCATCTGATATTACTATCAGGAAATACAATCCCTTATTAAAAGTTTCTTATTAAAAGGTCAAAATCTTTTAAGAAAGTCAGTTAAGACTTTCTAAAAGTCATCTGATATTACTATCAGGTAATACATTCTCATATTAGAAGTTTCTTATTAGAAGGCCAACATCTTTTAAAAAAGTTAGTTAAGACTTTCTGAAAGTCATCTGATATTACTATCAGGGAATTTATTTCTTTAATAGTAGTCTGTTATTATAAAGTCCAACATCTTATGAAAGGTAAATGCAGGTTATTTGAAAAACATACGATATTACTATCAGGTAATTTATTTTTTAAGTAGTAGTCTGTTATTATAAAGTCCAGCATCTTATAAAAGGTAAATGCAGGTCATTTGATATTACTATCAAGTAATTTATTTCTTAAATAGTTGTCTTTTATTATAAAGTTCAACATCTTATCATCATCTTATTTATCTTTCTGAAAGTCATCTGGTATTACTGTCAGGTAATTTATTTCTTTAGTAGTAGTCTTTTATTATTGAGTTCAACATCTTTTAAAAAAGTTAGTTAAGAATTTCTGAAAGTCATCTGATATTACTATCAGGTAATTTATTTCTTTAATATTAATCTTTTACCGTAAAGCCCAACATCTTATAAAAGGTAAATGCAGGTCATTTCAAAGTTATCTGATATTACTATCAGGTAATACAATCTCATATTATAAGTTTCTTATTAGAAGGCCAACATCTTTCAAAAAGTTGATGAAGATTTTCTAAAAGTCATCTGATATTATTATAAGGTAATAAAATTATTTGATTGTAGTCTTTTATTATAGTGTCCAACATCTTATAAAAAGGAAGTAAAGATCTGTTGAAGTCATCTGATATTACTGTCTAGTAATGCTGTCCTTCAATAGAAGTTTTTTATTTTAAAGTCCAACATCTTATAAAAAGTAAATGATGATCTTCTGAAGTTATGTGATATTACAATCAGGTATTTAAATCTTTTTTTACTATTGTTTCTGTTATAATGTCAGATAGTATAAGAATTGTAAGTTTCTATTAAAAAAATGAATCAGATTTTACTATCAAGAAATAAAATCAGAGTACTTTACAATTCATTGTTGATTGTTTTGTTATGAAATTTTGCACTGTATATAAAGTAAGTTTTAGTAAAAGAATTGTAGTGTAGTTCATGAGGATTTTATTGTCCTTTTTGCTTTTCTTTTATTTGTAGGGTATATCGTTAAGCTGAATGCAGATAATGAAAGGGAAGAAAAAACGTTAAGTTAAAATATGGTTAATGAAGTGAGTAAATGTAAGTAAGTGGAAAATATTTGTATTTGAGTCGAATCTGTAGTAGGATCTAATAATATATTAAGCAACAAGGGGATAAAGGCAGCCATTTGTTTACCGTGATTTTTGTTACACTAGTGGAGATCAAGAGCGCCTGAGTTTGAAACGAGTATCAAAAAAATCATCGTATAGAAATTGGACTGCCTTTATTTTTGTGTTATTTGTGATATATTTTATTCCTTCCGATTTTAAATTTAGACCCTCTTTTAGCTCTCCAAAAACTTTTTTTTTACCTCTTTTAAGTCTCTTTAAACTTCTAAATTCTCTTTTAGACCTAACAACTACAGAAATGGATTTTTCCGCACTTTTAGAGGTTCAAAATAGGTTCAAAAGAGAAGCAGGCTGGCTTAAAAGAGGTCCAAAAAAAGATTTTTAAAAATATTTCGAAAACTATAATTGGAATTTTTTTCACTGAGTTATATTTCAAATGCCCTATAGAAGATGCAAATAATAGTTTTTGAATGATTTCAATAAATCTATTAGCATATATAAAAATTTAAAAAATTTATATTTTACATAAATTTGAAATCCTTTTTTCAACCTCTAAATATCGGGATGTGTATTTTTCCGCATCGTTTTGAGGTTCAAAAGAGGTTTAAAAAAAGAGGGTCAAAAGAGAGTCTAAATTTTGACTCTTATGCACAAAAGTGTCGATTTCAGATTGAAGACGACAGGGGGTAAAAGTAATACTTGTATGAAAATGGTAACTATTTTCATACGGTCGAATATGGAAATTCACTATGAGTATGACCAATGAAAACGTTAGACGTTTCTGAATATACTCAAAAACGGACTGGTTTACAAGCGTCTTTAGGTTTCTCAGACGGTCATCGACGCTGCCAGCTGGGGTACCCCGGGTGCGCTATGCCCGTAGGGAGAACATGTTTAGTCCTCCCCCCCTGGGGGAGAGAAACTGTCTTTAGGGATCATTTACATATTACGTCACATGCTTAGGGGAGAGGAGGTCTACAGTTTTGTGACGGCCTGTGTAAAAATTACTAAATTCTATGTAACAAAATGTGACGTAGGGTTGGAGGGGTAAACAATTCCCAAAATTTGCGTGATGTAATATGTGAATGATTCCTTAGAGAATAAATTTAGTTTCTTTAGAATTTCAGTTTTCTAATGACAAAATTCTTACATTTTAAATTATGGAAAATGAGTGGGAAATTGAAGGTCTAGAATATCTAAGCATAGAGAAATATTGTTTAACTTTAACAAAGAATGTCTTCAATTTTTAGGGTTACGTACACCTACAGTGTACCGACTGAATCTTTTTGGTGAGACTCTTACGTTCGTTGGCAAATCGTGTTCCCCCTTTGCAGCTAAAATTGTTGACCAAAAGAGCTCGAATTTGGTTCAGATATATATTTTCACTCGTAGATAACAGGAAAAATATAGCGAATGTCAAGGAAATAACAAGATTTTTTGACACAAATTCATAAAAATTGATCATTCCCCCACCCTTTAACTTCTAAACTATTCAACATGGAGAGCAAATATAAGTGTATGGAATTCGCCATTTCAGTCCGAGTGCAACTGAAATGTTCGGTTTTTTTAAATTAAAATGAATAGGTTTAAAATATGTAATACATTTTTATTTGTACAGGTAAGCAGAACAGTTAATAATTATATTATAACCTCCATAAGTTGTTTATTATTTTTCTGTTATTAAAAAAATGGGTATAAGGGCGGTAGCATAATATTTGTGAATGTTAAACTACGAAACACGTGTTTGTGAAAAGTAATATATCAGTTTTACATATCTTTATGTAATCATTGTAATCAATCGAGCAGCTTGCAAAGCAACAAAAACAAGAAACAGAATTATTTTCTATGTCAAAAACTAGCAAAGTTTAATTATTTTAATTGCATTAACTTTATGAAACAAGTATGAATCAATAAAAATATAACAAAAATGAGAATTAACTGAAATTAAATATAAATATTTACTAAACTTGTAATAGGCCGTTTGACTATTTGTCACAAAATGCTTTACTGCCGATAGTTGCGGTTTGGTGAACGCGATCGTGAACGTAATCTTCTGGATGAAGATGGTGGGTTACCTGCAGACGAGTTGTAATTAGGTAAGTGTGACAATCTCCATGAATTGTTTTGCCTATTCGAATTATAATGTGACCGCTCTGATGAGTCACATGTTGGCTGTGATCGCCTCGACCTGAACTCTTGTTCATATGAACATGGGCAACATCTTGAATTGTCTCTTCTAACAGAATAGTGGAAATTTCTCTCAGGCGTTCTCGATCTTCGAAAATTGTCTAATTGCCTCGTTGAATGTCGAAAATCATAACTTGGAGAAAGTGTGCGTCTTGACATGTACGATTGTTCTCTTAAATTAGAAGAGATATATTTTTGTGAACGAAACTTTTTCGAAAAGTGTTCCTGAGGATTATAATTATTTGGCGAACGTGATCGTCTGGTAGTTATTTCTCGTCTGATTAAGTTTCGCGAATTTTGTTTTAAAGAATGTTTAATTTCTCGTTTACTTGAGGAGGGAAAAAGCTGTGAATATCTACGAATGTTTAATTCTTTTTCCATTTCTTTTAATTTATGTTTCATCGAACGTACAGTTCTGTTATCTTTTTTTGGCTGTTGACTTCCTTTTAAATTAGTTCTAATGTTTTCTTTTTTTTCTTCTTGCTTAGTTTTGGTTATTCGTATAGGTATTTTTGAATGTAAAAGTTTATTTCCATCCTTCTTATTAATTTTCAAATCTGCAAAATAATGATAATAATTAATGTTCAGTCGAAAATTTAATTGTCTAAGATGAAATTGAATAAAGAGCGAGATAAAAAATTCTTATGATTGGAAGAAAATTGTAAAATTGTTTAAGATAGAATTTTGGACTAACAGACTATTTTAATCGCGTTTGAATGCAAGTTCTTGAGAATACAGTTTATAATATAACAAACGAAAAGTGTTTCTAAAGACCGACATACTGTTTTTTAAATTGTTTTGATTGTTTATTTTCTGGGAAGAATAAATATAGGCTGCAAAAAATATTAAAGTGGATTCCTCACAACAAAAGGATATCCTAAGAATATCCTTAGGATATTCTAAACCGCCGCTTTGTAGAATATTTTTAAAATATCCTCCGGAAGTTCATAGTATATGCCGAAGATATCTTAATAGTATATCCTTAGGATATATAAAAGGAATTTACAGGATATCTCTAGAATATTCTATGGATATAAAAATATCTCTAGAATGTGCTCGGAATATTTTTAGAACATAATAAAATTTACATCCTGAAGATATCTTTGCATCAAATAAAATTCGAAAATGCATTGGTTTGAAAACTTTGTTTAACCCTCGGAGCATACATTTCTTTTTTTAAGAAGAAGTATACTCAGGATTACTGTGATCCTGTTAACTTTTTAAAACACTACTATTTAAAAATTTATCAAATTTACATAAAAAAATTGTTTAATATTCTTTAATTATTGAATAACAAGTATATATACTTTAAAAGTTTCACGATAAATATTTTATTATAGGAAAAATATTCTAAAAGTAAACAATTTTTGAGAAAACCAGCAAATTATATTCTATTAAAAATTGTAATTTTTGTAATTTTTAATTAATATTTTAGATAATTATGCAGATATTGTGTTCAAAAAATGAAACCTAATAGTTTAATTAAAAAAATTTTCATTTTTAATATTTTTTTTAGATTCATGAAAAAAATACTATGAAAAGGTTCAACTTGTTTAAGCTACCCAGCCATGGGGTTAGAATTTACGTACTCGATATTTACATGCGTTAAAAGCTGACCTTTTTACCTTTCTAACGATATATTACATTCTCATCATATGAGAAGGTATTAGTTTTGTGCGAATTTTGATTTTGTTAATTTTATGAAATCTTTACGTTTTAGAGTCCCCTGAACCCAAAAAACATGGTTCGGTGGTGGTGTCTGTATGTAGCCAAAAAATGTTATTCCCGTGATAATTTTTGAAAAACTTAACGGATTATTTTTAAATTTAACTCACTTAAAGTTGGTTCAAAAATGAAACCTAAGTTCGTTAGCGAGACATTTTCGTCATAAATTACAAAAACTACAGTACTTTAAAAATTTTCAAATTTCAAATTTTCATTTGTATATTATTATAGGTTAGAAAAATACAAACAACTTTTCTTTTTATTGAAAAGAAATCAAATTTTTTAAAATGTGACATACTAGTTTTTTAGGTTTGTTTATTACGAAATAAGTATACCTATTTTTAAAAATTTTAAATGGCGTATCAAATATAAATGATATTTTTTCCAAATAAAACTATACAACAAAGGTGTTTTCCGTATAAACCACACTGAGAGACCTTTGGGTCAGCAGCAGACTTTCGATAGGCTGCCACTGACCATTTTGGAGGAACGCTACAGGACTATACTTTTGGGTTGCTGCGGTAAAATCTTGGGTGCGTGACAGTCCCAAAGTTGTTCAGCTGCAAACCAAAGACGGCATTCCCACTACTTCGGTGAGCTGCTCACCAACATTTAAGACTGTCACGCGCCCAAGATTTTATCGCAGCGCACCAAAACCATAGTGGAGCAGCTGTCACATACGTTGTTCCGCTACAGTCCCAAAGGTCTTTCAGTGCATGTAGCTTTATTTTTGTTAGTAGCTACGTGAATTATGATCGATCCCAAAGAAACGTGGAACATAAAATTTTTGATTTAACAATTACTTAAATGAATAATTTTTCTTATTTATTATCACCTTATTCAAAACGTCTAAAAACTTAATTTTTTAAAAATTTTATAAATAACTAATTTGGGCAATAAAACATTAGATATTTTATGAATTTATCAATTCAGAAATAGTTTAAACAGATAATTGTTATGTACTAACTCTACTGTAAAATAGAGGTTCTAAATTAGATCTGATTACGGTATTAAAATAGAACTAAATTTCGATTTAGTACCAAAATTGGTATTAAATTAATCAAAATTAAAAGTTTTGTCAATTAACCATGTTTCTACAAAGAAAGGTAGTAATAAAAAATAAATTACCATTCGTAATAAACGACCCCAAAAATTTAAATTAAAGCTTAATTAATCTCGTAATCAATAATATCAAAATTATCAAAAATCAAAAATATGTGATGAGAATGTAATCCTTAAAGTCATAGTAACTTTAAGAAAAAAAAGTTTTATGAAATATATATAATAGAAAAGGGAAGAAAAATTTTACCAAAGAAACATTTATAAGATACGAAAATGAAATAAAACAATGTAATGCACGAAGCTACCCAGGTGCGATTTTTTGGTCGGCCTATAGTTAGGCTAACTTTTACAAAGTCGGTCTAACTTCTCGTGCCAGAGGTTGGACCAACCATACAGATGATAACGGTTCACCGTCTAATGGCGACGATGGTTTTCCCGACAACTCATAAGGAAGTTGGCCCAACTTAAAATGCATATGTTGTGTAAACCATACATTTCAATGGTTGGTCCAAAGACTGACGCCAATGTTGGCACAATTTTAGATGCGTGAGTTGGGCCAACCACAATTTTCATAGTTTGGCCAACTTCAACTGCCAAAAGTAAAAAATCATTAAAAAACTAAATTACTTATACAATTAACACGTTATTATTAGGGGGAACATCAGATACAACCTCTACCTATTATTATTAAACACAATCTCATATATACATTTTCGAAAATATCCAACGCTCGCTGAGGTCGAACCCCTAACCTAACGCACTACACTACGCTTACATAGGAGTATATAACGTTAAATGTATATTAAAGCTGCAACAGTTGGGCCAAACGTGGCAAAGAGTTTGGCCGACCCAGAAAGTATAAGTCAATTATACTGCTTTTTTGGAGTTTTACCAACCGTTGCGCCCACCGAGGACCAGAGTTCGTTCGACCATGAAAATTTAAGTTAATTTAACCCATTAACGCCCAAATGTACAATTTTTTGGACCAAAGTTTGACGCTATATTTTAACATAAAAAAAATTCCGCAATAGTAGTTTCTTATTGGCCAAAAACCACTCTTTCGAATGGCGTTCCAGAAAATTTTATAAATTTATAAATAAACAAATTACATATGTTTTTTTAAAAAAAAACATGAAATTTTTAGGTTTTTTTTTAGTTTTTCCAATTTTAGTACAGGTATTCGTATTGGAACACATCCAAAAGTCTTAAATACGGCGTCAAAAATATATTCCCTATCAAATAGGGGTATTCCGAAATTTTTTTTCAAAATGGCGGACACAAAATGGTGTCTAAAGTGAATTTTTGTTTACAATATCGCAGCCATGTGAACATAATCGCAAAACTTGATAGATTTCTTTAAAATTTGACAGCTAAGTGTTTTTGATGTCTCTGATCACGAAAACAAAGTCAGAGTTTCAAAATTCAAAATGGCGGATCCAACATGGCGGACGAAATTTTTTGAAAATCTGTGGATTCGCTTAAAATTTGTTACTCAGGGGTTTTCAGGGTCGCTGATTACGAATTACAAGTCTGATTTTGAAAATTCAAAATGGCGGATCCAATATGGCAGATAACTTAATTAAAAGTTGATTGGATTTGACTGAAAATTGTTACTTGCGGGTTTCCAGGGTCTCTGATTACGAATCCAAAGTCAGATTTTAAAAATTCAAAATAGCGGATGGCTTTTCTAAAAGTTGATTGGATTTGACTGAAATTTGTTACTCGGGGGTATATGGGGTCGCTCATTACGAATCTTACACCCATTTTTTAAAATTCAAAATGGAGGATTTAATATGGCGGATGGCTTTTCTAAAAATGGATTGGATTTGCTTCTTTTTAAACAATGCTGTGTATTCTTGTATAATGTTATATTGTTTTTGTATTACTTTAATTCAAGCTTGTGCTAGTCGTTTGTTTTTTGACAGTATTAATTATTCTTGCATAATAATAATTTTTTATGTGTTATTTTATTTCACAGAAGTGGTTTATACACTGAAATAAAATGTATTTGATTCAAATAACCGATTAATTGACTATTATCAATTAAGTATTTACTTGAATCAAATATTTATTGGATAAAAAACTGACGGCAAGGAAACGTTATGAATGATAACAAAAATGTTAAGCGAATCCAATACATTTTTTTAAAAAATATTTGCTATATTGGTACTGCAATTTTGAATTTTTGAAATCTGATTACCGATTCATAATCAGCGATCCCATAAACCCCCCGAGTAACGAGTTTCAGACAAATCTAATCCATTTTAGAAAAGCCATCAGCCATATTGGATCCGCCATTTTTAATTTTCTGAATCTGGCTTTGAATTCGTAATCAGCAACCCGGAAAACTCCCAAATAACAATTTTCAGTCAAATCCAATCAACTTTTAATTAAGTCATCTGCCATATTGGATCTGCCATTTTGAATTTTCAAAATCTGACTTTGAATTCGTAATCAGCGACCCTGAAAACCCCGAGTAATAATTTTCAAGTGAATCCAATTAGTTTTTAACAATTTTATTCGCCCTATTGAATTTTATCCGCCATATTGGATCCACCATTTTGAATTTTCAAAATCAGACTTTTAATTCGTAATCAGCGACCCTGAAAACCCCCGAGTAACGAATTTTAAGCGAATCCACAGATTTTCAAAAAATTTCGTCCGCCATGTTGGATCCGCCATTTTGAATTTTTAAACTCCGACTTTGTTTTCGTGATCAGAGACATCAAAAACACTTAGCTGTCAAATTTTAAAGAAATCTATCAAGTTTTGCGATTTTGTTCACATGGCTGCGATATTGTAAATAAAAATCCACTTTAGACGCCATTTTGTGTCCGCCATTTTGAAAAAAAAATTTCGGAATACCCCTATTTGATAGGGAATATATTTTTGACGCGTTATTTGAGACTTTTGGATGTGTTCCAATACGAATACCTGTACTAAAATTGGAAAAACTAAAAAAAAACTTAAAAATTTCATGTTTTTCTTAAAAAAAACATATGTAATTTGTTTATTTATAAATTTATAAAATTTTCTGGAACGCCATTCGAAAGAGTGGTTTTTGGCCAATAAGAAACTACTATTGCGGAATTTTTTCTGTTGAGTTTTTATGTTAAAATATAGTGTCAAACTTTGGTCCAAAAAATTGTACATTTGGGCGTTAATGGGTTAACTGCGTTTCTTGAGTTTTGCCTACCGTCAGGCCAACCGTGGACCATAGTTCGGCCGACCAAAAAAGTTTAAGTCATTTAAACTGTGTTTCACAGAGTTTTGCCAATCGTTGGGCCAATCGTGGCCCAGAGTTCGTCCAACAAAAATAATATAAGCCAATTAAACTGCGTTTCAGAGTTTTGCCAATCGTCGGGCCAACCGAGGCCCAGAGTTCGGCCGACAAAAAAAATGTAAGTCAATTGAACTGCGTTTCATAGAGATTTGCCAACCGTCGGGCCAACCGAGGTCCAGAGTTTGGGCCTCTCTGGCAACTGAAATTTCGCTTGCTAAAGTTAGGCCAACCTTCAAACTCTGGCGGCTAACCCAAATTCGCACCTGGGTAGGCATCTTACTGCGAGCTATTTTCGCGTGAAGCGCGCAACAATTAACTAAGCGCGATGATCGGACGGTTATCGTGCGCCCAGAAGCACGCTTCTGGAAGAGCGTTGGACACTGTATGGTTATAGCTATTGATTTATAGCTGATTTCAGTGTTTATCATGTATTAACTTCGAATTAACAAAGGTCTAATTATTATCAGTATCATTTATTAACAATTTGTTAGAACAATCTAATCAGCATTAACTTTATATTAATACCGGGTGAATCACAAAAACACTTTATAAGAACACTTCTTCTTTTAATTTACAATTAATAGATAGTTCATTATTTTAATTTAGTAAACTTCTTAGTTATATTACCATATTTGTCAGATGTCATGATTTTCGACGTTTTAATTATGTTTGAATTCGATGAGGACGGTTCATTTGACGGTGAAAGTTGCAGCTCTGCGTCTATGATTTTCGGCGTTTCAATTACTTTTGAATTCGATGAGGACGGTTCATTTGACGGTGAAAGTTGCAGCTCTGCGTCTATGATTTTCGACGTTTCAATTACTTTTGAATTCGATGAGGACGGTTCATTTGACGGTGAAAGTTGCAGCTCTGCGTCTATGATTTTCGGCGTTTCAATTACTTTTGAATTCGATGAGGACGGTTCATTTGACGGTGAAAGTTGCAGCTCTGCGTCTATGATTTTCGGCGTTTCAATTACTTTTGAATTCGATGAGGACGGTTCATTTGACGGTGAAAGTTGCAGCTCTGCGTCTATGATTTTCGGCGTTTCAATTACTTTTGAATTCGATGAGGACGGTTCATTTGACGGTGAAAGTTGCAGCACTGCGTGTATGATAAAAAAACGATATGATTTTAAAAATTAATTACAAAATTCTTATATTTAACCCTCTGTCTACGTTGATTTAGAATTTAAATAGATTATTTGAGACAATGACGAACACAAGAACCACAGAGGCTTAAACAAAATTAAGTTTTATCTTATTAGCATCTAAGTTTTAATACCATCTTCTTGAGGTGTTATGATTTTCGCCGTTTCAATTATTTTTGAATTTGATGAGGACCCAGGTTCTTTTGACGGTGATAGTCGTAGCACTTCGTCTATGATATAAAAACGATATAATTTTAAACATTAATAACAAAATTTTTATATTTAACCCTCTGCCTACGCTGGTTTATCTCCAGTCTAGTCCTCCGAAACGTATTTTTTACAGTTTCTACTTAACATTCATGTAGATAAAGATGATTAGATATATTAGATAGATAATTAGATATCGTACCCGTCTTCGACAGGTTTTAGTTTCTATTAATATATTTGAAGAGGTGTCTACTAATCGGGAATTTAATTTGATTGGGAAAAATTAATAATTAGTTAGCATTAACTATTTCATTAAGAAAATATTAGATACTATTTGAATCAGTAAATGATTTTTCCTATCAAATACTATTTTTATCTAATTCAGATTCACAGAATAGTATTTGACAATTTGTAGTATTTTATGCGTTTGTAGTATTTCAATTAATGTATAAAAAATTGATCCTAAATTTACACCAGCTTTTGAAGTTATGTAGAGTCCTACTTTGAACTAATTGTATCGAAAATGGACCCTATTTTATGACTGATAAAATCTAAAATAACACCTATATTGTAGGCTGAAAGTAGTGCTTAAATTTTGACAAATAAAAATGTTACATCAATAAAAATTAAAGCAAAAAGCGATTTTTTAAAAACAAATTAATATAATACAACTTTTTTAATTATATATCAAAATTTCCGGTTTGTCAAAAAATTCCCGATTTTTCCTGGTCGAATTAAATTCACGGCTATTTCTCGGTTTTCTTTCGCGGTTGATAGACAATGTATTACTAGAAACTATAACACGTTTTCGATTCCCACATGGGAATATACATGGGACCCTATATCAAAAACCATGTAAAAGTCTACTGTCATAAAGGAAACAATATTGATTTTCATGTAAAACCGTATGAGAATTTTCGACATGATTTTAGGTAATGAATATATACTTCAAATACACTCAAAAAGCCTATATTTCTTTAAGAATAAATCTTATGCCAAATGTATTGTCATTTCTCAAATTGGTATAATTTTTCCTTATCCGTATTGAAAATTTCCATATCAGATTTTACCCGTTTTTGCGTAATGCCCGGATAGAATTTTGAAAAGTAAAAAAATACCCCAAACATTTTTAAAATTTAAAAAGCAAAATTTATAATTTATAAATAGGTATTTATTTATTTTAAAAGTCATTTCTAAAACATTTCTAGAATTTAAAACTAAGAAAATTTTGATTTATAAATCCCAATTTGCCCTAATGGCGTCTTAAGAACTTTCTATGTTCCTGTGCCCGTTGAAGTCAAAATTTAAGTTTTATTGATACTTTAACTGTGCACTTTATATTAAACACATATTTTATTTTCTACGTTAAATCCCTGGTAAAAATTTCGGATTAAATACGGACTAGTATGGATTAGTCGAACGAAAACCTGAATCCGAAAATACTCCGGAGTAATCCTGAATGTCTACGAATTCAGTCCGTAATTAGTCCACAACAACCCGAATTTATGATTGGTGAATAATTCTTTTAAAATAAGTACAGAATTATCCGATATCATTATGAAAAGAATTCGGAATCAGTCCGCAACAATCCGAGTTTAATCTAGTTAAAAAAACTTAATCCGAAAAATGTCAGGAGCAATCCAAATTCTGTAAGCTAAACATGAATTTATAAATTCTAAGCAATGTACAGACAAAAGTCTGATATTATTTATATAGATTTGAAACAATGACGAACACAAGAACTGGCAGAGGCTTAAACAAGAACTAATTTTTATCTCAATTTATCAACAACTAAATTTTATTACCATCTTTTGTAGGTGTTACGATTTTTGCCGTTTCAATTATATTTGAATTTGATGAGGACTCAGGTCCTTTTGATGGTGAAAGTTGTAGCACTGCGTCTATGATAAAAAAACGATATAAGGGGCCGTACACATAATACGTCACGCGGCTAGGGGGAGGGAGGGGGTCTGAGAATTGTGACTAAGTGTGACATGGGGGAGGGGGGGGTGAACTCATGTGTTACGTCACGATCTTTTAAATTCAAAGATAATAAGAAATTATATGTGACAATGTCACTTTTTCTAAATAAAACAAGTTAAAAATGTTTTGAACTATTTAATATCTATTATGTATCTGTTTAAGGGGTAACATCACCCAGAGCCTATACAAAATATGGTCTATTTCAATTAATTATTTTAAGAAAACGGTCAAGTACAATGTTGCTGGGTTTACTCCAACGTTAAACACATGGGTTAAACTTAATTTAAAAATAAAACAAAAAAAAATTTTTTCAAAATGGCGCCTTTACACATCCAACAGTGAAAAAATTGTAAAAAAAACTGGCCGGAAGGATTTCTCCAACATTTTTTGACGGATTCAATTAAAATTTAGACTGTAGCTTTAAAACAACATTCTTTATCGAAGTACATAGGATTTTTTAGATCGGTTAATGCGTTTCCGTTTTATAACCATTTTTACCTTGATTTTTTAACAAAAAATAACATTTTTGTCATCGAAGTCATACTATTTTGCGAAAAATTGATATTTTTAAAATATCCTATGTACTTTTCTAGTAAATGTCATCCTCTTTCATAATTCGTTTGAATTTTTTGCCTAGGTGCTTATGGAACGTAGAATAGCTTCCGGCTGCAGAGGTTGTTTTAAAAAACGTGATCTACGTTGAACTGTTGTGAAGGCGCCATTTTGAAAACAAAAATTTTTTTTTTATTTTTAAATTAAGTTTAATTCATGAGTTTAACGTTGCAGAAAACCTAGCAACATTGTACTGAACCGTTTTCTTAAAATAATTAATTGAAATAGACCGTATTTTGTATAGGCTCTGGGTGATGTTACCCCTTAACATCTATTGGCATATTATTTATAATATGATAAATAATATCCCGTGTAGAAATATCCCTATTATGGCCATATTAGGGAATGAAACACACGGCCCGTCCTGGGCCAGATCGGGGCGACGATCAAATGTGGATTTCCTGATCAGGGCCATATCAGGCCGTGTGTTTCATTCCCTAATATGGAAGGCCCGATGAGTCCCTGATCCGGACCATAGCGAAATTTCTACACGGGATATTCTCTTAATTTGAATCAGTTAAAAATCATGGTTTTAACTGTCAATCAGCAGTGACTGACTTTTTGCTTCTGAATCAGTTAAAAATAACTGAAAAATTATCCACAAAACACCGAAATTTTTCTAAATATTGTATATTAAAGATTTGCTTGCATAAGTTAAAAAATTTACTTGCAAAGTTTATTTTAAAATTGTGTAAAGATTTAAATTTCTCACTCCAATAAATGTCTATCGTCAAATTTTCTTAAAAATATAGCTTGAAACTTTCCTGAACATTTGAATTGCATTTTCGACTATACTTTCGTGAAAATCTTCCTGAAAATTTAACTTAAATTTTCGGAAAAGTTTCCCGCTAAACATTTATTGAAGTGGGATATTTAAATCTTTACACAATTTTAACTAAACTTTGCATTTAAATATTTCGAAGCTTGCGAGTAAATCTTTAGTAAATTTTTAGGAAAGTTTCGGTGCTATGTAGGTAGTTAAACGTGACTAATTGAATCAATCAAAAACAATTGTATTGAAACATCAGTTATTTTCAACTAATTGTCAGAAAAAAATATTACTATTTGAATTAGTGACTGATTTTTTGCTTCTAAATCCGATATTCTTAACTGATTCAATAATTTAGAGTGTAAGATATAATATACATATATATTGTCCAATGTATAAAATTTACAGTGAAATTTACGTGTGTGACGTGACGTAGGGGGGAGGGGGGGTTCAAGATTTGTGACAAAGTGTGACATAGGGGGAGGGAGGGGTTAAAAGTGGTCAAAAATCGCGTGACGTATTATGTGTACGGCCCCTAATTTTAAAAATTGATAACAAAATTCTTATATTCAACCCTCTGCCTACATAGGCTTATCTGGAATCTAGTGCTCTGAACTAGTATATTATATGGAAAGCAAGTAAAGCAATATTTTTTAGGTGAGGATGTCGTTTTCAATTCGAGCTGTCGTTAGTGCGACGCAGGTGATACGATACGATTGGAAGTCGAACAGACAGCGAGTATTGCCTTTGGTGGGAGGCGCACGAGGGACTTTATCCAGTGGGAGGCTACTTCTCGATATCTCTCGTGGGGATGGTTACGTTGCCTGTGCCATGGCGATTGAGGCGAGAGTCCCTGTTACCAAATCTAAGGCGGTGTCGAGCTCGTGACTCTCTGACGACCGGATCGAATACCGCTAGCACTTATCGGGACACTACTAGAGAGGGTGGGAGGACGTTGGGGGCCGGACTGTCAAAAAGACGGCAGGAGTCGTACGAGGCTTCCCCTAATACCAGAATGCCGGCAAAAAAGTTAAGGGGCCCACAAGGGGGAACCGTGTCGTTTGCGGAAATTACTAGATCGTCATTAGCCGGGGCGATCGTTGCGGAAGGCTATCCGAGGGTTTTGATGACGTTGGCTAATTTGGACCAATTAAGGGTAGCAATTCATGGTGATAAAGAAGGGGACGAAGTAGGACCCTATCCTCACTTTGGAGAGGTTCGTCTTACTAGGGGAGCGATCCTAGTAGAGTGCCTGGACTCAGAATCTAGGGAATGGCTAAATAGCTGTAAACCTCGGTTCAGTCAGGCGTTAGGGGGTTTTACCATTAAGGTGGTAGATCCGGCTCAGCTGGATCAAGCTGGTAAGGGTTGTAGTTTGGGTACCTGGTCCTAGGGTGAACCAGGCTTCAATCCTTCAAGCCCGGCAGTTGAAACTGTGTTTTCGGCTGGGCCAAATCACTCTAAGAGTGGCGTGGCACGGTACTGACATAGCTGTTGTGCAGGGTACATAGGGGGGGACGCGACTGAGGAAACCGCGAATCAGCCTTAAAATGGTTGCTTCCGGGATTTATTGTACGCAGATTAATTTCCATCATTGTAAAGGCGCTTCGGCGATTTTAGCCAAGAGCACCATGTCGTTTGGGGTAGCACAGACATTAATGACAGAGGCAGAAGACTTTTAGATTTTCTGATAGATACAGATTTAGATATTTTAAATCAGGGTAATGAGCCGACTTTCGTTACTGTTAACAGAAAAGAGGTGTTGTATATTGCGATCTGTTCCAAGTCTTTGTGTGATGGCGTGAGGGACTGGAGGGTGTATGATGAAGATTCCCTCTTGGACCACAGTACTGTTAGATTGGAATCGTAGGATCGGGAACAAAAGTGGGGACGTAATCCTAGGAGTACTGACTGGGCTTCATATATTGAAGACCTCAAGGCCTCCATGGCATGCTTTCCCACTTCGTATGGAACGCGGGAGGAGTTGGAGCTTGCAGCGGAGTATCTGCGAGATACCTAATGGGTACTATGCCCAGGATAAATCCAGGAGTGTCTAAAGCACCTGATGGAGGTAAACATCCCGGACTTTAGAGAAGGTTCGGAGAACAGCCATGGCATAGGACCAGGTAGGAACCGAGGATATCGGGAACACTGGAAACTAGCAGCCAGAGTCATAACTCCGGAAGGGATTGATTGGGCAATAAGCACTTTCAAATCATTTAAGACTTCAGGGGGGACGGTATATATCCGGTTCTTTTGCAAAAAGGATTGGAGTGTATTAGAATACCTTTGTGTAAAATTATAAGAGCGTGTTTAGCTCTTGGTTACATACTGGAGACTTGGAAAAAGACAATGGTTGTGCTTATTCCGAAAGCTGGTCGGTCAGGGTATACTGCGGCGAAGGACTTCAGGCCAATTAGCCTAACTTCCTTTCTATTAAAGACGTTAGAGAAACTGGTGGATAATTTTATTAGACAGGAATGTCTTAGAGATCATCCCCTACATCAGGGACAGCATGCGTATAGAGCAGGCTTCTCAGTAGAAACAGCCCTCAATTCGGCAGTAGGTAGAATAGATGGACAAATCAGCAGTGGTGGCTATGCGGTTGGTACTTTTCTTGATATCGAAGGTGCCTTCCCTAACACCTCTAGCAAAGCTATCTGTAGGGCAGCCAGGATGCGAGGTGTGTCCGAGCTGCTATTTAAGTGGATCGACAGCATGCTTCGTGAAAAGGCCCTTGAAGCGGAGGCTAAGGTAACAAGCTTTGTCTCAAAAGGGTGCCCACATGGAGGAGTCCTCTCTCCTTTATTGCGGTGCTTAGTGGCAGCTGAGTAAATGATCTTAAAACCCAGGTTTCTTCACGCGGTGGTTGTTTGGTGGTCTAGGACTCAACTGATAACGGTTAAAGAGAAATTGGACCAACCGCAAGCAATGATTTTCAGGGGTATTACGGGGGCAATGAGGACCACGCCAACAGCTGCGTTGGGATTCATGCTAGCCGAAGTACCTCTGCATATTGCTGCGGTGAAAAAGGCGGCTCTTGCTATGAGCAGGTTAACCGCGCAGGGAATTTGGAAGTTTGGTGGTATACACACCAAGCTTTCACGCTCAATTCCATCAATCCCAGAATTAAGTAAGGTGCAAAATAGAATGATCAAGAGGGTGAAATTTAAACCCCGCTTTAAGGTCATTACACCTTCCAGATTGGACTGGAAGAAAGGTTTTCCACTTGGGGACGAAGTCTGGTATACAGACGGCTCCAAGATGGACTGCGGTGCGTGCTTCGGAATTTATCGAAGAACTGGCTGCATTAAAGTGGCTGAGTCACTAGGACAATATGCAACGGTCTGGCAGACAGAGGTCTGTGCGATTTTAACTTGCTCCCAAATATCCATTCGAAATGAAACAAAGGGCAAGAGGATTAGTATTTGTGTGGAAAGCCAGGCGGCCTTAAGGGCTCTGAAAAATTCCACAATAGAATCAAAACTCGTCTGGGAATGCCGCAGCGTACTAGATGAGTTGGGTTCAGCAAATAAACTTTCATTGATTTTGGTACCGGGTCACTCGGGAATCAAGGATAATGAAAGAGTAGACGTCTTGGCGAAAATCGGTTCCGAGACGGAATTTATAGGTCCTGAACCAGCAGCAGCAATAATGTCGTTCTTGATTAAGGGAGCCATAGAAAGATGGGGTCAAAAGGAACATCAGAAGTATTGAGTGAATGTTGGGGTGGGAAGGCAAGCGAAAACTCTGTTGGGGCTAGTACTCAACAAGAGGCGAGCTGCAGAATTTAACAAGGACGTTTCTTTTGTCGATGAGAGTGATAGTTTCTTATCTATGTCTAAAAAGAGGAATGTTTTAAAAATCTATCACCAAAAAATTTTTTGCTTTTGAACAAAATAATGCATTGCGTAACAAACGTGAACTAGCGGCCTTTTTGGAACGAGCGTTCACTGAAAAACATATTTAATTGAAAAGAATGTTGAGAAAAGCGTACACAAGATTTGGATCACGGAACCATGGACGGAATTACATCTATTTGAGCGTTACGAAAATACTCGAACAAGCACAAACAAAGCTCTTTTTCGAACTGAACTGTCATTCACAGTATTTTCGTAACTACGTACGAAAAGAAGAAGCACTTTACGTTCGCTTACGGAGAGACAAATAACGTCATTTTTATGATTGCATTATGAAAAGTGTTATTTGAATTTATCAATTATAATGCATACTCATTCTTAGAATATCCATGTCCGATCAAAGGATGTTGGAAAATAATTTATCTCCACAAAGACGTCACAGTGGGTACTATATGATAATGGGGAAAAGTGGAGAAAAGTATATCAATAACCATCTAGTCAATCTGAACTCGATGGAATAGTTAAAACTTCCTTTTAGAAGCAATTTTAGAAAATGATGTAATATATTGGACACTTGTTCTCGAAGATGAATTTACAGACTGGTACAACAATTATAGTTGAAAGGTAATCGGTCGCGCTCAAAGAAAGAATATTATTAGCTTTTATATAATACTCTGGAGTCAATATTGCCCAGACAGAAATTTAAAAAGAATAAAGGCTCTTCCTTTCAAACATAAAGAAGATCGAGAGCTAGTTACTATATTTACGAGAGTGAGAAGCGCAACTGTATATATGCGTTGAGGTGAGATTTCCTTACTTCAACAGCGGTACATGGGGAAGAACGAAAGCTCATACCAATGAGGCCACCATTGAGGCAACAAATCAAGTTGCGGCATTACTCGACGACAAAAGATACCACATTTTATTACAGCTTTAGTTCTCGTCAAGTCACATTGAAGTAACAACCTTACGACGTTTAAGAATTTTGTGCGTTGAATAAAAATAAAAAATTTATAATAATAAATTTATAATACATATTCAGCATTCTCTTTTTTGCTTTACGGTGTTTCTCCCAATCCCGGAACCATTTTATTATAACACAAATCTCTTTCTCTTTCAGAGGTGCTGTCCTGTAATTTCACTCTCACTTTCACCATTACTCTTATCCTCACTCTTACTTTCTCTTCACTCTACTCTGACTTTCAGTTCACTTAAACTTTCGCTTCATCCTCACTCTCAATTTCTCTCACTTACGCTTTTACCCTCATTCTCACTTTACCGTACTCTGACTTTTAGTTGATTCAAGAAGAAATTTCCGTGAATTTTTTAAAAGTTACTTTAAATACTTTTAAACATAAAAATTGAACTTTTTAATTTCTAACCCATTATTTTTAATTTTATATTTTTTAATATATACCTGAAAATAATAATAATAATATTTTTAAAAGTAATATTTAAATATTGGATTGTAACTTTAAATACTTTTTTGGTCATACTAGTTTATTGAATTTAATAAAATATCAAAACTTTTCAATAATTCACAAACATTTGTGTAAATTTCCAGCAAATTCCAGAATTTCTCGGTCGCTAAACACCCTGTAAATGATAGGGTGAGAGTAAAGTTACAGAATGGCACTCCATTCGGTTCGTTGTTAATAACTTATTTTAAATATTTCTGAAAGAAGTAATATATTTAATTACCTTCTAAAATTAGCTTGAAGCTACATTCTTTTTCGAAGACTTCTGTTTCTTCCATATTAATGGAAGAACAGTGTTCGCTTTCTGGAGTTTCTACGTCATGAATTTTGCTCGGCAATTCTATGTCATCATCAGGTTTTTCGAATAATACACTACTTGATCTTTCGATAACTTGTGTTTTTTCCACATTAATGTCAGAGCGTTCTTCTTCCAGTGGTTTTACGTTGTGAATTGTTCTCGATAATTCAATGTCATTATCCGGTTCTTTAAATAACTGAACATCTTGGCTGCTTACACTATTTGGCATTTCGATGGCTTGTGTTTTTTCCATATTAATGGAAGAGCGTTCGCCTTCTTGTGTATTTATATTATAAATTTCTGTCGAGAATTCAATGTCACTATCCTGTTCTTTAGACATTTCAGGTATTTCAGACCTTTCTATAATTATAAAGAAAAGATGTTTCAAAAAGAAAAAGTGTTTAATAAATAATATTGTATGATATTAAAAAAATATCTAAGTATCAAAACAAGGTAGGGGAGACTGGGGTTAAATTGAACAAGTTAAATACACTGAAACCTCACTTATTTAAAGTCTCGTTTACTTAAAGTCGCATTTATCTGACTAATTTCGCTTCAGTTACTTTCAGTTAGTATCAGTCCTAACCCCACATGAACGGTTTATTTTCTTCGTCATAAATCAGGTGTTCTAGATCGGTTTAATAAATATTAACAGTTAGTGCTGGATAGATTCGGACGACCAATAAAGTTTTTTCGTGCTTACAATTGTGGGGAATACACTAGTATGGAAATGTAAAAATACTTGGCATCAAAAAGAAAAGCAATAAAATACACGGTTCCTTATACATTTGAAGAAAATGGTAAGTCCGAACTGAATAACCGAATAGTTGTAGGCAATGTAGTAAAAGAAAATGTTGATGTTGTCAATCCTAAAATAGTCGTCATTGATGATGGTGAGCTTATACCATTAACAAATAATGATCGTGAAAATCGATAACATTCGACAAATCGAAATATGATGACTTTAAGGTCACGCGAAAATATTGTACCACTTTCTATGGAATACATTGAATATTGTGGAGTGACACATACCAGTGACTTATGCAAAAGCAATCGAAGAAATATTCGTCGTCCATGTAAGAAATATGACCAGGACATTTGTTCTGAGCATTGAATATTGCGGAGTGACACATACCAGTGACTTATGCAAAAGCAATCGAAGAAATATTCGTCGTCCATGTAAGAAATATGACTAGGACATTTGTTCTGAGAATTCTAGGTAAAAGAACTATTGCCTTAAAGTAGATTTTTAAAACATATACGAATATATACGGATATACGAATGGACTTGATATCAGTCTGACTTGATATCAACAGTGTTGTAAGTGACTGTTAGTGTAGTGTGTTGACTAACGCCTACAAATATGTGTTTCATGGAAAGTGAGAGGAATCTCAAGTGTATCTAGCGCTTTTTGTTGACAAGGAAATAGTTGCTGCGAAGTTTTAAAACAGATGCTCTATTCTGTTTTAAAATCTTTGAGTGAAGCTTTTGAAGTAACTGTTGGTGATTGTAGATACTTTGTCGGGTTAAAAATTTCAGGAAATAGAATTAACAAAACAAGATTTATTCATCTGGCGGGATTCAAAATGGGAAGCGTAAAGAGACTCTCTGTACTAACAGATTTTCGTGCAATATTGTATCCAGTCTTTGAAATTACTCAAGAATGTAAAGTATCATGTCGCGAAGCGGTTAGTTGCCTGTTGTTTCTGGCGATCGTTTCCCGTCCAGATATCATCTCTACCGATAACAATGTCAGTAAGTTTCTCAACAATCACAACGTGAATCATTATACTTGCTCGTTTAGGACTTATTGGTTTTTCAGATGCGGATTTCGCGGGTGATTTAGAGACTCGACGGTCAATGCCGGGTTATTCTTTTCTTATAACGAATAGACTAGTGTCGTGTTATAGACGTCTCAGTTTTAGCAGGTCTCTACAAGCACTATCGGAATCGGTATATATAGTGTCATCTGCTACTTCGAGAGAATCAATATTGATGTGAAGTCTGATTTGACCCCGTTCGAATGTTATTTCGAAAAGAATCTCAAAGACATATTATGAACAGGTCGTTTTAAAAATGGCTTAATTGTTCTTGAGGCATTTTGGGAAATCTTAACTCTTAAACCAAACTGTAGTAAACTCAGAAATATTGTGTACGGAAAATTACTATAGTTGTTTGTAAATGCAGAAAGAAAGAGTGAAAGAAAAAATATGGATTTTTATCGCCGGTTTCCCGTCAATTCTTGACTAATGGAGATAAACTGGAAGGATTTTTACATACACATAGAAGCAGTTTACTTTTAACAACTTATTATAAGACATAGTTCTTGGAACAGGAATAAATGCAAAATTTATTAATTTATAATGGTCAATTTCTGAGATAACGAACGACCTACGTTTCACTTTGTATTTAATTATTATAGATGATATCTAAATTTATTTTACATACGCGATACATAGTCACTGTCAATGATCAGATGGCATCGGCTCATTTGCGGAGATTGTCGAAGTTAGCAACCAATAGAAATGCAGGCACCATATGTCTGCACTCGCTAGCCACACTTGCTCACCAAAAATTACTACAGTGGATAGTAGGTTTTAGTGGAAAATGTTTTCATTTGTCAGATTTTGTCTAATGAAATTACAGATAAAACTATAATCAATTTTCGCTACATTTACAACTCTTACATAAAATATTAAAACTTGCTATTTCAATGTAGCAAATTTATTTATTTCTCTTGAAAATTTATCTATTTCTGTAGTACATTATGCTAAAAGTCCCCTTATTTCCGGTCATTGCAACCATTTTTAGTAATTTTTACAAATGTGAGTCTCTCCGTGTATGTAGTTAAATAAGATTTTTCTTACTTGATTTTGAAGATGGTTTTCTATTTTGTTTTTGATTTTGAGACGGGTTCTCTTTTTTTTTTCTTGGTGCACGGGTTTTCTTTTGATTAGATATAACCGTTTCTCCTAAAAATTTTGTAATTTAAAAGAGTTTAAAAGTCTTATAAATTTATTTATCCCACATGCACAAAAATGGCGCTTTTAGATAACTGACGATAGGGAGTAAAGACATTCATTTGTTCGACCATATGAAAATGGCGTCCATTTTCTTCCATGTGCAAAAATAATAGTCGAACAAGTGACTGACTTTTATTTCTTGTCGTCTACTATCTGAAATCCACACTTTTGTGCATTAAGAACAAAAAATATTGTAAATATAACACGGAAATAAAGGACGCCTGAGACCTACACTAGCGTATCACAAAAATCACAGTAATGAAAAAAGTCTATTAATATTTTTGTTATTATCATTTAATCTGTTTTTATTATTATTATCATTAAATTATTACCACTTTCCGGGCACCGACAGTCAGACACACATGATATATAGACTACTTCTTCCCCCACAAATATGCAGTCAAATTTGATTGTATCACTTGTACATAGGGGAGAGGTACGCACGTTGAGACACTAAGATATTATAACCTGTGTAACTGATAATACCAAAAATTTTATTGGCATTTTGTCGTATCATTAACTCCAAACTTTTTATTCAAAAAAGCGCAATAACTTCTGTTTTTTTCGGTAGAACTAGAGCGAACCAATTTTTTAGTTAAAAAAAGTGTTTTTCAGAATTTCTGTTTAGTGTATTTATTGTATTTTTTAGTGGCAGAAAATATTGCGGATAACATTTACATATCAATTTTGGTTCTACTTTAAAGTTCCGATGCAAATTTAGACATACGTTAACATCTACAAATAATTTCAAAGCTTTAAAAAAATAACGGTAAGGTCTGCATATGTTGAGACACACTGTGGTACGCAGGTTAAAACGCTCACGGAGTGAAAATAGTACTGTCATTAAAATCGATTTTGAATCCACAATTTTTAAGCGTTTTACATGTTCTTCACCTGTAAAAATTGCGAATATAAAAATTTCGATTAATTATTTTTGTGCAAAATAAAATGTTATTTTTTGATTATTTTTTTTTAAGTTAATTTTTAATGTTTTAATTTTTTTTCTTTGAGCTAAGACCATCAAAATAAGTAAATAAACAAGAAACAATTAGAATCTGACGTAATTATTCATTTTGTTTCAATTTAAAATAAATTACTATGGGTGTCTCAACGTGCGTACCACTTTTTTTTTGCCAAAAATAGCATGTTTAAAAAATCAGCTATAAATTTTTCAATTTTGTCAAAAAAAATAACTTTCTTTGGCAATTGTAGCCCTGGACAATAATTTTAAGAAAGCATTTCGAATTTTTCGCTAAATTTTGTTTTTTAAAAATTATAACTAAAAAACAGAACCCGTCTCAACGTGCGTACCTCTCCCCTACTATTTTCTAATCTCCCTTCCCCTATTCAGTTCGTTTATATGAATTCGATTATTTTCAAATAATAAAATATTCAAATGTACAAATAATAAAAATATTAACACGAATTCAATTTTTTAAATAAATTCTTATAACATTTGTTGTAAAAATAAAATTATTCTTAAAGAAAAAAATTCTACACAGGATTTCTATTATTTTTAATAGAATTTTAGACAATCAATTATTCTATAAATGATTTAATTTTGTATTTAAATAATTGAAATCCTGTAGTACTTATTATAATAATAATTACAATTTTTAATAATTTTACTTAAGGAAGAATTCGACAAACAATCGGAACATAAGTTAGTCCAATGTCATAATTTCGTATTTTAAAAAAAGTCAAAATCAATTTTATATTCCTTTTGACAGAAGCGTAACGAATTTAATTTTCTACATTTTGAACATTTTAAAGTTATATTTAAATAAAAATTATAATCTTTTGTCAATAATAAATTATTATTGAAGTAACATAACCAATTCATAAATAATTTAGCTTTATCAAACTATCAGATTTTATTCATTTGTATATAAAATCATCAGAAAAGAAGTTTGATGAAAAATAAACATTTGTAGCTTTACCGATAGATTAGCTCAGTCGGATAGATTCTTCGCTTGGCAGACGTTTTTTATGACCAAGGGTATGTACCCTTGGTTCGCGCCCATTTGGCTTGGCATTTTTCCGGCACGTAAGATTAGAACTCGACTGTCTATTAACCGGTTGTATTCAGAGAGGTTTTCTACATTTTCCCTCTTCACTGGTGAAAAAACCCATTAGACGGTGGTCCAGGAAAATGCGAGTACCTACTCCTAATTTTCAAGTCGTTCTGTAGGGTCCAAAATTTAGAATAAGCTTATAGTATGCGAGAAAATTTCCTCGGGGACACTTGTAAACGCTAGTATTAAACAAAAGAGACGAGTGTATAAATAAATAAAAAATAATCATTTGGAGCTGAGAAAATGGTACCTAAAAATCGGCATATTTTAATGAGATTTTACAACTGCTCTTTTCCCTATAAAAAATTTGATAGAAAAAAAAATTTCGAATACTTTACAATCCGTTTTCTGAATCCGTAAAATTGGGCATATTGAATAAGATTTTTTGAAGAATTTATTAGAATTATATTTTGATAGATTTTGATTGCATTTCAATCGGACGTATTTAATAAAAGAGTATTTAAGTTTCATATAGTATTGAATTTGATTCTAATTTTATCCAAATGTTTGATTTAGTTTGATTAAAATTAGCACATAGTATTTAAAATAATTGGAATTTTTAAATTTGATTAATTTTGATTACAATTTTAATTCTTCTCTTCTCTTATATTATATTATATTCATGATATGAATTGATAGCATGAAGCTACAACACTTATTTCACTTGTTTATTATTCTAACTAATTTTAAATCAAACTTTTTTGGAAATGAAAAGAATAAAATATAAAAAAATTATGATTTGAAATTAGTTATAGAAATTAAAACTGAATAACATGTGCATGTGTTGATTTTTTTATCAATGCAATGAAGTAATCATTTTTATATAATACGTGCATATAAAGTGTCGTTTACGACGCATGGAAAAAGTGCCGTAAATCGCGTATTATAGCAGCCGATGTTATTAATAAATGATAATGGCCAGGGCGCATGCGCAATTAATGCTAGTTACTTTATATCACACTTTTATAACAGGATAGTTACATTATGACACACTTGTTAGTACTTTTACAACACACTAGTGACATTATACTACACTATTTGACTCATGTATTTTACACATTGCTTCCGACGCGCCATCTGCCGAGAGGAATCTATATATACGCGATTTTGTTGCAGGGGGCTTCATAACTTGTCTTTCTTGAAAATCTTAGTTAATTTAATTAATATTTTGAGTTTGGTTTTTTGTAGTCGGAGGGCTTCGTCCCCCGAACCCCCCGACTGGGGCGCTGCCCCTGGACCCCGCAGAGGGGAGACCCCCCGAACCCCCCACGCGACAAAACAGGGGCGTACGTTTGAATGAATAACGGTTCGAATCGTATGTGACAAAGTGTCCCCCCCCTCTCACCTAACCTCTAAAACACACTTTATGCTCAGTTTTTGGAAAAAACTATGCAGTTATTATATAAAATAGTGTATGAACACGAAAAATTAAAAAATAAACAATAAAAAATTTATAATTGTTAATATTTCAAAAAACACACTACTCTTTTGAAACAAACACCAAAATTCTATTCTTCTTAAAAAAGTTAAAAGACGCGTGAGACAAGAAAAATGTCTCCTTGCATCAATTAAATTTGACTGCATATTTGTGGGGAGGATAAGTAGTTCATACCATATATGTCTGACTGACGAACAGTGGGTTATTTTTGCATTTTCAGGTTGAAAACCTAATTTCTCTTGAAGGAATTGACTAAAGTAAATGAACCTTGGACCAAAATAAAGCTAAATAAATTTAGAATAGAGGAAAATTATAGAAAATCTTTTATCTAATTTTCTGAGTTCCTGCGAGTTGAGTGAAGTTAGCATTTTTTATGAAAAAATGACAAATTAGAGTATAAAGCCTGTAAATCATGATAAAATTTAATAAAATAACTTTTTTGTAATCATTTAGGATCATTGAATAAAAAAATAAAGTTGGTGTTTCGAAATTCAAAATGGCGAATTTAAAATGGCGGATGAAATTTTAAAAATTTGAAAAACACTTCTAATTTATTCAAATTGTGGTATTTTAATTTTTTCGGGGTCGCTGAATCAAAATATGATGGTAAAATTTAAAAATTCAAAATGGTGGACCCAATATGGCGGAAAACATTTTTTAAAATTGCTTCGATTTCAATTGGACTTGGTACTTTTACGTTTTTGAGATCGCTGAATTAAAATATGATGGTAAAATTTAACGATTCTTAATGGCAAACAAAAAGATTTTAACATGATTTTGTACTTTATGATTTTATGCAGAATATAATATTTTAATTTTCTAATTTAAGATTCAATTTGTACCAAAGTTTAAACCATAGAATTTGACTGTGCTTGACGTGTGAGAAAATAAAGTTGTTACTTTTAAAATGTGTCGAATTAAAATATAAAAAAATTTTGTCAGCCATATTGGGTCCGCCATTTTGAATTTTTAAATTTTATCATCAAATTTGAATTCAGCGACCTCGAAAACATTATAGTACCAAGTATTATTGAAATCATAGCACTTTTAACAATTTTTGTCCGACATGTTGGGTCCGCCATTTTAAATTTTTAAATTTTGCCATTATTTTTGGATTGAGCGATCTCAAAAACGTAAAAGTACCAAGTCTTATTGAAATCGAAGCAATTTTAAAAAATTTTGTCCGTCATATTGAGTCCACCATTTTGAATTCTTAAATTTTACCATCATATTTGGATTCAGCGACTACGAAAAAATTAAAATACCACAATTTGAATAAATTAGAAGTGTTTTTAAAATTTTTTAAATTTCTTCTGCCATTTTGAATTTCGAAACACCAACTTTATTTTTGTATTTATTGATCCTAAATGATTACAAAAAAGTTGTTTTATTAAGTTTTATTATGATTTACAGGTTTTTATACTGTAATTTGTCATTTTTTCACAAAAAATGCTAACTTCACTTAACTCCCAGGAGCTTAAAATATTAGATCAAGGATTCTTTATAATTTTCCTATACTCTACATTTATTTAACTTTACTTTTGTCCAAGGTTCATTCATTTTGGTCAATTCCTTCAAGAGAAATCAGGTTGTGAACGCGAAAATGCAAAAATAACACACTGTGTGACGGTGCCCGGAAAGTAGGTAGAGTGGAAGAAGGCCCGGAAGCGAGATTTCTACGCTGGACAGGTATACGGGAGTGAGTTTAACAACAAAACATATTATATGAAATACGTGACTACTGAATAACATTATTAAAAAAATTGTATATATTAAATATTTAAATAAATTTTAAGGATTACAAACAGGAGATTTAAATCTGTATCATGTTTTTAAAACATTATGAATATCTAAGTAATATGATTGTAAATTTTACCTTCCTTTCTTTTTGGATTACTTATTTTTCCTTCCAAATCCTTTAAACAGTAAGTTTCCCTCATTTTTATCATGTCTATTTAAAAAAAGTGATTCATCATGTCAAATATTTTATAGTGTTTTGTTAAATATCATGATTAATAATATTTGAATTTTTCCAGAATTTTTCACGAAACAATTTCCAATTCATTAGTAAGTCTTTTTTACAGGAATTTTTTTTATTAGTAAGTCTCTCTCATATTTTTTGATAGTTTGAAATTTATTTTTCAATTATTTATTGATTTGACGGTGACGTCTAGATTCAGATACCGGTACTTCTAGAATTTGAATCTTGGTCGATATTATAGTAGGTTTTAACTTCACATTTAGTAAAGGGACTTACTAATGAATTGACAATTGTATCGTGAAAAATTCTGGGAAAATTCAAATAATATGTAGCAGAAGAATGCGAAACACCTTGACTATTGGGTCGATAAAACTATGAAAATTTGTTGGATGTGGACCTCTGTAGCTCAGTGTAAAAGCAATCAACCGGCAATTGATAGGTCCTGGGTTTCGATCCCCAGCAGAGTTAGTCTCACATTTTTTCATAGTTTTAAATTTATTTTTTATGATTAATAATAGTTTGTCGATTACATAAAAATTTTAATGGAAACAAAAAAAATATTTTTTTAATATTTTAAAATTTTTTATATACACTTTTTTCAAAAAATTGAAAAACACTGTGAAAGACTTTCTATTTATCATACTTGCTTTAGAGAATTCCTTTGAAAATTTGAAAAAGGTCGAAACTTTTCTAAACGTTGAAATTAAGTTTTCTGCAATCTTCGGAATTTTTAGTTGTGAAGGTTATTAAAGTTGAATTAATTCTTTCGACTGTTTTTCAATGTTCAGACAACTTTTGCGTCAAACATTGAATAACATCGGGCATTTAAAGAACAACTTCAAGTTTCATGAGCTGCGTAACTAAAATTTTCGAAAGTTGCAGTCAAGTTAATTTAAACTTTAAGGAAATTTTCGGTGCTGTGTGGGATATGGTATGTTTTATAAACGTAAATAATATGCCGTAAAGATGTTTTAATAATGTCTTATGTCTTTAATTTTTACAACTCTGGGTTGCATTCCTGACAATTAAGATTTTTTTTTAAATCTGTAGAAGAGTATAACCCAGTATAAAAAATGTATTGATTGGAGCCGTTAGCAATTGGCAGTAGCTCTGAGCCAATATGAATTTATGTAAAAACCGTATTTGGACGTACATTTTTTCCCACTGTAGGACGTCTATGTCAGTAAGAAATAAGGAATTGATAAGAACTAAAAATTTTTAATGTTTTACTGAAAAGTTTAGACTATCAATTCTTTTGAATTCCGTTTCTATCCAATTCAATGTATTCTTTTTTGAGGCAAAGATTTCTTGAAAATGAATTCAAATTAATTCCGTTTTAATATTTCTTAAATTTTGAATTTTTTTGAATTCCGAAATACTATGTAGTAAATTCAATTGCTGTCTATTCCGTTTTAATATTTCGTAATTTTTTAATTCTTTTGAAGTTTGCAACACTGTGATATAAGTACTTTCAAAATTCAGAATATATATGGTAGTACAGTTTAAGAAGTTGAGCGGACGAGCTGTTTGTCTCCGACAATGAAAGTTGAGGGTTCAAATCTTCGGACCGGCAAATTTTTTTCGGTGTACAATATCAAAACAGTATTCAAAAGAATTGAAATCTTCTTCTCAGTTTCTCCAAATGAAAACAAGAATTGGTCAGAAACGGAATTCAAAAGAATTAAAAAAAATTTATTCCTTTTAATTCCTCACTTCTTACTGGTTTTCTAATAAAACTGATGTAGTCAATATTAACATTTTTCTCAAAAAATCTGTAAAATGATATATTTTTGGATCAATTTACCTCCGTAGAAAATAACAGGTAGTAAAAATTTAAAATTTTAGAAGTTTGTTGTCTCTTTTTTTAAATAAAGAATATAATAGTGTTTGGTTTTTTAAAATCAGTTCAGTGTTTTTGAGAAAAAGGCCTTGGAAATTATCTTAATGTATTACAGTGAGTTATTAATCACAGAAAAAAACTAAACTCAAAATGAGTCGGAAAAGTGACTCATTATGAGCTGCAACAAAAATGAGTAGGGCAGATGGCGCCACGTTCTATGTCATTTAACATGGACTCATTTTGAGTTGCAACAAAAATGAGTCCAAGTTTTTTCTGTGATCGTTCATAAAAATTGCTATACTTTTTTTCTTATGTGTATTTTTTTAAAAATATTTTGGGACAGTATTTTTATGATATTAATGATAAATCGTCCAAACGCCCATCCTGCCGGAAGGACGTTCCGAAAAAAAGGCTTTTAAAAAAAGGGAATTCAACTTTTCTTTTCTGGCACTCTTTGGTGTTAAAGTAGACGAAAAGACGAAAAAATACATATTTTTGACTTTTTAAAATAATAATTTAAACCATTTTTCAAAGCCTTCAACCTTGCTATGTTTCTAAACAGTGAAAAAAACATTTTTTCGTAAATTTAATGTAAAATCCCCAAAAATCAATATTTTTTGACCGGACGAGTCTCTTTCTCTTCAGAAACGTTCAAAGAATGAAACATAATTTTTTAATTAAAAAAAAATTCATTTTTAATATTTTTCAGTATATTTGAGTAATACTCAGGCGCGAGTCCCTTCGAAATTGCTCTATAAAATTAATATGGAAGCAGATAAATATAAAACTAAATATATCGTTGGAAAGGTAATGAAACAAGCTTTCAAATGATGTAAATATCGAGTCTTTAAATTTATAAACCTGGGTCATAAAGCAGTGTTTTATTTGTGCTATTAATAAATAATACTTAAATATAGAAGCTCACCCTTATTTGGCAAGTGTATGAATTTCCTGGTATACTTCTCAATTTGTAGTATTGCACCTTTTACGTCAATGCTAAAAGAGTAATTAATTAATTTTTTTTAATTGTTTAGCTTTAACGCTATCTGCTCATATGTGGCTTTCGTCAACATTTTTCCTAAATCAATTTTCCTAATGTTAAATTCCTAATGAACGTATTTTCTAATAATTACTTTTTTCTAATTAAATTTTTCTAGTGACTTTTTCCGAATTCAATGAATTTACGTGCTCTATTGCCAAGATTGATTTGCAATTGTTTTTAAATCTACAAAATCTGTGTAACCTTTGGCGCAATTCTTATTTCGATTTTTAAAATTTTAAAATCATTCTATTTTTCAAATTCACAATTGATGGATATAAATTCTTAACACACTTGTAAAAAAAATAAAGTCGAAAGGATCCCTGAGTAGTGTCAGTACCCATAGTTTATTCGTTACTCACATCAAAGGAAAAGAAGCAATACTAATAAGTAGATTTTCGCGCTATTTTAAAAGTTGTAAATGATTTTGGAATTCATCATTATTGCAGAATAATTTTATATATGAAGGGTGGCATGACAAATGGAGTCAAGCAACAATTTTATGATTTTACAGGAAATGAAAATAATACATTTAAAAATTCTCCTTATCATTAAAGAAAAATCTAAAAAAACGTTTGGAGATATTATTTCGCTTTATTTTGTTATAAAATTAATTGTTAAAAAAGTATAGAGTTTAAAGAAAAACTGAAAAATTAGTTTTTTAATATTGAATTGACGAATTGAATGCAAAAAAGTTTGCTGTAAATAAGTTGTTTGTTTTCAAAAAAATTGTTAATTAAATGTTAAATTTTTAAAGGGGCCGTACACATACTTCACGAAATTTGTGACCATTTTAGACCCCCCTCCCCCATGTCACACACTGTCCCAAACATTAGCGTCATTTTCTCTATAGGTCGTCACAAATGCCTTGACCCCCCTCCCCCTGTTCGCGTGACGTATTATGTGTACGACCCCAAAGTAAACAGTACAGAAATTTTCAAATGCAAACTACAAACAAGAATATTTAAAAATTATTAGAAAAATAATATTTTAATTATTGAAAAGTAGATAAAGCATAAAATTATTTTTAAATAGACATAATATATATTTAATAATATCAAAAGGGGCCGTCCATAAACTACGTAAGACATTAAGGGGGGAGGGGGGTCAGCAAGATCTTACGAACAATAGGAAAAATGGCGCTAATGTATGTAAAATATATTACAATGGGGGAGGGGTGTTAAATTTTCCAAAAAAATGTCTTACGTAATTTATGGACAGCCCCAAAAGAAAACAATATTTTTAACCATATTAACCTATTCATAATATATTCATTTTTTTTTGTTTTTTGACTCAATTGCATTGTAAGTAAAAATTTAGACTATTTTTTTATTCTTATTTTTATTAAAAACAAGTTTAAAAAACAATTTACAAGAAAATTCTTTAACAGAACTGTGTAAATGAATTTACTAGATTTTTTTATAAAAAAAATCTCAATTTCGAAAACTTGTTGCTTGACCCCTTCTGTCATGCCACCTTTCATATAAAGAAAAAAATCGCATTCTTACTCGGAGCAACTGTTCATATCACTATTTCATAAAACTGATTTGACATTTTAGTATTTTGCTATTTCATTGTTTGGAAATACGACATTGGTAGGGTTGTTAGCCAGGAAAGATTTCATGCAAGATTGAAATATTTTAAATTTTCATTGCACAGATTATAAATTTTGAAACATTTGAAGATGCCTATGCGCATATTCGCAATGCGGAATCGCGGACTCCCAATATATTTTTACAGGGACCACAAATAAGTTATAGAAATTGCTATTGAGACTGTCGAATACGTGCATTTGGTATACATTTTGCTTTATCCTTCATAAGGAGACTAATGAAAATTAGTGTGTTGTTTAGAAAAAACAGAATAATTTTTGCAAAGTTGGGAAGCCATGAATTAAAAAGAAACACAACAAAATAATATCCTCTAAACACTCATAAAGACGATAGTGATTCGATTGGATGGTAGATGGCATTAGTGAATGTTACTGTAACTGTAGGTAAACATATTTAATACGTACGTATAACCTAACCTATATTAATAACACACACGCAAGCAAAGACATAACGATTGGTCACGGAAACCAAAAAATCTCATGCTTCGTTAGAAGAATTCTTTTCTAAAGAAAAATAAGATTATTTCTAATGCAGATATGTACTACTTTTTTAAAAGAAAGGTTGCTTCATATAACCAACTTATAATATTTTCGTATTAAAGTTAAAATTATTCACACTGTAAAAACAAGTGTCTTAATGTAAGACGTTTTGTCCTCACTTTTAAAACATTTGAGGTGTTTTATCTCAAAATTATTAAGGTAAAACACCTTAAATGTTTCAAAAGTGGGGACAGAAACGTCTTACATTGAGACACTGTTTTTACAGTGCACACAATGCACTAAAAATCCCAACATTATAAAGAATTTTTAGAATAAAGATAACCAAATATATTGAATATTAAAGAAAAAGTTTCACCGTGTAAATATCTAGAAATTCTTGAACATACAAGTGTTCTTCAAATTATAAAATATTAAAAATTATTCATCTATTTTATTTAAACCACATATAATTTATTTCAATCAAATAAAAGTATATCAAACTTTATAGGAAAAAAGAATAGATTTAGGAATTCAGTATTAGGAAAAATGTTTTAGGAAAGCATATTTTAGGAAATATTTATATAGAAAATTCGTTAGGGAATCCACAGGTGGGATTGCTCCCTCATGGTTAAAGGGACTTTAATTACTTGACAATAAAATTAGATTCAAACTTCCGTACGCAATACATGAACACTGAGCTTAGTATTAGTGTTGCGTAAGGTTCCTTACACTGTGAAATGTCAGTTATAAATATTTTAATTGGTTAGAAATTTATATTTAAATGAAGTTAAAAAAATGGGACAACCCATGTAGAAAAATTTCTGGGCAGTCTTGTGTCCAGTGATCGATACAACTAGACGCATCTGGACGGTCTAATCTAAATGGTTTAACTGTATGCTATATGGGATTTCATTGGCAGCACTAGAAATCAAAATTTTATAAGTACAATCAAGACAGGTTCTTTAGTGGCCGCTTAGTCCGTCTTCTTTGAATTTAAACATGCGCAATGGGTTGTCACTTAAAAATTGAATGTAATAATTTAGTCAATTTAAAGAATTGTCCAAAAATTTTCATGAAAAGTCCACTTGAACTCCTAAATTCAATTATTTCCAAAAGTATAACAAAATTTTACGCAGAAATTCAAATACACTACCGGCGGTAATTGTGCGATCCCTATTTTTGTATGACTATTCTAAAGATATAGATCTTTTAACTTTGAAAATATAATAACTAAAATTTTTTCCTTTTCATTTTTAATAAAATGACACTTTAACTACAAAAAATATTAATTTTTTAATAAGATATTTAAGAAAAACCACATTTTCAGTAATTTGACTAATTTTTTAATATCTTGCCAAGAAATTAACGTTTTTCAACGTTGATAGACTCATTTTAATCGAATTTTATTGTAGAATTGAGATTTCTTACAAGATTTTATCAACTTCAATAGAAGGGTTAAGGGTTTTAGTGGGTCGGGCTGGCAGTAGGTCGTTAGTTATTAAATTTATTATGTTACTTATTAATTTGTTTATTTATTTTTTTTATTTCCTTTCGTTTTATTATGCCAACCCCACATAACCTTGGAGTGAGGAATACAAGGTATCTGTATACAGAAAAAAACTCGACTCACTTTTGTTGCAACGCATTTGGAAGTCGGTCTCGAAATGAGTAATCGACAACTTTAAGTGACTCGAAATGAGTAATCGGCAACTTTAAGTGACTCAAAATGAGTAATCGACAATTTCAAGTGATTCAAAATGAGTAAAATTCTTGCCCATCCCTATCTGTCAATTCATTTCTCATAAAATGCGATAAATCGACTTCAAGTATTAATGTTTTGACAAGTGCAAAGTGTTTATTCATTATAAACAATTATTTTAATTCATATCTTTATGAATTATTCCCAGTTATTCCAATGTTATTGTAATTTTATCATAAACCCAAAATCACGAAGTAGTATAAGGAGACCTCACGCCAATGCTTAGCAGCAGCAAAAATCAACACATTTTGGGGGGGTTAGAGTTATGATTATTTGCACCACTAGCAGAGGTTGCGCCATTACACTGAAATTACGGCTGAAATGTACACCATGGCTGCCATTACACTTCGTCGTATTTCTTTAATTTGTAGGTTATGTTCATATACAGTAGCAGACGAAAAATTTTAAGAAAAATAGTTTAACCACAGAGGCGCAACCTCTGCTACTGGTGCAATCTCCTAGATCTATGTCCCCCCAAAATTGGGGCAGATTTTTATGTCCCGTTAGGTCTCCTTATACTACTTCGTTCCCAAAATGATACCGCTTTTACTCATTTTGAGTCTTTTCCCCAGAAACTCAGAATGAGTTGAAGGGGTATCATTTTTGTTGCACTTCAAAATGAGTATCATATGATACTCATTTTGAGTATAGTTTTTTTCTGTGTGGGCAGATTTCCCAAAATTTCCTAATAAAAAAAAAGTTAAAAGCTATTGAATAGTCATCAAAAAAGTATGGGTCACACAATTACCGCCGGCAGTGTATGTTCAAAATTTTTTTAAATTCTCATCAAAATTTCAATTATCTTTATGAATAATAAAATCGTTTTTTGAAATTCAATTATATTTTCCAATTTTTTAATAACATTCTTAGCAAAATTTCAATTATTTTCAGAAATTTCCCTTAATTCAATGATTTTCAATATCTACTATTTTAATCAAATTTTCTAAAGGAATTCAATTATTAAACAAAAATTTTGATAAAATTTTACGGAAACATTTAATTATTTTCATACATAATAAAAATTTCACAAAAATTCAATAATTATTTACAAATTTTTTATAAAAGTTTCTTCTCAATAATTCAATTATTTTTAATTCAATTTTAATTGAATTCCTCGAAAGCTGTTTTAATTATATTAGAAACTATTATATTTGAATATTCTTTTTTAATAATTAAAATAATTCAAGATTATTATGGGTAAAAATTTTAATCAGTTTTCACTTTGTCGTTATAAATAACAGAATATGACTGACCGTGCGGTTTAAACGCGTTGCGTCGAGTCGTTAGGGGTGAGGGGACGTGAGTTCGATCCCACTTGCGTGCAGATATTTTTCATTGTAAGCGTTATATAAAATAATATAATTACTATTTAATCTGTATAAGTGTTCTAAATAAAAATTATAAACATGTTTTTAAATAATAATGAAGGTCTGTTAAAAAATGAATTTAAAAATGTATCAATTAACTTAAATTGTCTTTTTTACTAAAATTATTTTTTAATATTACTATTTTAAATTATATTTGTTGTTAGTGTATTATATTATTTTTATTATAATATTAATATTATTATAATAGTATAATATTAATAATAGTATTATTATAATAAGTTATTTTTATTAGGTATATATGAATAAAAATAATAACAATAATATTTATTATTAGTATTCATAATTCATATATTCGCATTCATTGAATAAACGTGAGAAACGAGTAAATTTTGGTAAATGATTTAAAATTAAAGAACTGAAATATTAAAATGGAACCTAAAATTTTAAATATTAGCGCTGCTAATTAGACCTGATTAGCTCGTCCAGTTTGGACCAACGCGTGGTTCGATCCTCACTGATCTGATAAGCCCATGATCAGACGGTCTTTTCAACACCCCGTTAGCGAAAAAACGGTCTTTCTAGCTCCATACTAGAACCCAATAATTTTTCTACACGGGAAGTGTGAGCTTCAGTCATACTAAAATTGAGGGTTCCGTACACCAAAATTAAACTCTTTTTTTATATAAATATATATAAGAAAGAAATAGAATTGCTTTAAAATTATAATTACGAATTAGGAAAGAAATAATTCGATTTTTTAAAAAAAATATTCCAAAAAAATATCAATATCGACCTTTTTGATTACTATACGGAGAGAAAAAGTATGAAGAGCGTTTATAGTATGAAGAGGCGCACGTTTAATGCATGAAACTTTCTCGCGCGATTTCAGTTGGAAAATTCTAGCAATAAACATAGGTACAGTGTAAACAAACCTATTACGATTGGACGAGTTTCATGCGTCAATTCCATATGAGTATCATACCGAAAAATAAATATTCTCATACTAAAAACCACTAAAAACAATTGAACTCTTGCTCTAAACGTAGGTGAAAATTCGCGCTAGGAAAGTGTGAACCATTTTCATACTAAAAAGGCTTACTTTTTCTCTCCGTGTACATATATACATGAACCTATTAAGCTGAAATTCGGTATACATACATATTTTCGCATGCAGATTACAAGAAAAATATAACAATTAGCTCAATTAAACGTAATAAATATCAATATAAAATATCAATATACATATACTTGAGTTTTTAAGTGTAGATAGGAGCAAAACTGTAGTGTACTTGGTTGGAGATAATGTTAATCTCCAATACTTTATTTTACACAGAATTATATTTTATATATGTATTTTATTTTTAAATGGGAAAAAATCGATTTGTTTCTAAAAAATAAAAAAAATAATTCTATTTCCCCCACCTTAACTTCTGGATATTGGGAAATGGCTGAAATTCGGTATACATGTGTATTTTGCGTGAAGATTTTTCTACAGTCTAGATGTGAAAATATGTATTTGTCTACTGAATCAAGTTGATCAAGTTGAGATATGTAGTAGTTAAGGGGAGGGGAATAGCCTATCCTGGGACGAAAACACGAGTGATTTCAGGTTCCGTCAATACATCTATGGTGTACGAAACCCTAAAAATGAAGTAATTTATTTACGTATGGTTAATGAGGCGTTGAACACTATCCTTCATAGCATTTTCAAGCATGGAATTCACTTCCTTTTCCCCACCTGTCTGCTTCTTCGCTAGAGCAGTAATTTTTTCTATATTAAGAAATAAAAGTATATATTATTTTGTTGTAGTTTATAACAGTCAATTCAAACAATAAGAGTTTACAAAATAAAGAAAATTGTTTATTGTAAATGTAATACTTTAAACAATAAAATGTCTTTTGTTTTATATATATATATATATTCCCAGATAGCCAAGCGTACTAATCTTTATTTTTTAGTACAGCGTATTGGTATCGTACTCATATTGCACTAGCTCGAAATAATAAGGTATGTACATACCAGCACGGTACTAGTATAATAACGGAATGTCATACGGATAGAATTATGAAATTGCCAAAGTATAACACGTATAACGAGTATAATATTAAGTACAATACCAGTACGCCGAACTAATTGGGATTTTAGGTTATGAATTTACAATGTTTCTTCGCCATTATCTGTACGTTATACCAGTACAGTACCTGCTACAGTGCGAAGGTACATGGCTGGTACAGTACTGGTACGCTGGCTATCTGGGTATATAAAATTGAAAAACCGGTAAATAGCCAGGAATTAAATTTGACCGGAAAAAAATAATAATTAGTTAGGGAAGACTGGGGCAAAAAGTTAAATTTTGCATGAATGATTTTTTTAGACAATATAATCCACTTAGATGCAAAAATTTATATATCAATGTTGTAGGGCAACTTGTCCCCTACAACTTTCAATAAAAAAGTTTCTGATATTTTCACATAAAATACATGTTTTGTCCTTTATTGAAAATTTTGTTTTTTTTTAACTTTTCGCCCCATGCTGGGGCGAAATGTTAAATTCTATTTTTAGCCTACTAAAACTATTTTCTGATAGTTGTTAAGTAGTAGATAAGTTTGCATTAGATTTTCGTATTTTAGTACCTAACGATTGGAATTATTGAATCAAAGATTAGAAAAAAAATAGGAATACGTTAGAAATAATTAATTAAAATAAATTAAATTTGTAATAATTAAATTAAATGTAACTTTACTTATTGCATTTAACATTTTACAAGTGGTAATTTTTTAATAATTTTTTATTCATAGTAAGAAGTATAATAGTTTTTTTTTAATAAGAACCAAATTATTGTTGCGATTAAAGTTTAAATTTTTTTATAATTTTAATTTGATTAAATAATTTATTATTTATAAAATTAGACAATAATGTTAAATTATTATTATTATTATTATTATTATTATTATTATTAAATTTAATAAAATTAAAAAATTAATAACTGAAAAGTAAAATATTAATTTTTTTCTATAAATTTATATTTACAAACATTCATAAACTTTTTTTATCACTTTTTTCAAGTTTAAGTTAAAAAAGCAATGTAGGTAAAGAGCCTTGTGAACAATTTTTTTATACTCAGCCAGCACTCAGATTATAGCAACTGACAGGAATCCTAATAAAAATATATTAAACAAAACTTTTCTCCTAAATATAATTTGTTTGCCAACCACATAAAAAAATATTAGAGAATCTTAGAAAAAACAAATAAGAAGAAGTCAGTTAGAAACTAATTAAATTAAATAAGAACCTATAGCTCAAATTAACATTTAGTAATATTAAAAACTATTAACTTTTCTTCTATTATATTTTCGTAGGTTATTACTTTTAATTCAATGTTTCTTGGCCCATAGCAAGTTTAAAAATATTATTAATAATTTTAATTAAAATATTCATTAACAATTCATACCTATGAATTCTTCGGATGATTTTGCATTCAGCAATTTATTTCTCAGTTTGATGTTATTCAATTCAATTAAATCATTAGATCTTTCATAGACGCTTTCTGTTATAGGAATAAAATTTGTTCCCCAAATTATGATGTTAAATATTTCGTTAACGAAATTTGTAGTTTTTTCAGTCAATGTATTTGAAACCATGTCTTGTACTGTTTTCACAGCATTAAAAAATTCATTAGACGGTATTGCAGGAAGGCTTGTTAGATAGGAGAGGATGTGTGTTGCTTCTTGACCAATATCCAATTGGACCCATTTCTCAACTAGTATCTGTAATATGGAATTATAAGTTTCGATTGTATATTAAGGTATTAGTCGCGTAAAATGGTATTCGTTAGTTTTTTTTTCAAATTTTGCATACTCCTGAAGTATTTATCTACAGAATCAGACCAATTTCATTAATTTTGATAGCTTCAAAACTTTAAAAAATAAATTCAAAATTCATACGTTTTACATGGAGGGAGCACCCAATGTATGCTATGTATTAAATTTTTTTAATAATTATTTATATGAAACCTGATTATTTACAAGACATTATTAATAATTAAAATTTGTTTAAAAATTAATAATTTTTTAAATGTTTGTAATTTAATCGTCTTCTATAGACCCTAATGCATTTAAATTCCAAATATGAAGGGATTTGATTAATATTTGTCAAAGATACGACGATTTATGTTTTAAAATTCAATGAAATTTGAGAAATAAAATTTTGCAGTTTTTTGTAACTATTTCGTAAAATATCCATTTTATAAAAAAATCTCAAAGGAAAAAAAGATGCGCCTCTTTATTTCCTATAATGTAGTATATTTTAGAAATTAAAATTTAGAGTTTTTATTTTTCCATATTTTTGTGTGATTGACTGGCATGAAGCCGTGTAGCCGAGCGAAGCGTCGGTTCTTCGATCGACATCGAGCCCTCAATTACTATTAGTAATTTTTACTACCAGAAATAGTAATATTTACTTTATGCGAAGTACATTTTCACGGTGGTCTTGAACCAACTTTAAATAAAAAGTCTTGCGAAATGGGATTTTTTTGTGGATTCCAACACTGGAGACCTCCCTCAGTATTTTGCAACAAAAATTAAAATAATCCATCAGGCTGTTTTTGAAAAAAGTAATTTTTAGTATTTCCATCGTGAACTCTGTATACAAGCATTTTAAAAAAGGTACAAAATCAAATTTAATTTCAATTTCATGAGTATACAATAGTATTGTGGATAGCAGAATCTGAATTTGATGTTGGATTTAAGAATTTCAAAATGGCGGATCCAATATGGCGACCAAAAAGTTTAAAAATTCTTTAGATCTACTTGGGCCTCAATACTTGAGGGTTTTCGGGGTCACTAAATCTGAATTTAATGGTAGGTTTTAAAAATTATAAATGGCGGATCCAATATGGCGACCAAAAAGTTTAAAAATTGTTTAGATCTACTTGAAACTCAATACTTGGGGTTTTTTGGGGTTGCTAAATCTGAATCCAATGTCAGTTTTTAAAAATTAGAAATGGTGGATCCAATATGGTAAACACAATTTTTAAAATGGTATGTGGATTTCATAGTCTCCATTGTTGCAATATTTTTTAACCCTTGGGTGGGCAAGCTAAAATCAAATTAAATTTTATGAGTGTACAATAGTATTGTGGATAGCAGAATTTGAATTTGATGTTGGATTTAAGAATTTCAAAATGGCGGATCCAATATGACGACCAATATCCGCAATGTAATAAGGATAAAAATTGTACTAATTGTTCTATATACAAATAACAAAATAGTGTTTTTCTTTCAAGAAATTTGTGCCTACACAAATTTATCTTGCCTTGCACTCAGAACGGTGTGTATATTTCCCAGGATACTTCGCAAATCTAACAGTTCGTTAAATTTAAAATCTTAATCATCATTTTTATATTTTAAATTTAATGCATTAAAATTCATAATATAATAAAAAGGAAACAAAATATGCTTTTTAAAAAAGTAATTCTTTCAAATACGGAAATTCAGATTCAGCGATACCAAAAGCTTCGATGCAAATCTGAACAATTTTTAAACTTTTTGGTCGCCATATTGGATCCGCCATTTATAATTTTTAAAACCTTCCATTGAATTCAGATTTAGTGACACCGAAAACCCTCAAGTATTGAGGCCCAAGTAGATCTAAACAATTTTTAAACTTTATGGTCGCCATATTGGATCCGCCATTTTGAAATTCTTAAATCCAACATCAAATTCAGATTCTGCTATCCACAATACTATTGTACGCTCATGAAATTGAAATTAAATTTGATTTTGTACCTTTTTTTAAAGTGTTTGTATACAGAGTTCACGATGGAAATACTAAAAATTACTTTTTTCAAAAACGGCCTGATGGATTATTTTAATTTTTGTTGCAAAATACTCAGGGAGGTCTCCAGTGTTGAAATCTACAAAAAAATCCCATTTCACAAGAATTTTTATTTAAAGTTGGTTCAAGCCCACTGTATTTTACAATAAATAGTAATTTTTAATATAAAAGTAGAATTATTTTTATTCTATAGGAATTTTTACCAGAAATTCAGCACCATTTTTCTATGTGTAGGTACCGAAATCTGTTTCACTTTTAATACGAAATTTACATAGACATAGTCTTTTGGTCTCCTTAAACTACTTCATGATACTACTTAAGGATGTTCGAGCAAGAAAGGTTGTTTGATATTATATTGTTTAAAATGCGCGGAACGAAAGTATGAAAAATATAGAGGGCGCATAGAGTGCTTCCTTCTTGTTCCTTTTATTCACTACTAAAAAGAAAATGGCCATGACCAGATTTTTGTTAAAAAAGAGTGTGTAATAAATCTCACAATTAAACGCTAAATGTAAATCAGTTTAAATTAAGAACGAGCTAAATTAATAATTAAATGTGTTTTTAAATAATCAAAATGTTTTATTAATGCAATCCATCTCTATGTTGTTTTATCAGTGTTTTGTCTAAATTATTGCTGTGGTCACATGGCGTGGCACGAACCTAAAATCAAATTAAATAAAATAAACTACTTCCTTAACAAAGGTATTTCAAAATGGCGGTCAGAAAGTTATACTTTATTTGAAACGGCTGTTTATTGCAATTAAAACATTGATTGTAACTTGAAAAGAATCAACAAATTAAAGAAAATTTTTTCTTTAATTTGCATTTAAGAAATTAAAGATTTTATAACATGTACAGGAATAGGAAGTAAACTGGCGATCGCCTTTGGCTTTGTTTGTTTATATCTCGCTTGTGTGCTTATAGTTCACTTCCTATCATTATATTTATAAATAAATATTAAATTTATTGGACGAAAATAAAAGTACAATCATTCAAGATTCCAGATGATTTTTTAAATATTGTGATAACTGTCTCAACTTTGATAATGATCCATTTCAGATGAAGGATAAGTTCTTACAGCCTTTTTTAAAGGTTTTTTTTGTTCGAACATTCTTAAAACGATATATTATACAAAAAGTTTTTAAATCTAAACAACGTACAGTCATGTCTGATTTTAATATTTTATTAATACAGATATTAAAATTACCTCAATAAATTGGACCCAGGAGCTCGTATATTCAATTTCTTGAAAAACGCTTCTTACGTCCCTTAGCATTTTCAAACAAAATGGGCCAACAATTAATTTCAGATTATCAAAAGGGCATACTTTTATAATTTCTTGGAAAGCTTTCACCCTAATTGCTGATGAAGACGAAGCTGAGAATACAGCATAAAATGCTATGTGCGCCTATTTAATTTTAATGAACATAATTAATTTTCAGATTCTTAATTTGAATATATGAGAGAATTTATGAAATGGAGACAAATTGGGTTGTATGATATACTGTTACAAAAAATCTTTTTTGACAAATCAAATTTCTATGCATTTTCAAAATGAAAAGTATCAGATCCAATATAGTGAACAAATTTTTTAAAATTGAATTATTTCGACTGAAACTTATTACTTGAGAGTTTTCGAGTCTACATTTCGTGAAATTTTCCAATGTTATCCCGAGTCGAACTTTTAGACCTGCTTACCTCCTGGTAAGTATAATTTAACCCTAACCTGCTCCTAACAAACCCTTAGTGTTTTTTTCCTCCTGCGTAAGTTCTATTTAACTCTGACAACTCCTTTTTAAGTCCTAATTGAACCTCAAACCCTGTATTGCTTCTACTACATTCTTACGCAATAGGAAATGTTACGCGCGGAACAAGATATTCAACTTATTATTGTTTTGCAAATTACAAAATTTTTTATTTTGAAAATTTCACGAAAGAATTCAATTATTTTCTAAAATTTTAATAAATCCTTCGAAAAAATTCAATTATTTTTATAAATAGTAAAATTCTTCGCAAGAATTCAATTAATTTTGCAAATAGTAAAATTATTTGCAGGAATTCAATTATTTTCAAAACAATTTTAATTGAATTCCTTAGATGAATTCAAATATTTTAAAATATTTTCATAAATTGCAATTATTTTCTTAAACTTTAATAAATTCTTTGAAATAATTCAACTATTTTTATAAATACTAAAACTCTTTGCAAGAATTAAATAATTATTAACCCAACTAAAATAAAATTAAACGAAAGAATTTAATTATTTTCAAAAATTCCCATAAAATTTAGTTTCAACAAGAATTTAAAATTCTTGAAAAACAATTTAATTATTCTCAAAATATTTTTAAAAAATTCTATATAAGAATTAAATTACTAGCTCAATACAATTTTTGAATATATTCGTCAAAAGAATTGAAATAATTCTATTATTTTCGAAAAGTAATTAAAATTCTTATGATGAATTCAATTATTTTGAATATACTTAATTTTAATAAAATTCTTTAAAGAAATTCAATTATTTTCGAAACAACTTTAATTGAATTTTTCGAAAAAATTTCATGATTTTTAAATATTTCTATAAAATTCTTCATAAACAATTTAATTATTTCTTAAAATTTTAATAAATTCTTGGCAAGAAATCACTTATTTTCAATACAATTTTAATAAAATTCTTCTTCATAAAATTCAATTGCTTTTGAAATTTTCAATTAAAATTATTAAAGAAACTCCATTAGTTTAAAAAAAAATTAAAAAAAATTTTTCAAAAAAATTTAATTAGGATTTTTAAAAATATTAATAAAATTCTTTGAGAATTTAGTTATTTTTCTAAATAAAGAAATTCTTTGAAGGAATTTTATTATTATCAAATTTTTTGATAAAATTCTTTGCAACAATTCGAAGATTTTCAATACATTAATTTTAAAATTGAAAATATTTGAAAAGAAAAATTAAAAAAAGATTAAGAAACCAAAATGTAAACAACAATTAACTTTAAACTACGAATAGGTTACCGTAACATGTACTTTTTTATTATTAATTTATAAATATTATTTTTAACTGAAATGTTTTGACATTTTTTTTAAATAATAAAAATATTAATTTATGAATGTTTAAAGGTTATTATTATTAAACAATTTATTTATTTGCTGTAGTGTATTAGTGTCAATTAATGCTTTATTGAATCACTCAACAAGTCACTGAAAATAGAGCGTCTGTGTTCAGTTAGGTTCCGTAGCATAGTGGTTAGGGCGTTAGTTTCGTAGTCCGTAGTCCGTAGTCCGTAGGTCGTAGGTTCAAGTCTCGCGTGCGTTAGATTTTATTTATTTCGTAGGTTTGCGTTTATTCCGATTTTTCTGTATTGTATAGGTATAAGTATGCAATTTAATGATTATATACACCGTTAAATAATTTAATTAACAAATATTAAATTAAAATTTTTTTTTTATATATAAATGGATATGTATTAATCTCCACATATATACTAACATTATTTATGAATTCGCTATTGGTCACGATTAAATTTAAAAAAAAGTAAAAGTCATTAAATAATAATACCATTTATTAATAATTAAAGTTATTATAAAAATTAGTTAAAAGTGATCTCAAATATGCTATGAGCAGTTTTTCCAGGGTTTTGGGAGAGAAAAGAATTCTGCAAGTAAGGGTCAAGCAGTATTTAATAAGGTTCTAGGAACACCTGCTTTCCCCCTTTTACCATCTAAATTTGTCGCTAACCAGGGGTTTGCAGGAGGTAATCAGAGTTAACTTGCAATGCAAATAAACTCTGCTTTCATCCTATTACATCCTTACAAACCCTCAGTTTTAAGGAGGTAAGCAGGTCTAAAAGTTCGACTCGGGTACGTACAAAGCCCGAAATTGTGCATAACGCGGAATGTAGAGTAAAACGGGGTGAAATAGCCATGGTGCAAAAAAGCCATTTGACTTTTACTTGAAAACTATTAAACCGATTTATCAGCGATTTAGAATATAAATACTATCAGTTAATACGCAACTTTTGATACTAGTTTGGATGTTGTACCTATATTGATATAATTTTTATTGTAATTTTAATTTTTGAGTTGCTCTGTGTATAATATTTCGATGAACTTTTCGAACATATTACAACCTGTTTAAGTGAACGGGTAATAAAAGTAAATGTTTGTACATAAAGAGAAAACTATACTCAAAAGGTATACAATGTTAATTTTTGGAAATTGAACTGAATTTAAAATTTATTTTAGCTTTTAGAAAAACTGGTCTTGGGGGTGAAAAAGGCAGGGACAAAAATCCATTGAATATTATGTGAAATACATTTGTTTTCTATTTCAACTAACCTTCTAATTTTACAAAATTTGCGCGTGTTTACTTAATAAAATTAATTAAACACGACGAAAAAATAGAGTAAAGTTCGTTAAAAAATAAACAATGAAAAAACGGTTGCAACAAAATATGGCATCTGTGGTGAAATTTAAGGAAGACTTTAAAAAAAGGTACAAAAACTTGGCAGTGTAAATCGAAAACAGGTAAACTTAACATAACATTCAATTTTCCTTGATAAAAACTCTTTAAAATTTATTAAAATATTTTAAAAATAAGATTATTTTTCATGTAAATAAAGGAAAACTATATAAATACCAAAATTAATAACATATTTTTATTAAATCGCGAGGTGGCTTTCTCCCCCCACCAGGTGGTACAAAAAAGCCATTTGCAGAGGTTTCGTAAAACTCTTATAACTTAGTCCTTTCATGGGATAAAAAATATTTCCGTCAAGAATATTTAAGCTTAATAACTAAACTTTCAATGCCAATTGGAAATTTGAGAAAAAAATTTTAAATTCAGATTTTATAAATTAAAATGTAAAAATGTGGCTATTTCACCCCGTTCTACTCTATAGCCATTTTTGTACAGATCGCGAAGTGTACAAGCGTTTTTGTACAGAGCTGGAGTTTCCGGGCATGGGACAGAATTTTCTGTACTGAGCTAACTCTGTATAATGTCTGTTGTACAGAACTTTCGATATCGATTATTATAGTATATAAAGTCGCTTTGAGTGTTGTTTATTGTTTACGATTGCTTTATGAATATATCAAGATATTGAAAATATAAAATATTATGTGCATCACAATGAAATATTTGTTTTAACAGGTCACGGGGGATTACACAAAATTTATAATAACGTGACTAACTTAACCCTTTTCGGCATGCATAACATTATAACATTAATTTAAAAATCACAAATGCTTATAAGGGTTTTCAGGGTCGCTGATTACGAATCTGAAGTCCGTTTTCCAAAATTCAAGATGGCGGATCCAATATGTCGGACAAATTTTTTTAGAATTAATCGAAATCGCTTAAAAATAGTTACTCGGAGGTTTTCGGGGTCGCTGATAACGAATCTGAAGTCCGTTTTCCAAAATTCAAAATGGCGGATCCAATATGGCGGACGAAATTTTTTAGAATTGATCGAAATCGCTTGAAAATCATTACTTGGGGGTTTTTGGGGTCGCTGATTACGAACCTGAAGTCCGTTTTCCAAAATTCAAAATGGTGGATCCAATATGGCGGACGAATTTTTTTAGAATTGATCGAAATCGCTTGAAAGTCGTTACTCGGAGGTTTTCGGGGTTGTTGATTACGAATCTGAGATTAATTTCAATAAATAAACGTTAAATTATTAAATAATTGTACCGTCGGCATTTTCGTTACCCGATGTACACCGCGGGGATGTTGCACGATCGGGATTTGTACATTGTTTAGCCCTGAAAAGGGCAGTTTCGTAAATACTGTTCAAAACTTTATAATTATCAAATTGAGCTGTTTATTTCCTAATAAAATTAACGAATTAATTAAAATTAGCAGATTTTAATTGCTACTATAAAGTTTTTGATGTCTTTTGCTTTGAACAAGTGAATTTTTTTTTCAGCAGTGGTAAGCAGCGAAGCAATTTCTTGTGGAAAACAGGCAGAGTGGTCCATTGCAAGTTTTACACATCCATGATGTTCGCTTTTGGTCGGCTTTAGTACTGCAATGAGCGCAGCGTCTAGGTTAAGCGATAATTTTAGGCATATGAGCTGATTGACTTTTTCCTTTTTCCTCTGACACTTTTGGTTTGTAAGAATAGATTGTACTTAATTTACGTTTCTTCCCAGTTGAACTAGGTAGTTTGTGTCCTACCAATTCATCTACTAAACGTAGCGTAAAAAAGACAAGTTCTAATTCAGCATTATTTGACTGACCGCATACCTACGGTAATGGTAACAAACAATAAACAAAATACTATCCATAGTTTGACGAAACAAATGACAAGCGCAAAAAAGACAAGCTAAAAATCAGCAATATTTCACTAAACGCATATTTACGTTTATTATAACAAACAATAAACAAAACACTGTTGAGAGTTCAAAGAAACTAAAATACTAACTGGACTAAAGCAAATGAATTTTACTGAAAGCAAATTGTTTCGCTGCTTACCACTGCTGAAAATAAAATTCAATTGTTCAAAGCAAGACACATCAAAACTTTATAATAGCAATTAAAATCCGCTGATTTTAATTAATAAGTTAATTTTATTAGGAAATAAACAGCTTAATTTGATTATTATAAAGTTTTGAACAGTATTTACCAAACTGCTCTTTTCAGGGCTAAACGATGTACAAATCCCGATCGTGCAACCTCCCCGCGGTATACATCAGGTAACGCAAATGCCGACGGTACAATTATTCAATAATTTAACGTTTATTTATTAAAAGTAATTTCAGATTCGTAATCAGCGACCCCGAAAACCCCCGAGTAACGACCTTCAAGCGATTTCGATCAATTCTAAAAAAATTCGTCCGCCATATTGGATCCACTATTTTGAATTTTGGAAAACAGACTTCAGATTCGTGATCAGCGACCCCGAAAACCCCTGAGTAACTATTTTCAAGCAAATCAAATCACTTTTTAAAAAATATGTCCACCATATTGGATTCGCCATTTTGAATTTTGGGAAACGGACTTCAGATTCGTAATCAGCGACCCCAAAAACCCCCGATTGAAGACTTTCAATCAATTTCGATTGAATTTAAAAAAACAAAATTTTTTTGTTCTTTCATTTATTTATTTATAGTTGTTTATAATTTCACGTAACCTCATTCGCTATCAATTTTTCGACAATTAACAATGTTTTGATTATTAATAAACAAAGATTTTTGGATTTTACTTGAAAAAGACTGTATATAAACAGATATTTTCACAATATAAAAGGTGGTAATCTGGGTTACCACTATGCCGCAAAGGGTTAATTTCAAATTCAAAAATAAAATAAATTTTTAATATTTTGATATGTTCATAAAGCAAACCTCAACAGTAAAGAAAAATAAAAGCGATTTTATATAGGGTGATGTGCAACGTTTTTTTTCGTTGGACGAAAAACATGTCAAATAATTAAATTTTTAAATATTTCAAAATTGAATGACTTAGAGGCATTATAGTAGAATATTTCTGCATTATTAGATTTTCAAAATTTTAAATTTTTCCTACAAATTTTTCGCTTTTTCAAAAACGTCTGTTTTTGCATTTTCCAAAAAAGTTAGGGTGATGTGCAACACCAGTAAAATTTAGGTTTGTAATGCATATAAATATCGATGAAAATCTCTTTAATTATTAATTTTAGGCTTTTCTAATGCAATGTCGAACTGTAGATCAGAAATCGGCGGTGTTGCACATCCCCATGTTTCACATCACCCCACATCACCCTATACTATAACCGATATCGAAGGCTATGAAAAATAATATGTAGGTAAGATATCAATAACTATAAATAAGTAATAAACTTATAAAAATACAATATTATTGTCATTTAATCAGAAAATTAAAAGATAATTTTTATAATATTTACATGAAAAAAATGTATTCAGGAAACATTCCTGAATTAGTTCAAGAACGGTGGATATGAGAAAAAGACGACAATAATACTTTTACTGTAAGTGAAATAATTGAAAATATTCTAGAATTATTCCTGAACTTAAAAGGAAAGATTTAAATTAGATACAGTAGGGGAGACTGGGGCGAAAAGTTAAATTTTGCATAAATGATTTTTTTTTGGCAATATAAGCCGCTTAGATGCAAATATTTGTATATCAATATTGTAGGGCAACTTGTCCTCTACAACTTTCAATAAAAAAGTTCCTGGTATTTTCACAAAAAATACATGTTTTGTCCTTTTTTGAAAATTTTGTTTTTTTAACTTTTCGCCCCACCCTGGGGCGAAAAGTTAAATGGCTGGGGCGAAAAGTTAAATTTTATTTTTAGCCTACTAAAACTATTTTCTGATAGGTGATAAGTAGTAGATAAGTTAAAGTATACGTAAACAAGTAATTTAGTAAATAAAAGATCTTTGTTTATTTGACAAAAGCTTTAGAATAGTTGTAAAGTTAAAAAATTGAAATTTCAAAAAAAAAAAAAAAATTTTTGGTTTATTTCACGTGAACCGGCTTATTTTTTGACAGAGTACTTGCCAAATGTCAAATAAATCATTTTTAAACAAATAAATCCAAAAAAACGAAAAATAGAAAAAAATTTTTTAATAACATGTAAAAATACATTTAACTTTTCGCCCCAGGGTGCGTTTTTGGCTTTAACAACAAATATAAAAAATCTGACTAAAGATATTTAGCAAATTCCTTTAGGTATCTTTTCAAGGGACCCAAATAATGAAGTAAAAAAATCGCGGTGAGAATAAATGTAAAAAATATACTTAAAAGTTGATATTTTCTTTTTCGAAAAAATTTTCAAAAGTAGGTTGAAAAAAAACTTTCAATATCGACGCCACAAAAATAAACAGAATTGTACACAACTCCGGACATTTATTTAGGGTGATAACACCCTTCTATAATTAAAATTGCAATGCTCTAACTATTTTCGTTCGAAAGATAATGAATTTTAACGGTTTTGGCAGTTTAACTTTTCGCCCCAGTCTCCCCTATAGTAGAAATATGATATACTAATAGTAAGATCAAGGCAGAGTCTGAAAAAATTAATAATGGTTCTGAATATTTTAAGAAAATCACATTATTTTGAAAAAGATTTCTAGTGTTACCAAACAGTAACAATCACTGCTTGTTGTGCCTGAAAAATTCCCGAACTCTAAATGAAAAATTGGAGTGCGCAACGGGCACTTTGCGCAAAACGACAGAATATATTCAATAAGTTTAACATAGGTATAGTGAGTTTCAGTTACAACATATGTCAGTTAGGTATTTGTCAGTTTTGGAAAATATATTGTAATTTATCTTTCTTTTAATAAATTAATGTAAAATTAATTATACTATTACTTATTACTTTATTAATCAATAATTTATATGTATATTATTTTAATTATAATAAAATTAAAATGAATTAGAAACCTTTCAAAATTACAAAAATAAATATTTCATATTTTAGTTTTTTAAAAAAATTTCTAAAATATATTTACAACAATGTATATTAATAGGTTTACCTGATGTACAACTTGTAATTATAATTAATTTCGATTATCTATACTTTTAGTACCTATAATTTTCAATTCTAAATATTTCGTGAAAAAACCATTTTTAAAAACTGACCTTGATATTCAAAAATGTTTTTTTAGAAACAAATTATTTTCAAAATTTGTCTTGTTATTTACAAAACAAAGCAATCCAAAAGTGGTGAAATATCCTATACGTTAGTATATAAGAAAATTCTAAACCACTCGTTCACAGCGATCTTCGTGTAGCGCGTGCTTGCGATATTTCCATAACCATTGTACTTCCGAGCTTATATGTATTTTATCTTTACTAGTATAGGTTATATTTATAATTATAGTTTGTGTTTATAAGTGTATTAGATGTGTTATATTTACAGTGTATCTTGTTTGAATGTATGTTGGTTTGTGTATGTGAATGAATTGCTGTATTTATCTTCAAATCTCTGAATTTTTTTTCTTGAATGCACCCCGAAATTTTGCCGAACTCAACAAGAGTTGTTGTCGTGCGGTTCGTATACTTTCACTGAACATGACAAGAGATTGTTAGATTTACCTTATAGTTTCTACTGGTTACAGAATTAGAAAAATTCAATCTCTTACTTTAGAGTCTTTCTTGAATTATTAACGATTTTTCACAGAAATTTAATTATTTTTTCTTCAAATGTGTACATGATATTTAAACTAGTTGATCCGTAAATTTTAGCGACTTTTTCTCATATCCACCGATCTATAACTAATTCAGGAATGTTCCCTGAATAAATTTTTTCCGTGTACAATAGAAAAAGTGCAAGAGAAATGTTTTAGTTGTATATATATGTTAATTTAGATTTAAATATTCACATCATAATCTTACTTTTTTGTCAGCCTCAATTCCAAATGTCATAATTTCGACATTAAATTTTCGAAAGGTCATCTGAAAAAATTTCGCTTAGTAGGTATACTAAAAAACAATTTTTTATAAATAAAGATTTAAAAAGTGTTAAATTTAATGTTAACCTTAAAATAAATTAAATGGGTATATTTAACCCTCTGTCTGTACACTAGATTATTCGAACCCGTACGATTCTTAAAAGATATCTTTATTTTTTGGGTATGCGACGGTACCAGTGCGAACCAGGTTGTAAAAAAGTTCGAGGTATCTGCTGTTAGTAAATCGTTTGACCGAGTCAATTTGTAAGACGAAGAAGAAAACAAAACATACATACTGAAATCTCAAGTAATCCATGGAAATTTATCAATCAGTTAACAATGCAACCGAAGAGGATGCAGATATTTTAACGTGTGACGTAGAGATTACTGATAAATCAAATTACATTGATATTTAATTCGAAACATTTGTATCGAATCCCGACCAAAAAATATTTTGCTACTCGCAACTACCGCTTTTCTCAACATCCACACAATCTCTTCGCGGAATTTTTCCAAGACGGTGCCGTGATGCGAAACGGTCCTCTGAAAGTAAGTTTTGAACCATCTGATTGTCGCCAGTATCAATTTCCGGAAGAATCCTTCATCCTTATCCACATAGAACGGCATGGCACCCAGTGCCGGATTTAGAAAATTTGCCGCCCTAAGCCACTGCAATGATGCGCCCCCCCTAAGGCGAATATTTTCCTTCATACTATTAACCTATTAACTGTAATGTATATATCAAAATTCAAATTAGGGGAGACCGAGGAGGAAAGTAACAAAAATCAGTTTTTTCACTGTAGCGTTCAAACAATTTAACGAATAATTTTTATTGATACCTTAATTGAAAGCTTGGACTTTCACCTGTTAAATAAAATTTGAATTAGACATTTAGATTAAATAACCAGCTCACAGTATGACTTTTTCACGACCTCTGCATTTGTTACTTTCCCCCTAACCCCCGAGGAGGAAAGTAACGTTATAGAGTTATGGCTAATATTACAATTTGAAGACTATGATTATTTAAAAATATTTGTATTATGAACTTAGAAAAATACAAAAATTCTTTGAGTACAAATTGTACACATTTGGCACAAATTTAATACATATTTAACACATTATGGTACATTAGTGTCTCAAGATATTATGTTCTTATCCATATCATAGATAAAGCATCTAATTTCAAAAGTTTCGTACGGGCAATATTAAATTATTAAAATGTGTAACAAAAATACTGAGTCTTCAGTTTAAGTTAAATTAATAATAAAGTAATAGCTTTCACCACTTAAGGGGTAACACCACTCTAGAGGCAGAAATAGAGACTAATTGTTGATAATTTGTTTTGGGAAAATGAAAAAAGAAATAGGATTTCTTTTTTGAGGGTTTGTTAAATACATATTGAAATGTAAAAAAAAATTTTTATTTAAAATTTAATAACAAAATGGCGGCGATAAATTTCATAGTCAACATCGACTATTTTTTTATGACCAAAATTTCAGGACAATTTTTTTGAAAAGTTTAAGTCCTGAAACAGAAAGCAAAGAAATGTCTTAATCTATATAATATAAACTTTGATAGTCCATATGGGATTTTTTTATATCAGTTCTTGTAAAAATTGCGCACTTTTGAGTAAAATAATCGATTTTTTGCCAAAAAATAAACAGTAAATTCTTTATAAAATATAAAGTTTACATCAAGTTGAAAGGTATGGGTCTCTTTTTCTGATTCTAGAGTGTGTTACCCCTTAAAAAACTAGCTAAATTTTTTATGTTTCATAATTTTTAGCATTAAACAAAATTTAAAACATGAAAATAACTTTATCTAAAGTTTAAAAGCAAAAATTAACAATTATACAAACATAAAATAAAACAAAATATGAACGCAGAATAAAAACTTTTTCTTGGTTTAATAAATCATTTTTAAGTTACGTTAATATGTAAAAACGAAAGTTATAATTCATTATTTTTAACGAACAAAATTTAACCTGTAACTTTAAATATGATTTACTTCACTCATTTCTTTTGACGTGTTTTTGTAACGTCATATCACTAGTTGATCTAACCTAACCGGAAATGTTCTTGTACACTGAAAAAAAAGTTCATTGAATCAAGTAAATGCATTTTCTTGACCTGATTTATTTGAAACAAACCCATATTTGTAAGTAAATAATTTACTTGTATTGAGAAAGTATTTTTTTGATTGAAATCTGTAAATTTTCTCAAATCAAGAAAATATTTTCTCGGACAGAGAACATACTTTCTTGATTTGATACATAAATGATTTTGAATTAATATATTCTGCATTTCTTACATGCTACTTAATTTCTTGATCGAATTCCATATTTTCTTGGATCAAGAATATCTGCGTTCTCTCACAAAATAAATGTTTTCTTCATTTAAATCTTGAATTACTTGAACAAACGTTATAAAAAATTGAATGAATCAAATAAAATAATTCAATTAACTATATATATTCTTAGAACAAGAATATATTTTATTCGTTTAATACATTTCATATTTCGTATAAGAAGACTAACTTCTTGGTCGAATTCCATATTTTCTTGGATCAAGAATATATGTTCTTCTCCCAAATATCCTATGTCAAGAAAATCGTTTTCTTGAATCAATACTTTAATAGTCTTGGCCGTATTCAATCCCACGATTTGCTTCAACCAAGAAAAATTTTCTTGGTTCAATACTTTTTTTTTCAGTGTACACTATGGAGAAGTTGTAGGGGGCACTAGTGATTAAAAAAAATTTTAACTTTGTATATCGGCTAATTTGTTTAAAAGATATAAGCGTTGTTACTTTTCTCCTCGGTCTCCCCTACATAAAAAAAGCCTCTCAACAAAAATTTTCCGCCCCCACGATCTGCCGCCCTAGGCCCGGGCATAGTCTGCCTAGTTCTAAATCCAGCACTGGGGATCATCTCGTACACCTTTCCGCTAAGAGTAAATGAAATGGTAAGATAATTGAACGACCATTAGTGTGAAAGAAAGAAAATAACTTGTAGTTTTCGAGTAGGTATCTACTTTATGTGCACTGAGTTCATTTTTTGAAAGAACTGGACTGAGTACTAGTTGTTCAATATTCGCTTTTATTATTGACTTGTATTTTGTACACTGCCACACTCTTTTAAGAGTTCATACTGCTTTACATGCTTGAAAATGAAGCTATTTGACTCTTTAACTTTATAAAAAATTTCATTCTGCTAAAAATACCGATGCCAGCTGCGGGATTGATTTATCAGGTTAGAAAAGTCTGAAACACAAAATTCAAGTTGATTTATCTTCAGTAAAACTGTGACTATCGCCTGAACTAGAATTTTTAATTTTTATGCAAAAATAACAAAATGGATGCAATTTAAAATTTTTTTTCGAAAATTAAGGTTTTTTTGGCAGTTTTTCGGTTAAAAAATAGTAAAAATTAATATTTTTAAACAATCCTAGTTCCGGTAATACCCCAACATGTGACGAAGATTTTCGTAAGAAAATTTTGAGAATCAGTCCAGTTGTTCCCGAGAAAAACATCACGCAGCATGGAAAAATGTGGTTTTAAGAAAAACGCATTTAAAGTTTGTGTTGTATACTTACATAGCCGTGTACGCACTCAAATAGCACTGAAAAAATATATTTTGAGTGCTGGGATCTTTATAAAAATTTTACACTACATTTTTCACATATTTTACTTTCGACATCCGCGTAATAAAAAAATTTTGCTTTCTTGAATATGACAAAGTGGTATGAACTCTTAACAATTACATGAGAAAGTAATTTCTCATTCTAATTCTTTATACTCTTATTCCCTCTTACACTGCAAAAAGAAGTATCTTAATTTAAGATGTTTTGGTAGTCACTTTTTAGTAATTTAAAATATCTTAATTTAAGATGTTAAAAGTATCGTCGTACACATTTTCAGCCTATTTTTTGGGAAAAATGTTTTGAGGTTAATTATAGGCTCTTACGTATACACTGAGAGAAATGGATAGTCAGATTTTGATGTTAAAAAGATGATGTTACACGATACTATCATTATGCTACTGCCAACCATCACAGATGCTAAAAAAAATATAGTTATGCTACCCCGTACTACCAAGATGTTACTCCTGATGATATTGATGGTAACGGTGACTATCTAGATAGCTGTCTGTATACGTAGCATTAAAGATGGTCACCCTAACCACAATTATGTTACCCACTACTATAAATTTCTCTCCGTGTAACACTTTAGGCATCTTAGTATTTAGTAACTTAAATTTTTGTCACATTTTACAATTCACAAGTCACTTAATCGATAAACATCTTATTGCGTCAGAAACATCTTAATTTAAGATACTTTGAAAAACTTCCTGAAGTAACGTACTTTACTAAGATGGAAGAAATATCACCATCACTGCTAAAGCGTATAAAGCATCTTAGATTTCAGCAAGATACTTTAGAAAACATCTTATTTTAAGATGTAAGATATCATTTTTCCATCTTACATCTTATTTTAAGACATCAAAAAAGACACCTATTTTTGCAGTGTAGACTATTTAAACAGTTTTGTTTAAGCTGATGAATGGGATAACTTGTGTTGAGTCCCAAAATGTTCAGCTATGAAACTTCTAATACTATAGTTTATACTTGTCACATATTATTCTATAAAGGAGTACTACACTGATTACATAAGTCATTTTCATTTTTTTCCGTGAATATCTTTTTTCTAACTGGGCGATTATCCATATCACTAGACCCTGAAACAAAGTTGATCAAGCGCGATCCGTGGCCCAAATTTAACGGAGATATTTCCTCCTATACAGAGAGTTAGTCGGATGCACACACTATCAATTGCAACTAGGCCTGATATATTGCCGACTTCGTGTAAAACTGTACCATTTCAAAAATTCGTTATAAATTATACCATTTCAGGAGATGTTTATACAATATACTATTTAGAAGAAAAATTTTGTTTGCTTTTTTCCAAATTTATCAACACTTATTAAACATAAATAAGGTTATGCATTTTTAAAAAGAGGTTTCTTAAAAATGCCTTTAAATGGAAAAAAAGTACGTAAAATTTTCATTGGCTCAGTGCTTGACTTTTGGATACGACACAAAATACTAGAAACATTCTAGTACTTTTACATCAGAGTTTTAAAAGCAGTCAATGAAAATTTGTAGCACCTTGCTTGAAAATTTCATTGACTTTCAAAAAAATTGAATATTTCTGTAAAATCAAAAAATAATTTCCACTTGTTCACACAGCTTTTCTGAACTTCACATATTTGGATAATTAATCACACAAACAAAGAAGAATTTATTGTATCACTTTTCGACGTTTATCAATAATACTTATAAACTAATCTACAACACACATATTTATTCGCGTGTAACTTAAATATAAACACACACTTAAGGTATTAGTCGCGTAAAATGGTTTTCGTCAGATTTTTTTCAAATTTTGCATACTTATTCCTGAAGTATTTATCTACAGAATGAGACCAATTTCATTAATTTTGACCGTTTCAAAGCTTAAAAAAATGAATTCAAAGTTCATACATTTTGCATGGAGGGAGCACCCAATGGATGTATTGATTTTGTTTAACAATTATTTATATGATAACTAATCGTCAGATTTTGAAATAAAACTACCAAAGTATTCGATTAGATGAAACAAATGAATAGAAAAAACATGACATTTTTTGACCGCACCAAACTATAAACATATTGACAGAAAGTTAAAAAAATAACTAAATTATACGAATTTTCATACGAACGAATAGAGTAGGGAGTTAAACTATCTCTCTCACTCTCACTGCCCCACTCTAGTAAGCGGCCCGGTAAATTTTTGGCCAGAGCCAGCAGCGCGACTACTACCTTAAGTTTGTTCTGACAGTTGGCTAAGCCTCAAGTCATTTAAGAAGAAGAAGAAGAAGAAGACTACTACCTTAACACTTAAAAGTACATATCGAATTGATCTTATATACCACATGGTGAAATTTTTCACGACTTATGAGACATGCTATTTCACTGAAAACTAAGGCTTACCTAACATTCTGTCTTGTCATCTTGTGAGAAACGCAATATAAAAAATATTTTTTTGAAAGTCAATTCTTGAAGACTAATATATATTAACACTATTTGTTTTTCATAAAATAATAGTATATTCTCATCTGAAATTAACACAAATGGAAACAGACGATCAGCTGACATTTACCTTGGGTAGAAATGCGCAACGCACACTGTGTCTGGTCTACAAAATTTTTGAGCGCATTCAACTAATCTTTCACGTACTTTATAAAACTGAACAAATGACTTTTGGTTAAAATTTAAAAACACTGTTGCCCATACTAGTACTAGAATAATTCTAAGACTTTGTTATATTTTCTAATATAAAGTATATGGGTTTACGTGTACCTATACTTTTCAATGTAATTACTTCAACTTTCTAATGATTAAAAACAATAGTTTGTTAATCATTAGGAATTCTTTAGTGCAATACCTTTATAGATCTTCGTCGAAATGGTATGTTTTATAAAAAACTTTTGAATTGGTATTGTTTATAGCAAATTTTTGAAATGGAACAGTTTTCCACCAAGCCGATGACATCTTATACAGCCAGCAAATTAAGTCAATTAAATGATTGTTTCAATAACGCTCATTAGACTACAGCGAATAAAGTACTAAGATATCTAATAATAAGAGGTTTAAAAATGTTGTTCAACTTTAATGATAGAACGTCCGAGTGTTTGTTCTGTCGGAAGTCTCTTCTAACAGACCAAATATACAGTCACTTTTTGTGTATTTTAATATATAATGAACTAATTAACGATTATTATTAACAAAATTAAAGACTTTTTGAAGTATTACAATTTCAGTTGAATTTATTATTTAAAGAAAATATTTTTAGAGTTTTCGTACTTCTATTTATAAGAGAATGGTATAAGGGTTAAAAGGAGCATAATAAATATCATAAAGAAATTATTGAGATAAAAGAAGAAAAGTCCTTTTTCAATAGAATTGAAAATTAATAGACTCATGTAGAATCGAGGGGATAAAAAGAGAAAAGTATGGCATTAGAATAAAGTTAGAATAAAAAGGAAAGAAAAGAAATAGTAAAAGAATTAATGGAGATAAAATAAAGGTTATTAAAAGGGATTGAGCAAAAGTAGGCGATGGAAAGAGATTGAATCGAATCGGAAGATGATAGACAAAGATTAAACCCAAAGTGTAAATGGTGATGAGTGTGTACTAAGATTAAAATGTGGATAAAAAGAGAGAAGTACAAGGATAAAAATGAGGATAGAAAGAGAATTAAGTAAATAGTAGAAAGATAAAAGAGATAAAATAAGGTTTATTAGAAGAGTTTGAGAAAGAAGAAGCGATAAAAAGAGATTGAAGGGATTAAAAAAGGAAATGCCTGGAATAAAGAGAGGTCATAAGCAGAGATCAGTGTGTTCTTAGAATTAAGTAGCGATAGAAAGGGAAGAAAGTAGATAGGAAAAGTATTGAAGAAGATAAGTAAAATGTTATTCAAAAAGATTGAAAAGAAGAGAATATAGAAAACGATAGTATAGTAATAAAAATGGAGATAGATTAAGAGATAAATCTATCTATCTATCTATCTCTCTCTATTTCCATCTCAGAGATAAACAAATATTCAAGGAGATATGATTTCTATCCCTTTACCTCCAGCAGGGAGATATAAAACTGTATAAGTATGAAGTGACATTGAAAAGGGTAGAAAAAGTTATCTTTGGGGATTGAAAAAGGATTCAATGGGATGTATAATAAAGGTTACTGAAAAAGATTAAGAAAATAGAAAAAGTCGAATTTTTTAATCTAATAGAAAAGAGATAGACTCTGATAGAACCGAAGGAATAAAAGGAGACAAGTATGGACTGAGATTTAAATAGGGATAAAAAGGGAAAGAAGTGAATAGTAAGAGGATAAAAGGTGATAAAGTAAGGGTTATTAAAAGATATTGAATAGAAAGGGAAGATAGAAAGTGATTGAGGAGAATAAAAAAGGAATAGCTCGAGATAGAAACAAGATTATTAAAAGAGATAAGAATGTTCTTAGCTGAAATTAGAGATAGAAAAAGATGGATGTGGACATTGAAAGTATTAAAAGAGATAAAATAAAGGTTATTGAAAAAGAAGGAAAGATAAGAAGTGATAGAAGTGATAAAATGGGGAAAGACTAAGATAGAGAAACTTTATCTCTTTCTATCTCAGAGATAAAAAATTATTAAAAGAGATAGGATTTCTATCCCTTTACTTTCAGCAGGGATTCCAACAAACAAAACGGACAACGTCTTACGCGCTTTTTACTTTGCCCTCCCAGATAACCAGAACATTTATTTAGAAGACATGTAAAAACGTAGACTTCCAAACTTTTTTCAAATGCCCAGCTCTTGCATTTAAGTTTAGAGTTTTTATATTTAGCGTGCTAAAATGGTGATTAATTTTGAACCTAAATTAATTTTGTAATGCCTTGAAATAAAGGTTTCCAGAATACCAAGTTGGCCTGCCGGTAGGCCTCTTGGACGTTCTTTTATTAAAACAGAAGTCTAATAGATAACGAAATTTTTTTATGAATAATATATAAAATTCAAAACTTACCTTATGAAAATCATCGATATATAGTGCAGTTGTATTTTGACAGTATTGGTCAATATATCAGCTGTTTTAATTATAACACAATATTCGCCACTTTCGTCTATTTGTGCTATGCTTATTTCTGATTTTCTTAAGTCAATCATGAAATCATTTATATTAGAATGTTCAATATATCTTGTCCCCCTTGATTTTCTCATTCTTTCTTTAAACCCGTCAAATGTTAGTTTACAAGTTGGACAACTGGAATATTTTTTATATTAAAAATATGTAATATATATTGCGCTTTATGCAGTTCAATTTTTCAGTTTATAAACTATAGACAAAAACTATATATAAATATATTCGTTTCAATAATATGTAACACAAAAAATGCATTACAAAAAAATTATATTATTTTATACGTAGAGGAGACTGGGGCTAAATGTCAAACCAGTTAAAATTAATTATCTTTCAAACGCAAATAGTTAGAGTATTGTAATTTTAATTATAGAAGGGTAAATAAATAAATGTAATAAATTAGGGGAAAGTAGGCTACATTGAACCAGCGTCAACAGTGAACCACTTCAATTTTCTGAGAAATGACTGAGTGCAATTTTGTCTTATTCAATATATAAATTAGTATTACCGAAGCAGACTATGTCCAAAAATTTCCGGCACGTAGGTTTTTTATTTGCAAAGAAAAACTAAAAAAACAGTTTTTCACGTACAAAACAAAAAATTTGGTGGAATTATAATGACGTTTTTTTATTGAAATAGGAAGTTTTAAAAATTAATAAACTTTTGATTTATTTTGCTTAGAGTGTCAACTTCAATATTCCGATGTGATAAAAAATTGTAAACCTTACATAAATTTATTTTAAACAATTTTTGTTGTGAATGTCATGTGAATACAGTGAGTGCGGCATCATTGAACCATCCGAAAAAGCAAAGAATTTTCAATTTTAAGAGTTGTAAAGTTGTCTGCTCTACAAATTAGTAAGAAAAATACTGGAAGACATGCTTTCATCACAATTGTGAACGAGATAAACTTAAACTGTCACTTTTGCTACCTAACCTGACATCGAAATATATTAATCTCCTATATTAACAAATAATAACTCTTTAACAACAATTTTCTATTTTTTTGAGTGAAAAATAACATTTTTTACAATGTGTAAGTGGAAATATTATTTTTGAAGTAAATTGTAGTGTTTTATTAGAGGTGGTTCAATGTAGACACAGATCCTTCAAAATAAGAAAAGTGTGACTTGTTAGAAAAAAATTAAATTTAATTACTCAATCATAATAATTTGTGTTTGTAACGTGTGTATATTAACTAAAGGAGTACTTCAGTTTTATTTTGATAAAAAAACCTGATCAAAATTTGTAAAATTTAATTAGTTCTTGGACTTTATAAAAAACCTGGTTCAATGTAGCCTACTCTCCCCTATAAATAAATATCTCTAAATAAATGTCCGGAATTATGACATTCTGTTCATAACAGAAGAAACTTCTAGAAATAGAATTTAACACTTACCCCAGCATGGGGCGAAATATTAAAAAAAAAATTTCAAAAAAGAACAAAACATGTATTTTACGCGAAAATATCAGAAACTTTTTATTGAAAGTTGTAGAGGACAAGTTGCCATACAATATTGATACAGGCCACAGGGGTGACACTCTTGAGTTGGAATTAGCCAAAGAGTTGACCGGTGCCACCGGTGGTGCTGGCTGGTTAATGGGACGATATTGAGTGAAAATACATTAGGTTGCAAAGACAAATTTAATTATTATCATTAATATTAATTTAAAGGTATTTATTTGTATATAATATTAATCTAGTAACATTTTAGCATATTTTATAATATCAAAAACTTAGAAAAAGTGTTTAACATTTTATTTATAATAAAAATTGTACAACAATTCATGGGGGGAAATTCAAATTAAATACTAAATAATATTATAATAAATAAATTATCTAAAAAATGTTTATTTATACTATAAAATATTGTTAAATAATAGTCAAAAGCAATAATTAAAATAATAAAAAATAAGGGAAGTGTTCCGGTTGTGGGCACCCTTTTGTTATTGCCTCATAACATTTGTCCATGTGTATATTATACAAATGTATGTGTACGAATTTAAAGCTAGAGGTCTAAGTTGACTGTCAGTGAAGGAATTAAATTGATTCCTTTTAATAAAAAAGTTTTATTAGAAATTTAATGAAATGGAAATTTTTTGACAAAAAAATATTTATACCCGGCTGTGGGCACCCTTGAAAAATCCGCTAAAAATGGAAAAATATTAAAGGAAACCAACACAAATAAAGAAGAAATTAAAGTTTCTTTATTGTAAGAGACTTTGGCGGGATAAAGAACAAAAATGATGACACGTTTTCACACTATGCTCATCACTATCAGAAGCATAATGCTAGCGTGTGAAGTAGCTAGCCCGTATATCATAATGCACTTCTAATGCACTGAACGACTATATTCATCGCATTTAATGGAGTTTGCGGCTGTCAATTTCCTTGGCAGAAAGTTTAGATAGATGAGACAGAAGTCCACATCATTGTCAGATGGTAGAGCCTCCTTAACATACAGATGCCCACAACCAGGAATGACAGTCATTTTTTAAAAAGACCTACACATTTTGTGATGCAGGATTTTGGTTAAACACGAAGGTAAATCATAAAATATAATGACAACACTGCAAAAGAAAGTTAAACCCTTTTTTTCTGAACGAATCTACACCCATATGTTGCTCTTCGAAAACAATACAAAATTACTTTTTTATTTATTTAATGCAAATTTTCTTTATTATGCTCACAGCTATTACACAAATGCATATATTTGTTTCGTTATCAATACGAAAAGTCCGTATTGTCAACGAACACGACTTGCAATACTTAGATCAGTAAAGTCTGCTTGCCGTCGAAGTTTACGTAGGGGTGCCCACAATCGGCGCACTTCCCCTAATTAAAATTTATTAATTTAAATTTCCCGCCATGAATTGATGCACAATTTTCATTATAAATAAAATGTTAAACACTTTTTCTAACAATAAGTTTTTGATACCGTAAACCGGGGCTATAAGGAACAAAACTCTGTGTTCGGGTGGAGTTGAAGTTATCGGGGCCGTGTATGAATAAATTGTGTTACTTGATTTTGAAAAATTGTTTCTGGGGTAACTGCCAATACTATTCAATGCAATAATTGCGACTATTAATAATTTTGTGAACAGTAGTAGCTTGTAAGTGAGTAATTGTGTTTTAGTAAAATTTCAAACTTGGGAAACATTTGATTACCGAGGTAAGTTGTTCCTATTTTAACTTCTCAAAGTAATTTTTTTTTATTAAAGGGATTTATTATGGGAAGTTCTATTGAGTTCACTAAGTAATAAATACTTTTATTTTGTATTTACAGTAAGATTTACGAGAAAAAAAACAAAATTCACAAACGGCGGGTATATAAGGAACACAATTATTTCTTCCGAATTGTTAAAGTGTGTTGTCAAAACGTAAGTTTTTCGTAATTTCGTTTGTTTTTTATCACCTAATTTGGTTTTTAGTGTTCAAAGATGGTTCGAAATTGTAAAAGAGTGTTGGTACCGATAAGTCACAAAAAACGACCAGTTATCATCATCGACCTCAACTGATGATACCAGCAACGTTTAGTTTTATTTTTACATTTTTATATTCTGTGTATACTTTCATGGGAAACTGCACCAGTGTCACCCTCGTGATATAGGCAAACCTCTCTACGGTGGAAAGCAATTAGACGGTTCCGCTGTAGAGAGGTTCGTTAAAATGCATCGTGAGTGAACGTTCAGGGATGTAACAACCATTTTAAATCATATGATCTTTAAATATGAAATAGAAGTTATGATAATTTATTAATAACCCTATTTAAAAATATGTATTAAAAATCATTGAATTCTTTCAAAGAATTTTGTCAAAAAATTAGAGAATAATCAATAATATAATCATAATATAATATAATCAATAATATAATTCCTTTACAGAATTTTATTATTTATGAAGATAATCGAATTCTCGCGAAAAATTTAATTAAAATTTATAAAAATCCTAATTAAATTCTTTTGAAGAACATCATTAATTTTTTTTTTAAATAATGGAGTTTCTTTAACAGTTATAATTGAAAATTTTGAAAGTAATTGAATTATACAAAGAATTTTTTCAACTTTTTAAAATAATCGTGTCTGTTAATAATTTTAAATATTTGATTTTTAAAGTTTATTAAAATTGTATTAAAAATAATTGAATTCCACAGGAGAATTTTATTACTTAAAAAAATATTTTATTTTTTGCGATAAATTTTAAATATAATTATTTTTTTATAAATTACTTTGATTTGTTTATCTATTTATTTTATCATTTTTTATGTTTATTTTTTATAATATGTAAAATATATTATAAAATAAACAAAAATTATAAATCAATCAAATATAAATTAAGTAATTTAAATAAAAAAAAAAAGGTATAAAAATTACAATTCGAAACTTTTCGGCCCTGAATTTCATGGCACTCATACAGTCACAACTCTCACTGATATAATCCCTTCTACTTCTACTTGGCGAGTTTCCGCCGTATAGAAATCCGCCATAGAGAGGATACCTGTATATAAATATTTGCATCTAAGTGGATTATATTATCTAAAAAAATCATTTATGCAAAATTAAACTTTTAGCCACAGTCTCCCCTATTATTATGTATATTATTATTATTATTTTGTATATTATCTATAAAATTTATTTTTCATTCAAATCTATATATCGACGCCTCCTGTTCATAAAATATCTATTGGGAAGCCAGTAGAATAAAATTTTAATTCAAAATTGGGTGCTATATGATTCTAAATGAAAATTTTCTTGAATATAAATCAAGTTGCGTGTTATGAAATGTTAATTATCTTAGTCAATTTGACTATTTTTTAAAGTTACATTGACTAATTTTCCTGGTCACTTCAACTATGCTTGAATATTATTACTTTGAATAGGATTCTACAGCGGGTTCTTTTAATAAGTAGGAAATCTAGTCAATTCCTGGTATACGGATCTTAGGCATTTTTTTCGATGTATAAATGGTAAAATTGTGCAATAGACTAATTATTAATTTGATATAAACAAGTTATATATACAAATTATTCATTTAAATTATTAATTCAAGCAATTTAAATGAAACTTATTACATAGGAATTTTCGGGTCGCTGGTTACGAATGAGACATTAGTTTTTCAAATTTTAAAATGCAGTATCCAAAATGGCAAATAGTTCTTTTAAACCACTTACATTTGTTTAAAAAAGGTACTCGATGATTTTTTGGGTCTCTGAATGAAGAATTAAAAATGACTGACAATTTTTGAAAAATCAATCTGATATATATTTTTACAATTTTTTAACAATTCTAAAAAAACAAATAAAGATCTAGTCCATAAATTATTTATATTATCTAATTCTTTGTTAGCTTCATTTAGATACAAATGGAAAAAGAGGAAATCAATCATGATAATGATGAAAATAAATGACAAATTCCTATTTATGAAATAAAATTTTTTTTCTTGAATTTCAGACATTTTTGGAGTATGTTGTTGCTCTCTAAAAGTCTATCCACACGGAGAGAAAAATCAAGCGTTTACAGTATGGAGACTTCCTATGGTAATTTTGTATGAACGTCCTGCTAAAGAGACGTGTGCTTATATTTCAGTTGCATGAAACATATACTAAAAAAGCATGGATCTCTTGCAATCGTAGTATACTGATGTCCCTAGCGTTAAAGGTAGAACTTTTATCCTGATAACGTAGAAATTGATAAAAATACAGCACACATTTTACGCCTATTGCGCATGTGCATTCTTTTACGAAATAAGGTTAACTTTCCATACTACAAATGCTTGATTTTTCTCTCTGTGGAGGCATTCATAGAAAAAACGGTAATGTAATTTTAAGAATCTCCTACTTAAATAGGAGCCATGAATATTTCCCACTTAAATTAAGTACCCCTACTTAAATTAAGTGTGGCTACAAAAATTAACTTATTTTATGAAAATACTCTTTTTTAAGTTCATATAGCTGTCGTACAAGTCTTCGACGGGTTTTTAGTTTCTACTAATATATAACAAAATGTCTACTAACCGCGCGGGAAAACAGAAATAACCGGGAATTTAATTTGACTGGGAGAAGACAGGAAAAACCTAGGAATTTTATTCCAAACCGGGAATTTTCTTATCAAATTAATCAAATTTTATTATATTAATTTATTTTAAAAAATTCCTTTTCACTTTAATTTTTATTGATGTAATAAATTTATGTAAACAGACCAGAGTTAAAATTTAATCTCTACTTTCGGCCTATAATATTTCTATTTAGGTTTTAAAAGACGTAACCTTGGGTCTAATTGTGAAACAATTAATTACAATTAGGACCAGTTTTATCAACTACACTTAAAAGTTAATCAATGATTAATGTCTATTTAACCGCTCATGATTTGTCGGTTAAGGATTTAATCATTGATTAACTTTTAATCGTTGTTGATGAAACCTGCCCTTAGACTCTACTTTGACTCCAAAAATTAGTGGAAATTTAAGATTAATTTTTTTAATAATTGTACTACAAACTCATAAAGTACTAGGAATTAACAAATACTGTTCTCCGAATTTGAATTAGTTAAAAATAACTAATTTTATAGTAAAATAATATTGATGAGTTTATCGACCACTATGAGTAAGTCAAAGTAAGTCAAAGAAAAGAAATTCTTTACTTTTCAACGGCACAGCCGTCCTCTTTAGCAACATTAAAAGAATAGGGTAATGTCACATTGAGTGGACCGCCACTTTGAGTGGACCACCTGAGTTTTTAAGTTATCTGACAGCGGAAACGTGAAATAAATAAAACGAATAGCAGCACCGCACCTAGAAACCGTAAGAATTTATGTTCCGCGATAATCATATACGTTATCGTTTGATGTAACGCATTTTTAAGAACACAAACCAAAAAAGAAGTCGCTTTTACAATGGGTAAAGTAATTCGGAAGTGTAAAAGTAGTGTAAAATTTAAGTTTTAAAAGGTAACTTATTTTTTTCCTACTACTTTGGACATTACAATTAATTGTCTTAGTTTAATTAAGTGATAATTTTGACTCAAAAAAAAATTTTGGTGTCGGCCATAAAAAGTTGCATGTTACCATGAGTGGACCACTGTTTATAACCATGAGTGGACTGCTTGTTTTTTATATTTTTAATGTCAGTTTACCTTTTTTATGAAAATAAATTGACAATAAATTGGTTTGAAACTGTTTTATGTTTTTTATTAATTTTTTTGTAATTTTGATGTGATATGTGCCAAAATTATTGAAAATGGTTTCACTTGTAAACATTGCGACACAAACATGGTCTGAAGCTGCATAAGCATAACTTTTGTTTCAATATATCAGAAATATTAAATACATTAAAGAATTTAGAATAACTTTTACAATTTTTTAAGAGTGGTCCACTCAAGGTTACACTTTTTTCATTTCTTAAAAATGAGCTATTTTTTTAAAGTCAATTGTTTTTCCCAAATAAAAAAAAATCAATGCTATTATGGTATAAACACTTATCTAGGGATCTAAACTAAAGCTTGGAATAGAAACCTCCGATTAATTTGCCGTCATAAAGAATTTTTTAGAAAAAAAGCTTAGGCGGTCCACTCAAGGTGACATTACCCTATAAAAATAAATTTTGACATATTGAAATAATTTGTTAATTGTTAAACGTCTCACTTGATACGATTGCTAATAGACACTCGATGAATGCATCAATAATATTAAATATTACGAAGTGATAAATTCAAATTAATATTTATAATAAAATATTAGTCACTGATTCAAATAGTAATATTTTTCTAATGAATTAGTTCATGGTAACTAATTATTATTTAATTTATACATTTTCAATATATGGAAAATATATACACCCGTCGAAGACGGGTACCTCAGATAGTGTCTAATAAATGTATAAAAAATTATTTTTAAAATACCGTTCTTTAACTATTTTCAAGATTTTCGAATAAATTAAGTCCGTTTCTTTACACAGCCGGAAAATAGCATTTTCCGCTTTACTTAAGGATAAGTGGTCTATATCGCGATTCTCTTTCTTTAAACATGTGTGTTCCCCCGATTCTTTATAACCACTTTCAGTCCTATACACTTTCGCATGGCAGGGATCTTTCCTGTAGGCACAATTAAACGTGTCTTCAGTGTCCGGTGATTGGTAATATAAAAGCCCATTAAATAAACATTTCCATGAATCTTTTTTTTTTCCTTTTAAAAAATACATCTATAAAAAATATAATTTATAAAAATTAATTAATTTACAAATTTAAAAAAATTAAAATATACACGGTAAAAAATAATTGAAAATTATAAATACAAGTGTATGGATTATTTTCCATACTCAGTATGGAATACTGATATACTCAGTAGCCACGCGTACTAATCATTATTTTTTAGTACAGCGTATTGGTATCGTACTCATATTGCACTAGCTCGAAATAATAAGGTATGTACATACCAGTACGATACTAGTATATAATAACGGTATGTCAAACGGATAGAATTATGAAATTGCCAAAGTATAACACGTATAACACGTATAACACGTATAACGAGTATAACTTGTAAGTGCAATACCACTACGCCGAACTAATTAGGATTTTAGGTTATGAATTTACAATGTTTCTCCGCCATTATCTGTACGTTATTATACCAGTACAGTACTGGGTACAGTGCGAAGGTACATGGCTGGTACAGTACTGGTACGCTGGCTATCTGGGTACAGTTAAAATAAAAAACTAATATTTTTTTATAATAAATGTATTTTAATTCAACACTTTTCAAATCTATCATGTATCGAATGCAGATAAAGATTTGAATATTTTGTTAAACTAATATACAGTTTAAAATAGAAAATTAATATTTTTTTATAATAATTGTATTTTACTTCAACATTTCTCAAATCTGTCATACCAGTAAAAAAAATAATTCAAATGAATTGAAACGAATTAACATTTTTGGTAGGCTCCAATTCGTATTTGTCACAAAGCGGGAGTCACTCAAGCTCTTTGTATATTCAATTGAATTTAATTCAATATGTACCAATTTGTCCAAACGAATTCGCATTCGAAAGAAATGGCCAAGGAATGCATTGAATTCGTGCTAACGAATTGAAAAAAATTAAAGGCTCAAAACTTGTCCAGTGAATTGGTACGGATAGAAGGTTCGGAAGTTCAATACAGTTTCACGAATTCAGGAAAATTGTATCATGGCTCCAATTCGTATTTGTCACAAAGCGGGATTCACGAAAGCTCTTTGTGAATTCTTTTTAATTCATTTCAATTAGTTTTCGTTTACTGGGATGTATAGAATGCAGATTAACCCCTTCGCAGTCCAGTTGAAAATCGCTTGTGGTCCAGAAACGGTCCGAAAAAAAAGTTTACAAAAAAATATGATTTCATTATATATATAATGTTTTTGGGGTCGCTGAATTCAAATTTGAGGTTAGTTTTTGAAAATTCAAAATGGCGACCAAATATGGTGGATAATTTTAAAATTAAAGCGTTTTAAGGAAAATTCATTTCTCGGGGGTTTTCGAGGTCGCTGAATCCAAATCTAAAGTCAGATTTAAGAAATTCAAAATGACGGACCCAAAATGGCGAGTTAAAAAAAAAAATTTTTTCAGATTCGCTTGAAACTCGTTACTCGGGGGTTTTCGGGGTCTCTGATTACAAATATGATGTCAGATTTTCAAAATTCAAAATGGCGGATCCAATATAGCGGATGATTTCAAGATTGATGCGAAAAAAATATGGAGTCATTTACCGCCACGTCCTCGTTCGTGACTCTTGGTTCGATCGAGAGCGGAATTCAAAGTGATATACTTTTAACCCCTTAACTGTTTGAGGAAAATACAACATGATTGTCCCAAAATGCCCAGCGGAATCTGATACTTTTTCAAATAGTATAAAATATTTAAATTATAACTAATTATTGAATTATTTTCTAAAATATCATTAATAACCCTTATAATGTCTTATAATATTGTTATAAAGAAAAATATCTATCAATTTATATACAAATTAGATTTTTTTTGAGTGATAGTGAACACGACCCACGGGTGGGTCGGAAACAGTTATGGCCATACTTTTTCACGACCCACCCGTGGGTCGGAAACAGGCAACGGGATAAATAGCCTTCAAGTTACCTCAAAAACACCTGAGTAAACATTTTAGACAAATTTGTCAACATTCAAAAAATTTGATCTATATATTGAATCCACAATTTAGCATTTAGAAAAACGAAAATCAAATTCGAATTCAGCGACCCCAAAAAACCCCGGGAACCGAATTTCGATCGAAACGCATAAATTTTGAAATTATCCGCCATATTGGATCCACCATTTTGAATTTTGTAAAACGAACATCAAATTCAAATTCAACGACCCCAAAAATCCCCGAGAAACAAATTTTAATCGAATCGCATCAATCTTGAATTTATCCGCCATATTGGGTCACCATATTGGATCCGCCATCTTGAATTTTGCAAATCTGACATCATATTTGGAATCAGAGACCCCGAAAACCCCCGAGTAACGAGTTTCAAGCGAATTTGAAATTTTTATTTTTTTATTTTTTGAAGTCGCCATTTTGGGTCCGCCGTTTTGAATTTTTTAAATTTGACTTCAGATTCGGATTCAGCGACCCCAAAAACAGTAGTATGTACTTCGCTGCTAAAATCAAATCATGTTTAGTATTTTTTTAAAATGGCCATATATGGCCACAGACGCAAAGGTGGCACGACTTTTCGTGCACGGAAAAAATAAGTTCAGCAGATTTTACGAAACTAATTTCGCACTAGCGGATATTTAAGATTCCTTGACGAAGTTTTTCAAAAACCCAGAAACTTTCACTACTTTAAGCAGAACAATTTTCGAAAAACTGCAACCAGTTTTGTAATATCTAAAACAAGCTTGATTGTAGAAATGCTTCGTATTTTCTGATGAACATGTTATAAGAAAATGGTAAAAATGTTTCGTGCAATCTAAAAACGCGTGGTTTGAGTTTTTACTTCGCTGTCTATCGTGAATTCTCGAACAGAGTTTCGTAAAATTCTATACGGGGTGTACCAAAAGTTGCGTTTTAAATAGATATGTTAAAGCTTGTCTCGTCGCGTCGCTATTAACTTGTCTGCTGTATAGAGATCAATATGTGGAAGGAAAAAGAGAACTGCTTTACCTGTCGGTAACATTTGGATAATTGTTTTCTTTTACGTATTTCACATTTCATTGTTCCAAATTCGTAACAGTTTTGATGTGATTTTGTAATCCAAACTTTTAATTATTATTAATTTCTTTTAATTTACATTCCAATAAATTTTATAGTTTATCATAATATTTACCGATGACAATATATAAATTAATTTCTCAAAATTTTAATTAATTCTAATTTTTATTAGTTTTAACTGTTATTACTTTAAACTTTAAACAATTTAATATTAAAATTTTTTGAGTTTGAATTTAACTTTGAAAATTTTTTGGCAATTTATTTATAATTTAAAATTAAGAATAAAATTATTTTTTAAAAATTGAAAAATTTTATAGAGATTTTATAACTAATTATAATTAAAAAATGTTATTTTAAAAACTATAAAATATTTTGTATAACTTTTAAAAAAATGATTTTTTTAAAAATTAATATTCAGCATATTGACATTTCTCACAAGCGTAGTTTTAATCTGCTCAGTTAGTATATGGGTGATTCTACAAAAGAGGGAATTATGATGTCTGAAGCATGTTTTGTATATTAATTTTGGAGAGAATAATTTTACTTTTAATGGAAATTGTAAATCTCAATGGTTTCTATTATGGCACAGAAAAAAACCAATGAAAAAAAATATTTTTTTGCAAAAAATACACATTATAGTGCTAAATTCTAATTCGTCTGGCATGTCCCTTTAGGAGAATGACAGTTCATATTGAGAATAAATATCACTTTTCAAATGTTTTGCGGAAAATTCATACTGAATTAGTAATTTTGAATAGTTGTAGATTACTAATATGGAAATAATTATGACGCTTCTCTATATCTTATTTATAAAATATCTTCGCGAAGTTTGTCCCCTGAATTTGTTATCATTCGTCTGGCAGTGCAAAAAATGTAAAAATTATTAAAAATCAACATTCTGAAGAAGTTACTGTTCGTTGTAGTTGTTAATTAAACTAAACTAAATGTGATACCAATCGTGTTTTATTGAATCTTCTAATCTATTAACCAAGATTTCTCAATTTGTGACGGAGATTGTGTTGTGACCAGACAAATTCTCATTCGTCTGGCATGCATTTTTTAAAAAAATATTTTATTTTTTGGTTATTCTATAGACTTATGTTTTGTAGATTATTATTCTCTATAAGATAGTACTGAAGGATTTTTTCATTTAATGTTATTTTTCTATTTTTTAAACAAAAAATGCCAAATTCTCATTCGTCTGGTTCTCATTCGTCTGGCACTTTTGAGATAGGATGTATACTATATCACTAAAAATAGCGTAAAACTAACAATTTTCAACTATTGTTCGATTTTCTGGTCTTAAAATAATCCTAATTAAATTTACAAGAAATTTCTATAACTGAATTTTCAATTTTCATTTCGCATAAATAATTATATTGACATAATTAAACAAATGGAATAAGTAGGTATTTTTTATATGAATAAAGTTTAGCACACTAAAATCAAAGTAGTTCTTTATTAATAGACACTTGAACTTACTTTTACAATTCTATGATTTGTGAAATTGTGCTTATAGAAACAAATAGACCATCCGTAATTTGTTAGAAACAATTATTAATTAAACTACAACAAAAATTAATTAAACCGATGACTTTTATTGATCCTCGTAAAAATCGTTACTTGGGGGTTTTCGGGGTTGCTGATTAAGAACCTAATGTCAGTTTTTAAAATTTTTCAATTAAAAATGGCGGATCCAATATGGCCGACGATTTTGGAGAAACTTAACATATTCGTCTGAAAATCGTTACTCGGTGATTTTCTGTTTCGCTTATTACCAATCCGAGGTCAACTTTTTTCAAATTAACCATTGTTTTTACAATTTGTTTAAACAATTTAATTATGTTTTTTAGTTCAACTACTATATTTATTGTTCATAGATGTATAAAAGTAAATAAATAAATTTTAAATAATTTTTAATAATCATAATTAATTAATTAATTAATTACAATTTATTATTATTATTATTAATTATTAATTAGTCAAATAAATTAATAAATTATTAAAAAGTAAATTCAAAATTAAACTCAACCTTAAAAACTAGAGGTGTACTCAAAGTATTTAGTATTCGATTTTTTCGGGTACTCGATTTCTTTTCAGTCCTCGGAAATTTCCGTATGCATCAAGTATTCCGTATTTTAAATAATCTTGAACTATCTGATTCAAAAGTTGCGAAAATGGTGGTAACTTGTAAATTGTTAGTTCTAACTTTTCCTCTAGGTTAATAACTTATTTAACGTTTAAATATATTTTACAAAATCAAATTTAATAAAAATCGAACAATTTTTTTAAAATTCATTTAATTAGATTCTTAATCAGCTACCTCAAAAACCCCAGGGTAACGGTTTTTAGACGAATACGATAAGTTTTTTCAAAAGTCGTCCGCCATATTGGATCCGCCATTTTGAATTTTGAAAAATTGACATTGGATTCTTAATCAGCAACCCCGTAAACCCCCGAGTAACCAATTTTATAAAAATCCATTCATTAATTTTTATGTTAATGTGAATTTTCTTGACACGATTTTAATTCTATGGATAAATTGTTTATAAATAACCATAACTTTTGTAATTTTTAATATTTTGTCTGGCCACTTATGGATGTCTTTACTAGTACCATTAACTTGAAGTTAAAATACTTTTCATACCTTAAATGAGAAAAAAATGTTGTGTCCAAATTATCTTGATTTTCGTCCTTCGTTTGTAGAATCACCCATATAAAGAAACTCAATTCTTTCATCTATACAAGTGCGAGTTATATTGTATATGCGTTGCGTCAGAATTCGTTTATATGTATGCGTATTTCCGTTAAGTTAGTGTTAGAATAAAATGAACCAATCAAAGCGAACCATTGCGTTGTAGAGTGCAGTCACATGTGTCGAACCTCGACCTCCACTCGTGTCACAAAAATCACCATAAAGAAATGGCTGCCTTTATCCTCTTGTTGCTTAATATACTATTTTCTTACATTACCCAGATAACCAAACGTACTATACCAGTACGAAATAATTAAGTATGTACGTATTGGTACGGTACCCGTATAACGACGGTATGTCGTACGGATAAAATTATAAAAAATGAGTACTCCATAAAAGTATGAGGCTAGTATAATACCATTACGTTGCGTTGTACTCTCATTTATGAAAATACAGCATATTCAAACAATACAAGTACCATACCCGTACACCGTACTCTGCGTGGTGAAGCAAACATAACCTTAATTACTTCACAGTCATTGTTAATGACATAATTATGCCTCCATGTGTCTTTGTATTTAAATTATAATAATAATCGGTGGTTTAGTTTCTATTAATCTATATGTAATATGTGTATACTATTAATCTTAAGTGGTTTTGCTTTGTCATAATGCTTACTTTTATCCTTAGCGTATTCTAATTACTACAACAATAAAAAACTTCAGAATTTTAAACTGTTTGTGCTTTACACTTGAGAAAAATTTTTAATTCAAGAGTTACAGTAAAATATATAGAAATCGTAATATTTTTTTATAATTTTCCTTATAGATTGCATAAACATGTGTCATCATTTAAAGGTTAAAACATCCAAATGATTTTCCTTACATTAAAGCACTTTAGTTTATAAATGTTTATTATTCATAATTATTTTAAAGAATGTTTAAAAATTAACAAAGCAAAACTCTACAGAATAATTTACTTAAAATACTTCAAAACACTGATTATTCTAATATAAATAAATGTGGTTACAAGTTACATGATTTATATAATATCTTTAGGTAGAAAAAAATAACTCTTTTAATAAAAATAAATTCCTTTAAAATTAAATTGATTTTAGTAATGATTCTTTCAGAAAATTTATCATCAAATAATAAATTAAAATAGTTAATGCTTAATACAGACTAAAGCACTAGAGGGGGAGGGATATAAAACTCTCTACACGCGGTACTAGTATAGTACGAATACAGTAACCGTAGCGCTGGTTATCTGGGTTATAATTAAAGAAAAGCATTATTTTAATAAATATAATGCTTAAGTTTATAATTTGATGCAAAAAAGTAAGATTTTAAATAGAAAACTAGTGATTTCTTTTTCAAAATAAGTTTTCTTAAAAACGGCTCGCCAAGTTATGAGCTATAAATTTTTGTATTTTTTTGCTATGTAATTTTTGTTGTATTGCACTGTTCATTGTAAACAATTTCAAGTCATTTTAATTTAAGTAATTTTTAAAGAAATACTTATTATGACATGTAACTGAAAAGTTTGTTAGAATTAAATTTTCAAATTATATTATATTTTTAAACATTAAAGTATATAATAATTATTTTCGTATCAAGGGCGCAAAATAGGTGATTTCGCCAGAGTCGTAATCACCCTTGCACCCATTATGCTAACATAATTTTTTTTCCTAACTGCATGGAAAGTATGTCATTGAGGGCACGCACGATTAAACGCTCATATTAGTTAAAAAATTAAACTCTATATAAATGTTAACTGTTTTAAGTCTATAATGATAGAAGTTTTAATACAGAAATAAGAAAACAATGAATTTAAAATTGACAATTTTTACAACCGAAATGAGAACAAAACCAAATTTGTCATAATTTTTTTAGAGAAAATCGAAAAAAAATTGCACATTTTTGTAGACAAAATAATAGTATATTGTGCATCTAGGGAGGAAAATAGAAAATTTCCACAAGTGTGGATTTTGCAGTTCGAGGCGTAGCGAGCACACGAGCCGAAGGCGAGTGCTGCGAGCGAAGACGAGAAATATTTTGCGCCCGCTCGGAGGTCCTCTACCCCTAGGTGGGAATAAGATACTTTGCGCCCGCTCTAAGTGCCCGAAATAACATACCTACTTTCCGTGCATGTAGGACAAAAAAACTTTAATAAATTTTGATACTAATTTCAAATTTGACATCAGATTTTCAAAATTAAATATAATTAAACTTTTTTGTACGAGGAAATGAAGCTGAAGCTGGCACTCAGTTATCAGCAACCAGTTGATTTTTAAAAATTTTGTGTCGGCAATAAAACAAAAAAAAACCAACGTCAGACACACAACAGGCTCTAACCGAATGCAAACAATTCAATTAATATCAAATAATAAAATGAATATCTTTCACAAATAAAAATAATATAAGATTATTATTTATATTATTATATAAATAACACAGGACAACAAAATTTTTTTAACGAATGTATTGACCAGACCATGTTTTTTTATGTTTTTTGGGTCGCTTAATTCGAATCCAAACTCAGCTTTGCGTCATCACGTCCAATTTCTTCAAACTGGCAAATCCAATATGGCTGTCGAATTTTTTAAAAATTTATAAAAATTTATCAGACGCCATATTCGATCCGCCATTTTAAATTTTGAATATTTACGAGTTTCTTCGATTGTTTAACATCATATAATATTTTTTCAGTGTTTTAAATTTTTTTTTAAATAGAATCTTCTGCTTATGTTTATTTAAAACTTGTTTACAGTCAGTTTTTTTCAAATTTTATTAATTTGTGAAGAAACTTGACGTGATGATGGAAACCTGAGTTCAGATTCGAATTCCGAGACCAAAAAGCATATGAAAAACATGGTCCAGTCAATACTTCCTTCAAAAAAATTTTGTGGTTCTGTGTAATGAATAATTCTAGTTCAAAAGAAATATTAATAATATAGAAGAGAGTGGGGCAAACCGCTCAAACCGGCCATACCTACGGTTTTTTTAATCTTGTGTCTAAACGAATAAACCGATTTCATTTTTCGATGGCTTGTTTGAAAGATCATTTAATTGCGAAATTTTTTCCCAGAGGCACCTATATTTTATCTTTTATTGTTTAGTTGCTGTGTTAACTTTAAAAAATTTTGCAAACTGGCCGGTTTGCCCTACTCCCTGAGATAAACCGGCCAGTTAAGTTTTTTATGTACAATATTGCATTTGTATAATATACAATAACAATAAACATAAATAATCATGTGAATAATTTTTTTGAAACTCTGATACAATGAAAATATCCTCAGAATTTCCTTAAGAATAAATTCGTAAAAGTGTAGAAAAAAATAAAAAACAACTTTTGCTTTCAGCGTTACACAAACAAATGTAAAAATTATCAAATTGAAAAAATAAGGTATACTACACATGGGTGTTTCAAATTTATAATATCACTTTTGACAATTTCACCATTTCGGAGATATTAACACCTGGCCGGTTTACCCACAGGGACGATTTGTCCCACTCTCCCCTAATAATATAAATTATAATTTAATTTTTTTCAGGACAGAATAAGTTAAAAATATGGAAATATATTTCTTTTTTATTCCTTGACGAAAAAAAAGGAGTGCACTATTTTTTCTTATGCCTTTGAGAGAAAAATAATTCCCAAGTAGAAATGTCCGGAGTTAGGACGGAGTTAAACACCGGCATGGTACTGACTTTCGGAACCCAATCAGTACTGGGAGTATATTGACTCCAAAACCGAATCAGTAATACATCGGAGTTAAAAAAGTATTAAAATCAGTACTGACAGAAAACTGGCATAACAACAAAACAGTACTGCGAAGGAGTTAGAAAACAAACAAAATTTCTTATAATGGCATTAAACCGGCCACTATTAATAACAAAATTGTTTGATTTATTAACTATTAAAATATTTTCCAAGATTTTTAAAAACAATATTCATCAACAATAATATCAAACACTTAATTAACATATTATTAATTATTAGTTAATAGGTATATCATAATAATAAATTATTATTTATTAATTATTTTTACTATTGTGTATTATTAATAATAAATTTTTTTTTATTTTTTAAAAATGTATAAATATATATTTTTTATTATTATTTTAATAAATAATTAAATTATAAATAATAAATAATTAAATTAATAATTTTTATCATATTTTTATGCTATACCTATTAATTAATATATAACGTCTTGTTAAAATGTACACGGAAAAAAAGTACTTGAATCCTTCCTTGACAGTGCTTGACTTTTGGATAGGACACAAAATACAAGGCTGTTGCATATACTTTTTATTAGAAAATATAAGAAAGTCCTAGAATTATTCTAGTACTAGTACTAGCATTTTCCAAATTCGTTAAATTTTACCTGCGAATCAGTAACTAGGCGGTGTTCTGCCAGTGATATTTTAATACTGACTTAATTCTGACTGCCGATAAAAAATCAGTACTGGATAGCGTTACCAGCCAGGGATTTCCCAGTACTGATGTAGCACTGGAGTCAGTACTGTTATACTGTCAGTCAGTACTGGGTCAGTACTATGCCAGTATTACATTTCTACTTGGGAAAATTGGTTAACAAAAAAGCAATTCTTAATAAAAAAAATTGGAAAATTTCTTTCTGCAAAACTAACCTGTAAAATTAAATTGTACACACAGAGAACTGTGTGTAATGTACTTCTTTTTATAGCGGTGTGTAAAGTGATTTTTAATGCGTAAAATAGTTGCTATACGTATTCTTGTGACTGTTTGATGAGAAACAATGAAATAAAGCTTTTAAACAACAATTTACAATCACATTGTTTTATTTCAGTTTTTAGAAAACTTCATTTAACAGTAACTTTTTTAAACGTCACACTCGTATAAACAACGATTTAACGTACTTGTATCATAAATAACTATTTTTAAATTCCTTCATTAAAAATTAGAGGTGCACTATTATATCATGAGAATAGAATAAAGTAGAAAAAGCATATCTGACTAGATGACGAGAATATAAGTTAGGAAAAAATCAATTTTTAGTAAAAACCAATAGTAAAAAAAATTTTTTAAATTTAGATTTTTTCCTTGACTGAAAATAAGTAGTGAACAATTTTTTTATGACCCTAGGAGCAAAAAAAGGTTAAAAAAGCATATTTGACTAAAAAGACGAGAACATTGGCCCATGCAGAAATTGAGATTGGAATTTTATGGGGTCCTAGCCAGAATTCCCTATCTGTAGTGGGGAACTGATTAGAGAAAATCGTTAGAACCCAACTACTTTCATAACGGTCGGCAGATGGGGTACAGACTAGAATATCTAGTCGGGAACTAGTATTAAAACTAGCTGTGTGTTGATAGGGCCCCGACTAGAATTTTCTAGTTGACTTTTAAAAATTATTATTTTTCAACTTAACCTATTTATAATTGAATTCTTCATTCATATTAACATTATTAATGAATGTTGTACACGAAAAACCTGAAACTTGAGTTGAAAAATCTCGTGCCCATGGGGGATCGAACCTAGGACCTTGGGGACTCCAGTCGGATACACATACCTCCCGGCCGTGATAGCTTGGAAGCACCTCCGCTTAAATAACATCCCGTGCAGCAATTCACCATTTGCCCCTATCTCTAGTAGGGCTCTCGCTAGATTCTAACTAGAATCTCTAGTCTAGAAAAACTAGTCGGGTTCCAATCAAATTCTAGTTAAATAATTTTTACCAGCATTATTTTTTAAAAAATTTTGCATATTATTTAATTATTTCATTTTTTAACATATTTGATACCTAAATATTGTAATATTATCCGTAAAAATAATTATTTAAAAATATATGTAAGTGCAATTATACTTTAAAATGTTTTTGACAATTCATAAAAATATTTATTTATAGAAAGACAATTTATGTATATTACTTGTACACTAGTTTGTCGCTAGTTGGAAATCAATAAGGTCCTAGTGAGTTTTCTAGTCTGAATTATCTAATAATTTCAATTAATAATAATTCTTTATAATCTAATAATAATTTAAATTATAAAATTATTAAATTATTTAAATTATTAAAATAATAAATAATAATATCAATTAATAATAATTCTTTATAATACAAAATTAGTAATAATAATTCTTTAACTAGAATTTGATTGGAAACCGATTAGTTTTTGTAGACTAGAGATTCTAGTCAGAATCTAGCGAGGTTCTAGACAGATTTTTCTAGACTAGATTTTCTAGGATGGTTCTAATCAGAATCCAACATTTGGTAGGGACAAGTAGGGAAATTTCTACATGGGGGTTAACAAAAAATCAACTTTCATTGAAAAAAATTAGAAAATTTTTTAATTCTTTCCTTGACTTTTTTCCTTCCTTATTGAATATCATTTTTTAATGAAAAAATTTTTAAATGTTTTATAAAAATTTCTATTTTTTTCCTTGATATAAAATAAGTAGTGCATTATTTTTTCCTACGATCCTAGGAGTAAAATGAAGTAGAAAAAGCATATCTGACTAGAAGACGAGAACATTGGTTAGCAAAATATCATTTTTTATTGAAAAAATTTCTATTTTTTCCTTGATAAAAAATAAGTCGTGCACTATTTTTTCCTACAATCCTGGGAGTAGAATATAGTTGGGAAAGTATATTTGTCTAGAAAAAAAGAACATTGGTTATCAAAAAGTCAATTTTTATTGAAAAAAATAAGTAGTGCACTATTTTTCCTTATCTCCCTGAGAGTAGAAAGAAGTTAAAAAAGCATATTTGACTAAAAAAAAGAACATTAATTATCAAGAAATCAATTTATATTGAAAGAAAAAGAAATTTTTTTCGAAAAATTTCTATTTGTTTCCTTGACAAAAATAAGTGGTGAACTATTTTTATATGCTCTTGGAAGTAGAATAAAGTGTAGAAACGGCATTTCTGACTAGAAGACGAGAACATTGGTTAGCAAAATATCATTTTTTATTGAAAAAATTTGAAAAATTTTTTCCTTGATGTAAAATAAGAGGTGCATTATTTTTTCCTATGATCCTGGGAGTAGAATATAGTGGAAAAAGGATATTTAACTAGAAGAAAAGAACATTAGTTATCAAAAAATCAATTTTTATTGAAAAGAATTGAAAATTTTAAAAAAAAATTTCAATTCTTTTTCTTGACTAAAAATAAGTAGTGCACTATTTTTTCTTATCTCCCTGACAGTAGAAAGAAGTTAAAAAAGCATATTTGACTAAAAAAAAGAACATTAATTATCAAGAAATCAATTTATATTGAAAGAAAAAAAAATTTTTTTTTTAAATTTCTATTTGTTTCCTTGACAATAAATAATTAGTGAACTATTTTTTATGCTCCTGGGAATAAAATGAAGTAGAAGAAGAATTTTTGACCAGAAGACGAGAACAATGGTGATCAAAAAATCAATTTTCGTTATAAAGAAAGGAAAATTTTTTTCCTTGACAAAAAAATAATTAGTGAACTATTTTTTATGCTCCTAATTGTAAAATGAAGTAGAAGAAGCATATTTGACCAAAAGACGAGAGCATTGGTTAGCAAAATATCATTTTTCATTGAAAAAATTTGAAGATTTTTAATAAAAATTTCAATTTTTTTTCTGGATAGAAAATAAGTAGTGCATTATTTTTTATTATGCCCCTGAGAGTAGAAAGAAGATAAAGAAACATATTTGACTAGAAAAAAGAACATTAATTATCAAGAAATCAATTTATGTTGAAAGAAAAAGAAATTTTTTAAAAAAAATTTCTATTTTTTTCCTTGACAAAAAATAATTTATGAACTATTTTTTATGCTCCTTGGAGTAAAATGAAGTAGAAATAGCATATCTGACTAGAAGACGAGAACATTAGTTAACAAAATACCATTTTTTATTGAAAAAAATTGAAAATTTTTATAAAAAATTTCAATTTTTTTCTTGACTAAAAATAAGTAGTGCACTATTTTTCCTTATGCCCGTGAGAGTAGTAAGAAGTTAAAAAAACATATTTGACTAGAAAAAGAGAACATTAATTATCAAGAAATCAATTTATATTGAAAGAAAAAATAATTTTTTTAAAAATTTCTATTTTTTTTCTTGACAAAATTTCTGACCAGAAGACGAGAACAATGGTTATCAAAAAATCAATTTTCGTTAAAAAGAAAGAAAAATTTTTTTCCTTGACAAAAAAGAAAAAAAAAGAAAAAAAGATGACGAGAACATTGGTTAGCAAAATATCATTTTTTAATGAAAAAATTTGAAATTTTTTAATAAAAATTTCTATTTTTTTTCTGGATAAAAAAGAAGTGGTGCATTATTTTTTTATATGATGCTTGGAGTAGAATATAGTGGAAAAAAGATATTTGACTAGAAAAAAAGAACATTAGTTATCAAAAAATTAATTCTTATTGAAAAAAATTTGAAAATTTTTATAAAAAATTTCAATTTTTTTCTTGAATAAAAATAAGTAGTGCAATATTTTTTCTCATGCCCCTGAGAGTAAAAAGAAGTTGAAAAAGCATATTTGACTAGAAAAATTGAAAAATAATTATCAAGAAAACAATTTATATTGAAAAAAAGAAATTTTTTTAAAAAAATGACAATTTTTTTCCTTGACAAATTAGTAATTAGTGAATTATTTTTTATGCTCCTGGGAGTAAAATTAAGTAGAAAAGCATATCTGACCAGAAGGCGAGAACAATGGTTATCAAAAAATCAATTTTCGTTAAAAAGAAAGGAACATTTTTTTCCTTGACAAAAAATAATTAGTGAACTATTTTTTATGCTCCTAGGAGTAAAATGGAGTAGAAAAAGCATATTTGACCAAAAGAAGAGAAGATTGGTTAGCCAAATATCATTTTTCATTGAAAAAATTTGAAAATTTTTAATAAAAATTTATATTTGTTTCCTGGATAAAAAATAAGTAGTGCATTATTTTCTCTTATGCCCCTGAGAGTAGAAAGAAGTTAACGAAGCATATTTGACTAGAAAAAAGAACATTAATTATCAAGAAATCCATTTATATTGAAAAAAAAGAAATTTTTTTTTTAAATTTCTATTTTTTTCCTTGACAAAAAATAATTAATGAACTATTTTTTATGCTCCTGAGAGTAAATTGAAGTAGAAAACGCATATCTGACCAGAAAACGAAAACATTGGTTATCAAAAAATCAATTTTCGTTAAAAAGAAAGGAACATTTTTTTCAAAAATTTTTTTTTCCTTGACTAAAAATAAGTGGTGAACTATTTTTATATGCTCCTGGAAGTAGAATAAAGTGAAATGAAGTAAAAGTAGCATATCTGACTATAGAAGATGAGAGCATTTGTTATCAAAAAATAAATTGTTATTAAAAAAAATTTCTATTTTTTTTCTTGACTAAAAAAAAAATGGTGCACAATTTTTTGCTATGTTCCTGGGAGTCGATTAAAGTGTAAAAAAGGCATATTGGACTAGAAGACGAGAATATTGTTCAGCAAAATATCAATATTTTTATTTAAAAAAATTGATTTCATTTTTTCTTAAATTTCTATTATTTTCCTTGATAAAAAATAAGTGGTGCACTATATTTTTATGATTTTGGTAGTAGAATAACGTGGAAATGGCATTTTTCACTAGAAGACTAGATCATTTGTTACCAAAAAATCAATTTTCATTAAAATAAATTTTACAAAATTAAAAAAAAAAATTTTCTTGACTAAAAATAAGTTGTGTCTTATTTTTTGTTGTTCTATTGGGAGAAGAATAAAGTAGAAGAGGCACATTTGACCAAAGTAGCAGAAATGATTAATTATTAAAAAAGTGAAAGAATAATTAATAATAAAATCAAATAATACAATAATAATTACAAAATATGAATAAAGAAATTACAAATAATATAGTTTGAAAGGTACGAAAATAGTTATTATTTTTTAAAGTAAAAAGAATTAATTATTTGATCCAAATGAAATATATTTCTAATACAAAAATATATAAAGAAATAGATATTACAGAAATGTAAAAATAAATTTATTGAAATTTTTCAGGAAATTAATATAATTAATCTATCAAAATTGTTAAATAATAAATTGTATTATGAAAATAATAAAAAAAATCTAAGTAATTAAATTGAATAAAATAGATTAGAAAATAACCAAGAATAAAATAATCACAAAATACTAATTAAATGTGTGTAAATAATACAGTATACAAAGTATTGAAAAGTTGATACAAATATTTCTAAAAATTTAATCAAATTTGTCATTTGAATCATAATGTAACCTCAAATTGTAATCATCATAAAGAGAGTCTAATTTACAAAATATAAAAGCAAACATTAATAATAAATCAAATATAAACATCAAATTTTAATAAATATTTAATTTTATAATCAATTTAGTTATGATTTTTTTTTACATCACCTTATTTTCTTCGTAGGATTCTTCACGACATTCCTCGTCTAAAAATTTTATTTATTAATTGTTCCATCTTGGCACAGTTATATATATTTTATAAATATATGCATTTATAAATAAATAATGTAAGGAGACAATATATAAGTCAATTTTATTTTATGTTTAATATGATATACTGTTTACTTTTTTCAATGATATCTATTTTGACATTTTGTATACTCTGAAAATGTCCGCATTTCTTTTTTTTTTTTTTTTGTTAATTGTAGTCGTTTGCTGTAATATTAATACATTCATAAAAAACATTATTGTTTGACTTTATTATTAATTCTTTTAATATTAAAAAATTTTAATTCTTTTATATTCAAAATAATTCAAAATCAAACACTATTAAAAAATAAACAAAATATCTATTTTTTAATGTTAAATAACTGTTAGCAACTGCATATGATTAAAAAGATTTGTTATTTATAAAAGAATTACTTAAAAGCTAAATAAATACAACTTCATAGCGACCGTCGCCAACTGTCGCTTATTAATTGTTTATTCTAGTTGCCACGAGTTTTTTCGCCCCATGAAATTTCTCCGTTAATTATGAATAAAAGTTTTATTTTATGACACCAAAAACATTATTTTGGACGATTGTTATAAGATGGATATTGAAAACATTTATAATGTTCAAAAATTTATTTTGATATGCAAATACTTTATTCAATAGTGTATTAAAGTAATAATACACAAAGTACGAAAGGTTTGTGCTTTCCAATCCATGTTAAACTGAATAACCAAAAAAAATTAAAATCATTCGAAAGTTGAATAATTAGGTATGTGAAATTTGTAACTAAAACATATAGTATAAATATTCTAAACATACGATCAAATATTATATATAGTTATAACCCAGATCCGAGAAATAAAAACATCCTAAGGTAAATATTAAAAATTTTATTTCTATAAAAATAAAGCACTTTTTAAGACACTTGTAAATAGACTGATCAAATGAAAAATTTCTTTATAAAATTAAAATATAAAAAATTAGGATTTTACAATAAACTATAAAATTTATATATTTTATATAACATAAAGTAAAGACCAACTGAACACAGTATAATGTAATTTATCTTGAACACGTGTTTGGAGTGTTTCTTAAGTACTGTAACCCGCGTAAATTTTATTTAGATTTTGATGTAGGCCAGTCGTTAAGTTAAAGAATGCACAAAAGTGCAAACAGCAAAGTTTGAATGGTTTCTAGTACAACTTCATATAAGAGCCCCACAGTTTTCCTCTCGATTATCAGTTGCGGAACAAGTTATAAGCAATCCTTAAAATTTTAAAAACGTAGTTTTTCAATTCCCATCGCTTTCGGTTACATTTTAGAGGAAAAACTTGTGATTGAAAGTTATAGAGCTTAAAAGTAGCTTTCAAATGACGGATCATACATAACATAACACAACAGTTAATTAGTTTAGTTGCAAATAAATTTAAACATTTTAACCACAAAACGGAATGCAGCAGTCAATTTCACAAAAATGGTCATAACTTTGTTAATAAAATAATTAATTTTTTTGGTTAAAAAATATTTATTATTTTTTTTATTAGGTAATATGAACAAAGATATGTTAAAAATAAAAAAATATGTAAATATACACTACCGTCCGTGAGTATCAGAACGCCCCTTTTTCCATGAGTAGAAAAATGCTTAAAACGTAGAAAATAAGAATGACAAAAATTTTTCGTATTTTTTCCTGAAAGCTAATGAAATTATGAAAAGACTGACACCTGATCGAAGAATTTTTGTTGACTATTCTGTCAGATACAGAAAAAATACTGGATTTTGTATGTTTTTCGTAATTTTTTAATTTATCGAAAACTAACAAACTTTTATTAGCGCTCTTGGTCTTGTTTTAATCTCTATTTAATGTGGAATCTAAATTATTAACTGGTATTGTAAAATAAATTTTTCCAAAAAAATTTGAAACCACAAAAGCAGGATTAAAAAAATTCAAAAAATTATCATGAATATTAAAGTGTCAAAAAGGACAATCTATATATATAAAATCAGACTTTTGTCTGTACATTGCTCAGAGCATTAAATTTCACACATAATTATTCGTTTTGAGTATCAAGGATTCCAAATATACCAATAAAAAATTTCGTGTATGTATGTATGTGTGTATGTATGTATGTCACAGAATCTTTGTTCGCGCATCACTTAAAAACGGCTGAACCGTTTGAAACCAAATTTGGCAGAATGTTAGACCTTGGGCCAAGGAAGGTTTATATATTTACAAATTTGAAAAATATTAATTAGAACGGAAGATATGCAATTTTTTGCAAAAAATTCAAAAATTTTCAATTTTCAATTTTTTTAAAAAATGCTTTCAAACTTTCTGTAATTGAGTATAGCATGTTATTTAGTAACATTTTAGAATAGTTTTGCCAAAAATAATGTCCTATAACTAAGATGCAAGTATAAAAATATTTTCAAAAATTTCAAAAAATCGAAATTTTTCAAATTTAAAATTTTTAAATGAATTGCTTTAAAACTCTTTATAATTGAGTATTACATGTTATTTAGTCAAATTTTATCATAATTTTTCCAAAAATACTGTCCTATAACTAAGATGTAAGTATAAAAATGATTTCGAAATATTCAAAAAATCGCATATTTTATATTTTTTAATGGACTGCTTTTAAAGTATCTATAATTAAGTATTACATGTTATTTAGTCACATTTTAGCATAATTTTGCAAAAAATAGTGTCCTAAATAACCAAGATTTAAGTATAAAAATGTTTTCAAAAAATTTAAAAAATCACAAATTTTCAAAGTTTACATTTTGTAATGAATTGCTTTTAAACATTGACTAAAATGTAAGTATAAAAATATTTTCGATATAAAAAAATCAAAAAATTATAATTGTTATTAATTACTATCAAGCTTAATTCAGTAGTATTTTTGGAGTCTCTGATTAGGATTTTGTCATCAAAATAATGCTATTCATAATAATTATTCATCTAATTCATCCAATATTCTTTAATTCAAACTTAACTTCTAAAGATATTTTAAGCAATGTAAAGACAAAAGTTAAGCATGGGATATATGTTTGTTTAAAAAAATTCCTGGCGTTGTCCAAATTTTACCCGGTTTATTTTTTTAAACAAATTTAAATTTACTTGATTTTAAGTTTTAGTCATAAATAAATCTGCAGATGGATACAAAAATTGACTTATTTTATGAAAATACTCTTCTTTAAGTAAATATGTTATACACCAGTACCAGTCTTTGACGGGTTTTAGTTTCTACAAAAATACATTTGACAGAGTGTCTACCAATTGCGCGGGGAAACCGATAAATAGCCGGGAATTTAATTTGACTAGGAAAAACCGGGAATTTTCTCTCAAAATTAAAAAAGTTTTATTATATTAATTTGTTTTTAAAAACTGCTTTTTCCTTTAATTTTTATTGATGTAATATTTATGTAAACAGACCCGAGTCAAAATTTAAGCCCTACTTTCAGCCTAAACATATAGATTTTATTTAGGTTTTAGCAGTCGTAACAAAGGGTCTAATTTCGACACAATTATTTCGAAGTAGACTCTACTTTGACTCCAAAAGCTGGTGTAAATTTAGGATCAATTTTTAATACCTACATTAATTGTAGTACTACAAGTTAACAAATACTATTCCTGAATAAAAAATTTGATAGAAAACAGTCTGTTACTGATTAAAATAGTATTATTTTCCTAACGAAATAGTTAATGTTCACTTATTATTAGTTTTTCACAGTAAAATCTAATTTCCGGTAAACACCCTTTCAAATGTATTAGCAGAAACTAAAACCCGTCGAAGACGGGTCCGACAGCTAGTGTAAAATATGTTCATTTAATAGATATACTAAAATTCAAAAAAGATTTTTAATTTCTTAATTGTTTAATTTAAAAAAAAAATTTTTTGTTGAGAAAGTGTCAATCTGTTTTTCAAAATTTTTTTATCCGACTTTCACAGTTTAAAATTTTTTTGGAAAAATTTATATCACAATACCATTAATTAATTTAGATTCTACATTGAATAGAGATTGAAACGAGACCAAGAACGCTAAAAAAGTTAATTAGTTTTCGAGAAATTAAAAAATTACGAAAAGCATGCAAAATCAAGTATTTTTCTGTATCTGACAGAATAGTCAACGAAAATTCTTCGATCAGGTGTCAGTCTTTTCATAATTTCATTAGCTTTTAGGAAAAAATACGAAAAATTTTTGTCATTCTTATTTTCTACGTTTTAAACATATTTCCACTCATGAAAAAAGGGGCGTCTGCATGATACTCACGGACGGTAGTGTATAATGTTGAAGTGCATGATAAATAATTATAACTATAAAATAAAATTAAATGGTTAAAATAATTTTTATTGTACCTAAATTGTTTTTGTAAATAACATTAAAAAAAATTATTCATAATACTTTTTTATTTTTGATTCAACTATGTTCATATAAAAAAAAAATTAATAACATTTTTTAACGAAAAAAAATTATACTACTTTATATTCTTCTTTTACCCAAATATTATTTTTAATTCAATGTAATAACATGATGAAAAGAAAAACAAATTTAAAGCTATGAAAAAATAAGGGACTAACTCTGCTTGTGCTCGAAACCCAGGACCTATCAATTGCCGGTTAATTGCTCTTCCACTGAGCTACAGAGGTCCACATCCAACAAATTTTCATAGCTTTATCGATTCAATAGTCAAGATGGCATGCATTCTTCTGCTAAAAATTATTTGAATTTTCCCAGAATTTTTCACGAAACAATTGTCAATTTATTAGTAAAACCCTTCACTTGTGAAAACTGTACCATTTCAGGTATTAGTTATAAACTGTACCATTTCGGTAAATTGTTTTAAAACATACCATTTCGAGAAAAAATTTTTTTTTCTTTTTTTCCAAGTTTGTCAACACTGCTGCTAGACATAAAATAAGGTTATGCATTTTTAAAAAACGGTATCTTAAATATACTCTTGTTCATCTTTTCAATGTATTAATTCAAAATTTCTAATAATTTAAATAAATTGCTTGTTAATCATTAGAAATTCTTTAGTGCAACGCTTTTATACACGGAGAAAAAAATGTTGTTAAATCAATGACATATGGGTTTGATTCATTGAATAGTGTCATAACGGGCTGCCTAACGTATATGCTGTTATTTTGAAAGCACCGATTCTAATGATTCGATAGTATCACTTTCTTTGAAACTAAAGCATATTTCTCAAATTGACAGCATACTATATTAATTCGAAGGTATTCCTTTTGAAGCAATGAACAAAAATTTTTAATTTAACAGTATATGCTTTCGAGTCAATGACTATAATTTTAAAATTTAGAAGCATCATTTTTATGATTCAAAAATTTGTACTTTTAATTTTTTTAGTTGTTGCTATCGATTGAATAACACCATACTGTTAATTCAATTCTTTTATGTGGTATATACCAACGATAAATTGAAAAAAGGAAATTTTTTTCACATATTTTTTTATATACTACAATGTCTATAATTAATTCTCACACCTTTAACACAACACTTCTTATATACACATCTTTTTTTTCAATTTTACACACTAACATACACATCTTTATTATTTTTTTCATTTTTTACAACGGCTAAACACACACACATACACATTCAAACACACTTATCTTTTTTAGTCAGAAAAATACACCTATTCCCAAGCGGTCACCCATCCATATAGTAACCGCAACCAACGACACTTAACTTCCGTGATAGACGAGAACCGCTGCGCTGCAATGCAATACATCCGCTTTTCAACATTGAGCAGTTACTTTGTGGTTAAATACCGTGCTCGAGATTTTTCGCGTATATAAGGGAATTTATATAGGGAATTTATATTTAACTAGTCATTAATTAATTTAAAAAATTTAAATAATACTTTTTATATTGGAAACTCAAAAACGACAGGTTTAATAAACATATAAATATATGTGGGTTAGTATTTCAATAAATTTAGTACCTGTCAATGTCTCAAATATATAGTGTTCTTACTTTTATAGCATATGCTATAGGCAGTCCGCAATAGCACCACTCATTGAAACGAAAGCATGTGCTTTCGTTTTCAGAGCGCGCTTCTTTGGAGCAAACAATTTTTTATTTGATTTAAATTTACACGCATTTTCTATTAGATGCTTCAAATGAATAATGTCAAAGAAACAATAAATTATTCTATTGCTATATATAGATGAACTATAGAAACAATTTGCACAATATCATTAATTCTACAGTACCGTACTTTTAATTTAAACAGTTTCATTTTTTCGTTTTAAGCAATATACCTTTCGATTAATAAATGTGTCATTGAATCAATTACAGGAAATTCAATAGCATATGGAGCTATTTGATTCAACAGAACTTTTTTTTCAGTGTAGGGGAGACTGCAAATAATACTTAACATTCAACTTATATTAACGAACTTTAGTTTAGTTTCCAACATAGATCCAACATAGAATCAGAGGCGATCAAATGTTTTTGGAGGTGTCAGAAAAAAACGTTTTTTGGATTTATAAGTTTTTCGATCATTATTTTTGAGTCTTAATTTATTTGGCAAATTTTTTTTTATGCTATTCGATGACCTTTTTTATAGTTTTGTTTGATTTCAAAAATATTTAATTAAATTTATTCTGAAATGTGAGGAATACACTCGGGGTAAAGTCGCTCACGTGAAGTCGGGGTAAAGCCGCTCACTTAGTTTTTAATTTAAAATTTAGAATAAAATAATTTCACGTATTATATTACAACAATAACAAAATTTATGACTTGTTAAAATCAAAATTGTAACTACATTTCACTCTCTCTTAATAAAATATAACATTATTTCAATCAATAATTGTAATTCATGAAACCTATATTCATTATTTATTAAACCAATTTGTTGTTCATAGAATTGTTTATAGAACTCATAGTTTACCAATAATAAATCATACTTTAGGCAGGAATAAGACAAATTTTAATATTTAAAAAATAAAACTGTTGCGTCTTGAAAAGATAAAGTGAGCAGGTTTACCCTGAAAAATTGTGATTTCGAAATTCGGTATACATATGTGTATTAGAAAGTTTCTCTAAGTAAAACTAAAAAAGATAAATCAAAAAATCTATTTTATTTTCTTAGTAGAAATCATAAGCTTTCAAATGATATAAATAAACTTGGATTCAGAGAATAATTTCTTAGATTTTTACAGATTTAAGAAAAAGTGAGCGGATTTATCCAAGTCTCCCCTACTTTCACTTGATGTAAATGCGTAATATAAAAATACAGTACCTTAGGTGCAATTTTTTTCATAAAATACACTTACTTGAATCAGCTGATTCAATAAACGTATATACACTAATGAATCATAGTCACTGATTTTTTAGCTTATATACGCAAACGATTAATTGAATCAGTTAAAATAATATACTAAAACATTAGTTATTTTTTACTAACTGATTAGTAGAAGTATTACTTTTTAAATTAGTGATTGACTTTTTTGCTTCTATGTAAATAAAAAGTTCTAAATAATAGCTAATTTCGGTATTAAAATTAGAACAAATTACGATTTAGTGACCAAAATTGGCACTAAATTCGTACTTTTCTTTTTACAGTATTCCAAATTAGTTATTTTTGACTGATTCAAATTTAGAGAGCAAGTATTAAATTATTACTATTTTGTAAATTTGATTTTAACTTTTTACACAATTTTCTTAACTATGAAAGGTGTTCAAGAAGAACCAGCAGAATGGACTGCAAATTTACTTTAATAAAACAAAATGATAAATTTGTTGAAGGGAAGTATAAAGCACATATTTGCAACGTTTTTAAAAGTTCAAAAAAACATAACAAAGAGGCAAGAAAAATAATGCTACAAAGATGTACAGACGTTACTCTTGAACTGAAAAGTATCTTCGATAGCGTTGTTAGAGAGTAAGAATTTTATGTATTTAAGAGACAGAAGCAGTTGTAAAATCCCATTGAAATATGCTTATTTTTAGGTATCATTTTCTCAGTTCCAAATGATTATTTTTCATGAAACGTTTTATTTTGCTAATTTTATATACAAAAGACTAAAAGCTGATTGTTCGACAACACTAAGTTTTTATTTCTGAATTTTTTTTTATAATACACTCACTATTAGAAAACGCCTGAAAATCAATGCACTTTTAAATCATATTTATGACTAAATTTTCATTCATTGTTGAATGAAAGTTATAATAATTCACAAATGTATAAAATTTCATTCACGGATACATTAATGTTAAATTAACTGCACATGAACAATGAGTTCAATCCAATGATACGTTAAATTTAAAGTATTACTGAATGAAGATTGTTCTACACAAGTTTCTGTTTGTCTAAAGCAAATATACTTCTTTACCATGTTAAAACATACACCCTTTTTAGTGACAAGTTGTGATATATTTTAATTGATAAAATATAACACTATTTCCCACAAGTTATAAAGTGACAGTTTGTTTTATATATAAGAATATAAGAACGATGGAAAGAAATTCTCAGCTTGCAGATTGCGAAAATACACATTAGGCATTGATGTGTATACAATTGTGTATGAGTACACTGAAAAAAATATATTTATGGTACTGCCATAAATAAGGCCAATTCTCACATATTATATTGATGGATATGGAACAGCCATACAGTATTGCTGTTTCACCCATACACAGTGAGTGTAGAACAGCCATATGTATGTGAGAGACAGTAATATGTATGTTTAGAACACCAATCCTCTATTTGAAGAACAGAAATACAGGATTGCTGTTTCAGCTATACGTCCTAATCATACTCGTATGACAAAATCGACAATATAATTTTTTCAGTGTATAAATAAATAAATATTAATTTATTATATTAAAATGTTTCCTTCGTCCGCAAAATTTTTCGTTCAACGTTTTCAACAATATGTACACTAAAAAAAAATATATATATATATAATATATATATATATATTATATATATATATATATATATATATAATAAATTATTATTATTATTATTATTTATTATTTTATTTTTTTTTTTATATATATTTTATAATATTATATATATATTATATTATATATATTATATAATATAATATACATATATATATATATATATATATATATATATATATATATATATATATATATATATATATATATATATATATATATATATATATATATATGTATATATATATATATATATATATATATATATATATATATATATATATATATATATATATATATATATATATATATATATATGTATATATATATATATATATATATATATGTATATATATATATATATATATATATCATATATATACATATATATACTAATTTTCACTTAAAAATCCATTTTAAGACGATTTTAAGATTTTTTTTTTTTAAATTTTTTGAAACAAATTTTTTTTTACAATCTCTTCCAAGCTTGAAAATTGATAATGAAAGGGATATAATATTTATACCCCTTCCAACAATACGTTAATTACTCACACATATGAATTCCTAAGAAAATTCTGAATTTTTGACGACGTTGAAGTCCACAACGTTTATCAACGAAAAAAATTTTTTTTTAAATAGAAGATTTAACTAATATAATAGATATCAAAAGAAAAGTCACAAACACAACAGAAAGCAAATATCAAAACTCAAAATCATAAAAAAATTACATTTTTTTACAAACTTAAAAACTTAAACTTGACAACAACATATTTAAAAATTACAGTTATGAATTGACCAAGGATTTTATTTTTGAAAATGACTCCTAGTGAGTCTCCTAATCATCCTGGAGAATTTCAAAAAAATCGCCACCCGGAAACTCTCCATTTTTTGCCCTAATAAATCGAAAAATTAGGTAAAAATAGAGAAAAAAATGGCAAAATTAGAGTTATCAATTGACCAAAAATTTTATTTTTTGTACACGGAGAGAAGGGCGTAGTAGATTCTACTAACATGGCAGTTAAATCTACTAAACAGAATCGTTAGGTTTGGACTGACGGTACAGACAGTGCCATCTACTGCACTGTTTAGTAAGATAGTAAGATACACTGAGCAAACAGTATATTCTACTAAACAGAGAGGTGTCGTAGTGTATTATACTAAACATTCAGTTGGCCCCACTATAGGTGTAGTAAATATTTTATTGAATAATTATATTTAAATATTTCAATATTAATTGCCATTTAAAAGAATTGAGTTTACAATTTTCAAAAATAGATAAACTTCAAAAGGCTTTAATTTGAAATTTCATAAACTTTCAATTTTTAATGAATGTAATTAGAAACTTTAAAAAACTTATATTTTTTCAAAATGTTAATAGTTCAAATTCTTCTTGAAATTAGTTAAATTTATCAATATATCGTCGGTTGGGTGCAGAAAGATGTCAATTCAGACTAATTAACAAATAGAAATTTTTTTATACAAAATTTATGTTTATTTAAGTAAAATATGTCGATTTTGGTAAAAATTATTTTGAATTTAACAATTACCATTGTTATGAACAATTACATGAACAATAATCAAGTTTCTTTGACATTTGTAAACATTTTATGCATTTTTAAACATAAAATGTTTATATAATATAGTACATTCTTTTAAAAACTTTAACCCGTTGCCTGTTTGCGACCCAACGTTGGGTCGTGAAAGTTTTAGCAAAAAATAGAAATTTGTTATTTAAATTATAAAATAAATTCTTTTATATCATTATTCACATACTATAGGTATCAATGATACTAGAAAAAGTAATAAATAAATAATTGTTTATTATTTTTAAGTAATATATCAATTTAAAAGATTTTGATGGACATTTTGGGGCACTAAAATGAATATTTTTCCAAACAGTGAAGGGGTTAAAAATTTATTAGCACAAACAATTACATTTGTTATAAACAAATTATTTACTTTTTAAACAAATAAATGGCTTATTTCGGCAAAAAGAAAAATTATTTTTCTTATGTTAACGAGTTTAAAGTCATGTAAAGCTCTACTTGATTATTGATAACTAGATTATTGTTCATGTAATTGTATTATACATTATTATTTGTCTGGTGGTCATGCTGGACTAATTTAAATTGATTTCAACCATCTGCAACGAAAAAATAAAAAAATTAACATGATTTTTTCTAAAAATATTGTAAATTATTAACTTTGAATAACAAAAAAAATATAAACAATTTAAAATTCAAAAATTGGTTTAGAGGAATCTCTTAGAAATTTTATTTCCTTCAATTTAAGACCAAATCCATAAAAATCCGATAAAATTTGTAGGTCCCAGACAATTTTAAACAGTAAATTGTAAAAAATGCTAATGCGCGCGGGGCGAGTTTAACGCCATATAAAGCTCTACAAAGCTGCAGTTTTTAATTAATAACATTTTTCTAATTGAGGCTTATTTTTTTCGAAACGGTTTTACACTCGGAGACATTTAAGGAATAGAATAAAATTTTAATTTTTTTGTTAGGACGTGAAGAACATATTTGTTTATTAACATTTTATAAACAAATTATAAACAAATTATAAAAAATAAACAAATTATAAAAAATAAAAAAATTTAAAAACAAAAAATATATTCAAATAGTACAATCCAAGACGAAAAAAACCCATATTTTAATTTTAAAATCCGTCAACTGGAACTCGAGAAAAAAATTTTTTAATTTAGCAGTACTAAAAAATTCAATTGTTAATAACTTTTACAAAAAATTATTTTTTGCCTTAATATTTTCAGGGATTCTTCTTAACGACATTAAGAGTCAAAAAAACTATTTTGGTTAAAAAAAAAATTTGTTAGTTTCAGGTGATCCGTTTAAGAAATTCTGACCCATTGGGAAATAAAAATTATGCATAAAATGGATATATTTCTTATTTCTTAATCATAATTCTTAACAATTAACAATTTTCTAATATTTTTTATAAATAAAAAGCATACAAATTTGTATAATTTAGATCAGTCAAACGAAGTTTCTTATAAAAAGCGTATATAAAAAACAAAATTTATTTGTTAATCATAACTTTTAAAAAATTTTTTAATTTTCCAATTTCAAATATTATTTTATTATAAATCATGAAAGATACCTGCATATTTTCTATTTGTCAAACAATATTTTCTAAAGAAAAAAACAAAACCATACGCAAAAGTCAAACTTCAGATGTGGACAAACAGAATGAATGAATTATTGATTATTATATTTAATAATAAGTAATATTATATTTAATTATTGCATATTTTTACTTAAGTAATTCATATTTGGTACAAATAATTATAAATACAACCGAGCGAGCGTTAGCGAGTGAGGTTTATGTCGCTAGTTATTATTAATTAGTGTTATTAAGTTAAAAACGTGTGTGGAGTTAGAAATATTATATTAAAATGGAAAAAACTTCCCATATGTGCTTGTGCTTTAAAATTCAGACAGATTTTTTAACAGACTCGTACATGAATGGACTGTAATCTGATCGTTCCGTTTTACAAATAAGTTAGTTTATTTAAAGTTATTTGATTATTTAACAAAAAAATCAAGACAACGAATAACAATTTTTCAAAATGGCACAAAAAATTCAAAAATAAAAATTTGAAAATGGTTCCTAAAAATAGGCATATTTCAATGGGCTTTTACAACCCCTTAATACTACATTCTCTACAAACTTAGACATTCTAAATAATCTTTCATTCTCACTTATACAATACTTACACTCATTAAATCCCTCACCCATCCTATACATTAACACTCTATATTCCTTTCCTTCTCATCCCTTATTTTTACTAAATATTTCGGCAACCCTTCTTCCTTGACCATCTTGCACCACTTGTTATGTTTGGACTCTCTAATCTTTTTCCATCAATTTTCCCTGTCCTTTTTACTCCACTTCTCAATTACTTTCTCAATGTTCTCCTCCCCCTCGCCAAGCTCTCCCAATTTTCTCCAACTTTCTCTTTCTCAGTTATTCTTACCTTTTTCCCCTCCCTTTTAATGAGTTCCCAACATCTCACTAGCCAACATCCCTTTCCCTCAGGAAACTTTCTCTCCAGCACAATCGCCCTTTATCTCTGTTTCACTACCATGCTCCTCTTAACTTCCTCTCCTGGCATATACTCCTAAAATCTTCGATTCATACCCATTGTCTATTTTAGATATCTCTCATATATATATATTTCACATACTGTTCATTTCTTTCCAACCCAAAATTTACACTCCATACACTAAGACTGACCGCACTAGCTTATCAAAAACCTACTCTTCTTCTCCAAACATTCTTAAATCTTCTCATACCCAGTGTGCACGTTCTAGAAGAGATCTAGAACAATTAATGGAAATAAAGAACAGTTCTAGAACGGTTCCAGAATTGTACCAGTACGTGCACACTGGGTACCTATACTCCACACTTTTCCAATAATCTTTCCTAACCTTGTTCACTCCCATTTAACTTCATACTTCTTTCTCACACTTTTCTTCTCTTTCTAAACCTCATTACTTTCGTTTTTCCAACATTTATACATAGTTATTTACCGTGACACACCCTGAAATCATGTCGGGCAAAATTTTTTTATTAAGTAGATGACATAAGAGAATGAAATGAGAAAATACATACAAATGTCACTTTAATAGAACTAGAAATTTTTTTTTTGAAAATTTCAAAAAATTTTCATTTTGAAATTTTCGAAAAAAAAAGATTTTTGAAATTTTTTGAAAAAAAAATTTGAAATTTTTTTTGGAATCTCTTTAATTGTCTTTTCAATATATTCAAAGCTGATTAAAATGCATACAGTAGTTTTTGAGAAAAATGCGTTTTTCGATTTTTTACCCTCCATAAGTTCCAAAAAACTCAAAATTTTGAGTTAAAAATTTCAAAAAGTTATTTTTAAGTGGGTAGGAATGAATGGGAAAAAAATATTCAGGTCACTTTTTCCATACTTATTTGTCTATACCCTATCACATGAAATTGCCCATATGTATATATGTGCATTACCGTACGTGTCAAATAGCATGACCATGGTTTTTGACATTTTACTCAAAAACTATATTTTTTAAAAATTTGGAAAAAATATATGTTAAAGGTACTTTTTACAACAAAAGAGAAAGTGGTCACTTCAAAAAATAACCCTAAAAAAAATTTTGAAAATTTCAAAATTTTTTTTCAAAAATTTTTTTTGAAAAAAAAATTTTGATTTTTCTTTTATAAAATCGTCTTATCTATATTTACAACCTCTTAAAATTTCATTAAAATCGGTTCAGTAGTTTTCGATAAAAATAAGTTTTTTGATTTTGCTTTCCCCCTCCATAACTCCCCCAAAAAAGCGAATTTTGAGTTCAAAATTGCAGAAAGTTATAGTCATATGGATAGTAATATATGGGCCAAATTTGAGAAAAATAGATGTGGGGGCAGTTTTTGCACACTTAACCCCCTAAGCCCTTTGTTGCCTATAGAGGGCGCTGAAGTTGCACTTAAAAATTTCTATAACCCTGTTTCCAAAGGACCACATTTTGGAATATTTAATAAAACGTGGGATGCGTCGGCCAACTATTTTAAAGTTAAAATTAGTGAAACATAACAAGCAATTAAAAATTTTTAAGCCTTGTCCGATCGTGGACAAACGATGGGATCTATTTATTTAAAAAATTTTAATTTTTATATACACAGTGAAAACGGTAGGCCTAACTTGTCATTTGACCAAATCACAATTTTACACAGAAAGAAGGTTCAGTTTACTGCCCTACAACGGAAAAAGACACATAAGCGACAAATAGGTCCAACGGAAACATACGCAAAGCACGAGTGAAAGTATAGTTTATTTCCGAACGTTCCCGAAACACAGTTCCGAGTTAAACCGATGTCGCTTGCGTATAGTTTCCGCTGGACATCTTTGCTCTACTCACTGAGTTTACAAACTAAAAAAATACATATGCACCCTTGCAGATGTGGTTTCGCAAACGAAGCCCAGCTTGGCAGTATTTACAATGGAAAAAGAACGCAAACGACTTTGTGTGTATTTTCACACTGTATTTTGTAACGTAGTTCATGCCTTTTGCAGATTTTGGATTACGCAAAGTACCTCATGTGTCTTTTTCCATCGCAATTTCTCATTTTTCGCGAATTCCAATATTTTTAATATTAATTTTTTACTATAAATAATTTAAATTTTTTATTTTAATTACGATAGTTAGATGCAGTTTTTGATTACGAATCCATTGATACCTACCAAAAACTTATTTTTCACCAAAATTTCGCTTATATGTTTCTTCCCGTTGTAGGGCAGTTTAGAAAGACTCAGTCTGAAATCACATTTGCTGTGAAAAATTTATGTAATTTTGTCAAATGGCAAATTAGTCATTTGGCCACCACTGCCTATATAAAAATTAAAAATTTAAAAATAAATAAATCCCATCGTTTGCCCACGATTGGTCAAGGCTTAAAAATTGTTAATTTAGTGCAAGTTTCGTATAAAAAATTTTGAAAAAATTGATCGATACATACATTGTTAAAAATACAATATTATTTAAAAAATTTTAAAATCTTATCGTAAATTATTTAAAAATATTTTTATTAAAAACTACGCGTTAAAACAAAACTTTTCATTATAAAAACGTCCAATTTGATAAATTTTTGACCGAGTTGTAAGCATTTAAAAAAAAATTTACGTAAGAAATGTCATTTTTCAAAAATCTGTATCTCCTGAACCGATTTATGAGAAAATTTGAAAAAAATCAAGGTAGCTCATTTAAAGAGTACTAAAGAAAAAAATGTTTAAAAAAATTTGAAATGCAAAAGTAAAATAATTTCCGATTTTGCGTGGAATGACCCATATATATTTCTTATTATTACTATATGATAAGTTCCTATTTTTTATGAATGTACATCTTGAAAATATATATTCAGTTAAAGAGGCTTCCGTTTCCGGTACCGTTTCGGTGTACACGCGTTTATGAAGAGTTAATAGTTTTTGTTAAGTTTTTTAAGAATTAAAAAAGGGTGGTTAGTGTAGTGTGCTGTGCGAGAGCGGGAATTTGTGGTAGTGTAAGAAAAAGGTATGTTTGCGTAGAGTAGTGTGAGTGTGTGTGATAAAAAAGATAAAAAAGAGAAGTCGGTATTGTGAGGTTAGGTAGTGTAAAGTAAGAGAGATAGGACAGAAGTAGTAGAGTGAATTGCGCGTGGATAAGTTAGGTTTCTCGAATGTCTGAAGTTGAATCTGACTGGAGTTGTAGCAGTAGTGAATATGAAAGTGAACGAAGTGAGTCGAATGAGAGTGAGGCGCTAAAATTTGAAAGGGGAATAGGTAATAATGGAAAAAGAATGACGTGCGAGGATTGTATGGATTTGTTAGAGTTATTTCAAAAGTGGAGTAGATCATTGGACAAACAATTTAAGGTTATAGGAAAAAACGTGAAACGTGTGAATAAAAAAGCGGATGAAAGGGACAGAGAGATTGAGAAAATTAGTGAGAGTTTGGAAACCATGCAGAGAATGTGGGAAAAGTGGGAGATAGAGTGGATAAAAGAAAAGGAAGATTTGTGGAGGAAATTGTATGAATTGGAAGAACATTTAATGGAAAATGAAGGGAAGGTGAAGGGGGGTGAGAATGTGTGTATACAGGTGAAAATGGAGAAATTATCGAGACGAATGGATAGTATGGAAAGAGAGAAAAGAAAAAATAACGTTGTGATTAGGGGTATGAATGTAAGTGCAACTGAGGGTAAAGGAGAGGTGGAAAAAGTGTTTGCGTGGGTGGGGGTTAGTGTAAGTGTAAAAATGGTAAAAGCGATAGGAATGAGCGAGAATGGTGTACCGAAATTGTGGTTGGTGGAATTAGATAATGAGGAGAAGAAAAAGGAAGTGATGAGAATGAAAATGAAGTTGAAAGGAAGTGTAATAAGAATTGATGAGGACCGAACGTGAAGAGAAAAAAGAATTATATGGCTGTTGAGAGAGAAAGCATGGAATGAAAGAAAGAATGGAAGAGTGGTACGAATGGGTAATGAATGTATTTGGATAGATGAGATAAAAAATTGTGTGAGAGAAGATACTGGGAAAGTGGTTAAGATTAGGGCAAATGATAGTGAATGATAGTAGAAAATGTGAAGAAGAGAATTAAGAGAGAAACTGAGAAGGTTGGAAGGACAGCGATGGAATAGAGAAAATGTAGGTAGAATGAGAAGTGTGTATGAGTGAATAGAAGTAGTTTGGATGGTAAAAATGTTAAGGTTAAGAACAAGCGAAAAAGGGGTGGGCAAAATGGAAGTATAGCCAGGAAAGACAATTGGAACTGGAAACGGAAGCCCTGGCACTGGCGATTGTTGATAGGTTAAGGTATTTTTTGTATAAATAGTTTAATAAGGAAGCGTATAGGTTAAGTGTTTTTTGTAATTAGATATAAGATTTGTAGATTTTTCAAGAAAATGTAATAAAAAATATGTTTGAATTTGAAAATTATTTTTTTTGTTAATAAGATTGTTTTAAATTTTTTGAATTTTTTTGGTCCAAATTTGACGACCTGCATTTTCTGAGAAAAAAATTTTTGTCATTCTTTTAAAAATGGGTGGACGTACAATTTTTACCGGTACTGTAAATGTACGATCCTGAAATTACCACTTCCATTCTGTAGGGGCGTGGCTTAGGGCAGTGACACTTACTGAGACCGGCGGTCTCGAAAAATTCCAAGTGACGACACTTAGCGAGACCTGACTGTATATATAATTAATGTTTATATATAATCATATATAATTATTTATTTATTTATTTAAATTACAGCCCTTAATCACAAGGATCATTAATGGGCAATACAAACAAAATATTAAAATCTAAGAATTATAAAACATTATTATAATATTGAAACAAAAGATAAAGGTTTTGAAAATGCGGAATAAAAAGATACAGTAAAATTATGGTATGTCTGAATATAAACGTATTAGTTGATTGACAATAATTGCTCGTAAGAATCGTAGATGTGAAAATATCTATATTGAAATAGTGATACAAAATTATTGTTGCTGTAGAAAAATTCATGCGAGTTAGACTGTTTTAAGTATTCAACAAAATGATAAATATTAACATCCCCAAGAACTAGTAATTTAGTGTTAAGTTTAAAGATTGATCTTAAAAATATTCAAATATTTCACAAAATAAATTATTGTTTAGAGATAGTGGAATGTATAGTAATAAAATTATAAACTTTGTATCAGTGAGAAAAATTTAAACAGCTATAAAATTCACGAACTCTTTTAAGGAGTCAGATAAATGAAGGTACACTTGCGAAGCGTAAATAGAAGAGTCTATAACTAAGAGAACACCTCCTCCTCTATGTTGAGATCACACATCCCTGAAGGTTGAAAAACTTTAAGCAGGAGAGTATTAAGGCAAATAAAAATAATATGAAAACATCAAGAAAACTAACTACACCTGATATGTTTGTGTACACTCCTCGCACATTTTGAAAATAAAGTGTCAATTTGCGTGAAATTATTGAGAATTGTTTAATCTTGGTTGAATCGGAACAATCGTTGGAATTCCATTGATATGTCGTATGGTTAAATTGCCTTCTCCTTGATTCAGTCTCTCCTGCAACGTCAATTTGAGAGCCCGATATTGGTCCTACTGTATCCTGGTTCGATCCGCCGCAAAAATGACATCCTTGAGTGTTTGATCGAGTTTCAAGGTTGCAGCAGCTTTTCTGGCGGCATCCAAAAATTCAGTTGCGAGATTCGATAAAATACACTGTAATTTCAGAGAACGATGTTTAGGCCTAGAAGTTTAGAATTTACCAACTCGAAAAATTTTCAAATATTCAGGAAGAACTTTGATAGTAGCAGCACAGTTCTGATGATATGAAGAATCACATCCAGGGCAAGAAACACCTTCCTTCACATTTTTATTGCACTTCCTACATACAGCAGTCGTGGTAAGCAATCTTGGCTGCATTATGTAAATCTTGGGAATAATAAACACGTGTTAAGCAAAGTGGTGGGTGACAATATTAAATAATTCGTTACTGTTGAGTGGAGATAGTGACACACGTTTAGAAAAAATAAAGTCACTCACAGTCAATATATTCAGGACGAGTAATAATCACCCACAACACAAAACGGAAAATTGTCAAAATACATCCAATATTGACAAAATGTTGAGATATAAATTATATCAAAATCCTCCAGAGCAAAAGCACCACCAGAAAATCACCATAAATTATTTCGAGAAACACGAATTACTAATAAAAAATATCAAAAATCATAGAGCGATTATAACCTTGTTTTCACGTTGATATAGACGTTATAATATCTACTAATAATATATATTATTATTATATATTATATATATTATATTATCCTTCGCGCTACCGGCTGGCCACACGGTGTGGCCAAGTATACATAATGTTTTATATTTGCTCGACTTTTGTAATCAATCGAATCGCCATTTTAACTCACTGGACAAAATTTTTCAGTTAATTTGTATTAACACATAACTATATACAAAAGCTTTGATGAATTTTAATCGTTTTGGGAACATAAAAGTAAAATAGCGTTTGGCCACCCCGGGTGGCCGTCCAGTAGTCCGCGTATACAAAAATCTTTGGTAGCGCGAAGGTTAAACATATATTATATTTACTTTTATGAACCCTTTAACTTATTTTTCGTCCTCATTACATCTTATTTTCTCTCTTTACTTCCTAACTCTACTGTCCATACTATCGGTTTCTCTCTGTTTTCATCTCCCACCCCTTACTCCCTTTATGTACACTTACACTCTAATATCTTTCATTATTTTTTCCACTTCTTCTTTTACCTCACTTTTTTAAATTCCCGCCCCCTTTATCACAATCCTTTCTCTTCTTCTTTCTTTCTAAACCCCTTCCATTTTCCATTCCACTTACCCAAATCTCTTTTTAATTATATGCTCACTTACCCCCATACGGCCTCCTCGTCATCAACATTTGTCCCTCTATCTTCTTTTCTTTTTTCGGATCATTCAATCTTTATATATTCTTCTTCATTTTCTTACATTCTTCCACTTTTTTTCCTTTTTCTTAAACCCTTTTTATAATCCGTCTAGTTCACACTTATATCCACACTATATATCCTCTTATTACTCGTACTTCGAAGCAAACTTTCCACACACTTTTAGCGCACCCTTTAAGCAATAATATTAAAAAATATCTAATAACCACACCGTCACAAAATATCAATTAATCCATAATGTTACCGGAAACGGAAACCATATGAACCCTTAATTAATATATTATTTTCTCCTAACAAAATGAAATCAAAAAAATTCCGCAGGATATTCTGACTATTCCAATGGAATTGTATATATTCAAATAACTATATTATTAACTACTGATATAATTTTTATTCCCATATTATACTACCAACCTTTTTAGTTTTAAAATGCATTACGCATTGTTAATAATAAAACAAAAGTACACTTCTTGAATGTCAATAAAATTTTTATAATTACTATTATACCTATATATAGCTTATTAAATTTACATAAAACATTAAATTTAAATTAATATAATTTTATTCTTTATTGTAAGATTTTATGACAAAAAATTGGAAATTTGTTTAAATTACAAACAAGAAAAGCAGGCAATGATAAGATTGAGGAGAAAAATGGGCTACAGGCAACCAACATCTTTATTAAATCTTGCAGAATTGATATTTGTCTCCAGAATGTCCTCTTATCAAATTCTACAAGCAGTTGTTATGACAGGAGAACAAACTGCAATAATTTTTTCGAGTCCAAAATTACTTCAACAAGTAGCCACCGCAGAAGAAATTTTCTTGGACGGAACTTTCAAAGTTGTATTTTTTATTATATCTCATCAGATAGCACGTAATCTTCCCGAGTAAAATCCTTGTACAAGATTATACGTAAGAACATATGCAAGAACATATACCTACTTATATATGAACTTACATACGTTCCGACCCAGGATTTGAAACAATGAACATGTACAAGAACATGCAAATGTTATTGTATAGGGGAGAGTAGGCTACATTGAACCAGCGTCAACAGTGAACCACTTCAATTTTCTGAGAAATGACTGAGTGAAATTTTTTCTTATTTAATATATTATAAGTTAGTTTTACTAAAACAAACTATGTCCAAAAATTTCGGGCACGTAGGTTTATTATTTATAAAGAAAAACTAAAAAACTGTTTTTCACGTACAAAACAAAAAATTTTGTGGAAATATAATCAAGTCTTTTTTTGAAATAGGAAGTTTTAAAAATTAGTAAACTTGTGATTTATTTCGCTTAGGGTGTCAACTTCAATATTCCGATGTGATAATGAATTTTAACTCTTACATAAATGTATTATAAGCAATTTTTGTTGTGAATGTCATGCGAATACAGTGAGTGCGGCATCATTGAACCACCCGAAAAAGCAAAGAATTTTCAATTTTAAGAGTTGTAAAGTTGTCTGCTCTACTAATTAGTAAAAAAAATACTGGAAGACATGCTTTCATCACAATTGTGAACGAGATAAACTCAAACTGTCACTTTACCTACCTAACCTGACATCAAAATATATTAATCTCCTATATTAACAAATAATAACTCTTTAACAACAATTTTCTATTTTTTTTGAGTAAAAAATAAGATTTTTTACAATGTATAAGTGGAAATATTATTTTTGAAGTAAATTTTAGTGTTTTATTAGAGGTGGTTCAATGTAGACACAGATCCTTCAAAATAAGAAAAGTGTAACTTGTTAGAAAAAAATTTAATTTAATTATTTAATCATAATAATTTGTGTTTGTAACGTGTGTATTAACTAAAGGAGTACTTCAGCTTAATTTTGATACAAAAACCTGATCGAAATTTGTAAAATTTAATTAGTTCTTAGACTTTATAAAATACTCGGTTCAATGTAGCCTACCCTCCCCTAAATAACGAAAAACACAAGTCCTTACTTGTGTACTTGTACAATATCATGTAAAAGTTCATGTATAGATAATAGTATTACTTTATTATTATTGTTTCTTAATTTATTTATTTAAGCAAATTATAAGGAAATATTTAACATTGTCTTTAGAGACTCTCTGCATGTACGATCTAGAGACAACTGTGCAGCCTTTATAGATTTTTAATTAAATTGTACAAGATTTTGTACAGGATCTTATGCTTACAAGATTTTGTGCAATTACGTGAATTCAATAATTAGTTTTAATTACTCTTGACATCGACTGTTCTACATGTTTTAGCACAAGATCATCAACGTCCTTGCATATATTCTTACGTATTATTCAGCCGGATTGCGGTTACGTATTGTCTGAGTAATTTTCAATTAAATTAATAAAATATAAAATTTTTCCTTTATCGCTCAGGACTCAATTTTAATGAACATGAAGATAAGAGAATAATTTTTAAAGGGATTGTGTCAAGTTTGCATTTGACGAAAAATTTTAAAATATATAAGTAATATTGAACTAAGTTAATAACATGTATTGCTTTTATTGTAGGTTACTCCAAGAGTACCAAAAATGTGTCAGTTATACACAATAATGTTGAGAATAATGGATAAGGTAAAAAAATTCCTGTTTGACTTTATTAAGAAAGGAATAAACAAAGTTTAGTTTATTTATTAATGCTCAATATATTATAAAAAATAGAATGACAAATTGTATATAATATTATATGTGTATTTTATAATACACATACACTAACAAAAAAGTTGTACCAACCATGAAATATGCCCAATGAAAAATACCAAACTGAAAATAGGTATTGCTGCCTTCTCTGCTAGTATAGCTGCAATGTAAGGTATAGCTGCTCTCCCGATTTCGAAGCACAGATATCCAAAATAAAATAGCATGACAGCTATTCGTCTCATCGGGATCTTTACTATCCCTCTTTGATACATCAGCGCTTCCGAAACAGAATATAACTAATACTAAAGACAAAGGAGTGCAGCGTTATGACCATCAAAATGACAACAAAGAAAATTTTTTCCCATTTTAGTGTAGTACCAATGCTTAAATAGACAGCTTAAACTTACATAGTACAGTCGAACCTGGATAAGTGGTCCCTCAATAAGTGGGAATCCTCTATAAGTGAACCTTTTTTTGCGGTCCCTGTACAAGTAACTTGACTTTAAATGACCTGGATACAAGAACTATCTATACTCTCAGCGATAACGTTTTTAATTAAAAGTGATGCAAGACTCTTTAGTTCAGTTAGTCTATAGTTTTTTCCATTAGTTAGACTATAGTTTGACCAAAACGTTTTGATTAATTTTAATTGTGCAACCTCATATAATCTAGCTTCATGAAATTGACATTTTACACGTCTTACTCTTTTGGTTGTTGCAAATCACAATTCAATATTTAATTCACATGTTAACGATTTTGCCGCATCCATACCTTGTATTAACACAGTTTCTTAATATTTTTCCCAAAAAATGACCAATTGGTCATTTTTGACCATGGTAAGTAATTATGTAAATTTTTCTTCTAATATGGGATTTTGATGAAACTGTGCTAAAACACAGTTCTCTTGAATACAACTAAAAAATAAATAAAATTTTTGGAATAATATTGATAAATATAGAAGATAGGGTAAAGTGCGGATAGATGCCCCCTTTCTCAAATTTCCAATATGAAAAAACTATATTTATGTATTATTAGTTCTTTTTATACTTGAGTCAAAATACATGAAGTGTACCAGCAAATTTCAAATTTGCTGAATTCTATTGAAAACACATAAAATGCAAACTTCATTATGATTTTATTAAACAGTTCAAAGGATTATTTAAAAAATTAAAATTTCTCGGAGTTATAAACAATTAAAGTTTTTTACAATGCTTAATTAAAAAATTCATATCTCGTGATAGAATCAATGGATTTTAATGAATGTTGCATTTTTGTAAACATTAAATATTATAGATTTATTCGAAAAAATAAAAAAAACTTATTGTTAAAAATGACTAATTGTTATTGCAAAATTAATTGTTTAATTGCAAAATAAACAATGTTCTCAATGTTTTAGAAAATTCGTTCAAATTCTATTGGAAAGAGAATTTTATAAAAATTCAATACCCGCTTCCAAATTTCGTGCTTCGCAATTAGGAAAGAAGTAATTACATTTTTTTTAAATTGTATTAATTTGTTAACTTTGATTAAATAAAAAATGATAAACAATTAAAAACTGGAAAATCGACCTCGAGGGATGTCTTAAGAATTTATTCCCCTTTAATTTGAAACAAAGAACACTCAAATCGGTTAAAAATTGTAGTCTGTAGACAATTTTGAACAGTAAATTGTAAAAGCACTGTAACACTGTGTGGACGCGCTGTCAGTTAACGTGCCGCGCGGTAAAAAGACGTACCGATCGTCAGAAAAAATGTAACTACTTCTTTCCTAATTGCGGCTCATGAAATTTGGAAACGGGTATTTAATCATTATAAAATTCTCTTTCCAATTGAATTTGAACGAACTTTCTAAAACGTTGAGAACATTGTTTGTTTTGTGCTGGTACACGTCACGTATTTTGACTCACCTATTGGCCATAACAATTTTGTTATAAAGTTCCAACCTGATGGCACCCCGGGGTTATTAGCTATAATAATATGAACAGATTGCTTAAAATGTCCAAAAATTTTCAAAACGCTGGACAAAATTTCTCATAACAAGAATCAAGGATATTTAAAAAGTAAAAAAATATTTGCAATTATTTTCTTGTCCCAAATTAATTAAAGAAAAATTACATCGGCGTTTTACATTTTTTATAATAATTTTTGTAATTTATTTATTTATACACTCGTCTTTTTGCCTTAATACTAAAGTTTACAAATATCCCCGAGAAAAATTTTCTCACATACTATAAACTTATTCTAAATTTTTGCGTCTACAGAACGACTTCAAAATTAGGAGTAGGTACTCGCATTTTCCTGGACCACTCGTCTAATGGGTTTTCTCGTCAGTGGAGAGGGAAACTGTAATAAACCTCTCCTGAGAATACCAAGCCAAATGGGTGCAAACCAAGTACCCTTGGTCCTAAAACACCCGCCAAGCGAGGTATCTATCCGACTGAGCTAATCTGTCAATAATATTTTTTGTAATAAATGATAATAACTTACCGGCAGGAGGCATCTAACCCACCCAGGTGGAATATATGGTAAAATGCAGACCTTTCGTACTTTCGTTATAATATTGAATCAGTGACAGATTTTTTTATATCAAATTTGTTTTCAGGAACAGTATTTGTCAACATGTAGTGCTTACTTTATACGTTTGTCTGCAATGAATGTATTGAAAATTATTCCTACACCAGCTTTTGGAGTCAAAGTAGAGTCTAATTCGAAATTAGACCCTTTGTTACGACTGCTAAAACCTAAATAAAATATATATGTTTAGGCTGAAAGTAGGGCTTAAACTTTGACTCGGGTCTGTTTACATAAATATTACATCATTAAAAATTAAAGTAAAAAGCAGTTTTTAAAAACAAATTTTTTATTTTTTTTTATTTATTTGTTTATACACCCGTCTTAAGCCTACAATCTTGGCTATACAAGTGTTTTTACAACCGTAGAACATTCCTTACAAACACATTTCTTAATACTAAATTTTTGCGCCTACAGAGCGACTTGAAAATTAGGAGTACTCGCATTTGCCTGGACCACCCGTCTAATGGGTTTTCTCGCCAGTGGAGAGGGAAACTGTAGAAAACTTCTCCGAGTACAACCGGTTTATCGACAGTCGAATTCTAATGGTGTGCACCGGACAATAATCGACGGTGCACATCATTATACTTCGACGTCAAACCTCCCGCTCAGATTATCTCACGTGCCGGAAAAATCCCAGGCTAATGGAAAATTACTATAACGTTTCTAGCACTTTGTCTCATATCCAGAAGTCAAGCACTGGAGTCAAAGAAAATCTTACATACTTTTTTCCATGAAGTGTAGAAAAATCGAATAGCCTATTAAAAATATTGATATCAATATAAACCAATAAAAATTATACAGTTGCAAAGAAAAAATGCTTACAAAATTTAAGGTTGTATATCTCCTATGTTTATAAATATTTTTCCAAAAAAGTTTCTATATTATAAAAAAAGTTCGCCGCCGTCGACGCCACTGATTCAGAAAATTCTAATGGACCCATATAGAAGGGAAACATAGTCATGGTTGGCCAACTGTCAAGGTGGACCCATTGTGATTTTTTCCCTAAAGTATCTATTTATCTTCATATTAATTCAGTTGATTTTGACAAAAAAACATTGAAGACATGACCAGTACATGTTTACAAAATCATTTTTAGGCTGTGGGTGCTTTCTTCATATTAATGACCAAGCGTACAAGTGCTTTATATACTGCAGTCTTCGAGAAAATTAATTCCTTTTGTCCAAATTTTAAAACTTCTTTGAAAGATGTAACAGGAGATGCTGAGGCAGCAGTTATGAAGAGTATTAAAGATACCTATTCAGAAGCTAGTTATCACATCTGCTACTTTCATTCGAAAAAGGTAGATTTTAAATTTAAAAAGTTACATAAAAGAAGAAAAAATTTAACATATATTGACAGTAGAATCTCCCATAAGTTAATTTTCTCCTACCTCCATACCCTTCTACCTAAAAAATTACACATGCGCATAATGATATCAAGATCAAGACATATGTAAACCACCACCAAAATTAACATATGGGAAAATCGACCCCGAGTCGAACTTTTAGACCTGCTTACCTCCTGGTAAGTATAATTTAACCCTTACCTGCACCTAACAAACCCTTAGTGTTTTTTTCCTCCTGCGTAAGTTCTATTTAACTCTGACAACTCCTTTTTAAGTCCTAATTGAACCTCAAACCCTGTATTGCTTCTACTACATTCTTACGCAATAGGAAATGTTACGCGCGGAACAAGATATTCAACTTATTATTGTTTTGCAAATTACAAAATTTTTTATTTTGAAAATTTCACGAAAGAATTCAATTATTTTCTAAAATTTTAATAAATCCTTCGAAAAAATTCAATTATTTTTATAAATAGTAAAATTCTTCGCAAGAATTCAATTAATTTTATAAATAGTAAAATTATTTGCAGGAATTCAATTATTTTCAAAACAATTTTAATTGAATTCCTTAGATGAATTCAAATATTTTAAAATATTTTCATAAATTGTAATTATTTTCTTAAACTTTAATAAATTCTTTGAAATAATTCAACTATTTTTATAAATACTAAAACTCTTTGCAAGAATTAAATAATTATTAACCCAACTAAAATAAAATTAAACGAAAGAATTTAATTATTTTCAAAAATTCCCATAAAATTTAGTTTCAACAAGAATTTAAAATTCTTGAAAAACAATTTAATTATTCTTAAAATATTTTTAAAAAATTCTATATAAGAATTAAATTACTAGCTCAATACAATTTTTGAATATATTCGTCAAAAGAATTGAAATAATTCTATTATTTTCGAAAAGTAATTAAAATTCTTATGATGAATTCAATTATTTTGAATATACTTAATTTTAATAAAATTCTTTAAAGAAATTCAATTATTTTCGAAACAACTTTAATTGAATTTTAAAAAAAAATTTCATGATTTTTAAATATTTCTATAAAATTCTTCATAAACAATTTAATTATTTCTTAAAATTTTAATAAATTCTTGGCAAGAAATTACTTATTTTCAATACAATTTTTATAAAATTCTTCTTCATAAAATTCAATTGCTTTTGAAATTTTCAATTAAAATTATTAAAGAAACTCCATTAGTTTAAAAAAAAATTCAAAGAAATTTTTCAAAAAAATTTAATTAGGATTTTTAAAAATATTAATAAAATTCTTTGAGAATTTAGTTATTTTTCTAAATAACGAAATTCTTTGAAGGAATTTTATTATTATCAAATTTTTTGATAAAATTCTTTGCAACAATTCGAAGATTTTCAATACATTAATTTTAAAATTGAAAATATTTGAAAAGAAAAATTAAAAAAAGATTAAGAAACCAAAATGTAAACAACAACTAACTTCAAACTGCGAATAGGTTACCGGAACATGTACAGTACTTTTCAATCTTGTAAGGCATAATTGAAAACTACTTATTAATTTATAAATATTATTTTTAACGGAAATGTTTTGACATTTTTTTTAAATAATAAAAATATTAATTTATGAATGTTTAAAGGTTATTATTATTAAACAATTTATTTACTTGCTGTAGTGTATAAGTGTCAATTAATGCTTTATTGAATCACTCAACAAGTCACTGAAAATAGAGCGTCTGTGTTCAGTTAGGTTCCGTAGCATAGTGGTTAGGGCGTTAGTTTCGTAGTCCGTAGGTCGTAGGTTCAAGTCTCGCGTGCGTTAGATTTTATTTATTTCGTAGGTTTGCGTTTATTCCGATTTTTCTGTATTGTATGCAATTTAATGATTATATACACCGTTAAATAATTTAATTAACAAATATTAAATTAAAAATTTTTTTTTATATATAAATGGATATGTATTAATCTCCACATATATACTAACATTATTTATGAATTCGCTGTTGGTCACGATTAAATTTAAAAAAAAAGTAAAAATCATTAAATAATAATACCATTTATTAATAATTAAAGTTATTATAAAAATTAGTTAAAAGTGATCTCAAATATGCTATGAGCAGTTTTTCCAGGGTTTTGGGAGAGAAAAGAATTCTGCAAGTAAGGGTCAAGCAGTATTTAATAAGGTTCTAGGAACACCTGCTTTCCCCCTTTTACCATCTAAATTTGTCGCTAACCAGGGGTTTGCAGGAGGTAATCAGAGTTAACTTGCAATGCAAATAAACTCTGCTTTCATCCTATTACATCCTTACAAACCCTCAGTTTTAAGGAGGTAAGCAGGTCTAAAAGTTCGACTCGGGACTGTATTAACATTTAATATATGGAGCTATATTTTCAATATTCTCTTATTATATGCCTTTTTTATATACATTTATATTATACTAATACTATTTTTGTGTTCATTATATTTTTATTTTCATGATATTAATTTTAAAAGCAGTAAATGTCAAAAGTTTTCGACGCAAAGTGACGAAACTTCTCATTATATAACTAATTATATAACTTCTCATTACAATCGGGCATACTTGATTTGATTTTTTATTAATTTTTTATTTTAATAACACAAGCCTGCAAAAAATAAAAATTTCCGTTTTCTGATATCGAGAAGTCATTTCCCGCAGTATTTTATGCGCTGAATCCGAATCTGACAACGAAAACCTTCCATCACGTCAGGATTTTGAGAAAAGTGGGGGTAAATTCCCAAAAATTATGTTATTCGCTGTTTTTGTAAATCTCTACCGGGTAAATCCGACGTGCTAGAGACTTGTCATAGGAGTCAAATTAAAGCCTGAACCCTGTACTTTAAGAAAATAAAACGATATTGCTGACATCAAACTAAATTAGACGTCAAAAATGATTTTTTAACATTTACCAATCATAAAAATTGACTGAAACAGTCCAGAAATACAACGATTTTAAAAAATGATTGGATTCGCTTAAAATTTATTGCTTTGGGATTTTCGGGGTCGTTGCTTACAAATATGATGTCAAAATAAAAGATCTGTAGTTGGATTCATAATCAATGACCCCAAAAAACCCTCAGTAACAAGTTTCAAGTGAATTTGATCAATTTCAAAAAATAAGTCCGCCATATTGGATCCGACATTTTGAATTTTAATAATGTGACAACATATTCGTAATCAGCGACCCCAAAAACCCCTGAATAACAAATTTTATGCCAATTCAATCATTATTCAAATAGTTTTATTTACGGACAGTTTAAGTCAATTCTTATACTTGACAACTGTTAAAAAAACCATTTTTGACGGCTAATTTAGTTTGTTGTTAGCAATATCGCTATATCATCTTAAAGTACAGGGTTCAGGCTTTAATTTGACTCCTATTGCAAGTCTCTAGCATTTCGGATTTACCCGGTAGAGATTTACAAAAACAACGAAAAACATAATTTTTGGGAATTTACCCTCACTTTTCTCAAAATCCTGACGTGATGGGAGGTTTTCGTTGCCAGATTCGGTTTGAGGGCATAAAATACTGCAGGAAATAACTTTTCAATATAAGAAAACGGAAATTTTTATTTTTTTGCAGGCTTGTGTAATTAACAAAAAATGAAATGTAATTTTACATTCATCGGGCTGTTTTTAAATTTGATTAAACATTTAAAATAAAATTTGAATAAAATTTTCTATTTTTATAACAATTTCAGACTAATTTATGATTATGAAGAATTTGTTTACCTGCAATAATTACTTTACTCGACTGTTTCACAACAACTCGGAAAACAACAACACCTCTGAGACGCTCTTAATCGTCAGAGGAAATTCTGCCTGAACAACTTGGCAAGCAGAAATATCAACGACGAAACACGACTGGTACAATACTGACACGATACTAGACTCTAGCACTTTCTCTCCTACTAAATAGCAGCGCGACACACATTTACCACTGATAGTGAGTCATTCGGTAGTTCCGACTTTCTAAATTATCATACCAATTAACGATCATGGTTCAGGAAATGTGTGTCCGACAGATGACGTGACGATTCACATCGTAACAACAAATTTTATTCAACTGGCAGAGTTAAAAAACTATATTTTAATTTAGATACATGGAGAAAAATTTTCTGTTAATGATCTAGAGATAGAATATTTATATTGTATCATTAGGATATCTTACGGACGTCATGTGGACTTTTTTAGAATACCCTAAATTTGTTAGAAATATTTTGTTATGAGGGTTAAAATTAACAATCACTCTGAGTTAAATTTGACTCAAAGTGATTGTTAATCTCAACGTTTTATTTATAATTAATATACCAAGTGATAATGACAAAAAATTACAATAACTTAAAGAGTTTAATTTTTTAAGAGCTTCAGAGCATATCATGATGAAAAATGTGGTTTAAAAAATTACGACAAAACAGTTCTCCAAATGGCATCAAATTTACCTCTTTTGCCAAAAGAGCGTTATTTTGAAGGACTAGATGTCATTAAGAAGATAATTGATGACCACCATCCAAACGAAAAAAGGAAACTTACCAGATTCTATAATTATTTAAAAAATTACTGGGGTAGGAGAATTGATCAATTATGTGTAGGCCATCTAGTGCACAGGACCAACAACTTAAATGAGTCGGCCAATCATAGGCTGTTCGTGAGGCTAGGTGGGCTACATCCACGAATTTGGCACTTCATAGGTAAAATTATTTAAATTACAGAAATAACAGAGCATAATCTCCGGAAAAGAGCTCCAACTAATAGTTTACTATTTTATTAAAAGATGTTAAAAGTTTTTATCAATCAGTTCATAATTAGTAAAAAAAAATGTTAAAGTACTACTACACTTTAGAAGGTCAAAAAACAGCAAATTTTCAAGAATTATTTTCTCAGCTCCTTTATTAAATATTAAAGTAAAACTTTTTCTAAAACATTGTTACATTCGTCGAGATTACAAAACTACAAAATTTTTTCGATTGTACATTTTTCTCTATTTTATAGAGGGCGCTAAAATTAAGTCGTTGAAAAATCCTCGCCGCATTGTGGACAGTTTATCTCAGGATTGGGTGGTTCAAAACAAAAAATTCAAAAAGCTTCTTAAAGTGGAAGGTTTCTCACATGACAATCTACCACAATTAGTAAAAAAAATCCATTAAAAAAAATGCGAAAGTTAAAAAAAAAGTGTAAAATTTGACCTTTTTTCAGCTGTTTTATCTTGCTAAAAATTTTTTTTTGTTTATTTTGGTCAAATCATGGTAGATTGTCACACAGAACGTGTTAACAAATCGAACGCATTGTGAATCATAAAAATCGGTTCAGCCAATCCAGAGATAAACTGTCCGCAATTTGAGAAAACCTTATTTTGAGAAAAACGCGTTTAAACTTATATGTATCGCTAGAGGCTATCCATAAATTACCTAAAATTCTTTTGCAAATTGAAACCCCACCATTTTTTTTATTTAAGACACTGTTACATACATTAGGACCAATGTTTCTAGTGGTCGTAACAAAAAGCTGGACCCCACCATCCCCTTAAAGACTTACTTAATTTGTCAATGACTTTTTACATTAATTCAATATTTTTTGAAAAATTTACTTTTAATTTTTACAATTGGTTATAAATACTTTAGGAGGTGTTTTCTGAAGTCATAAGGAGTTAAAAAATACAATAAAAAAAATAAAATTTTTTAAAATTCTAAAGTGTAGTAGTACCTTAAAAACTTTTTAATTCTTCAGATCATAAACTATTTTTATTCCTCAACTGAGCAATTTATATACAGTGAAACCTCGATAACTCGAACCTCGATAACTCGAATTTTTGATAACTCGAAGGTATTTTTTATTCCCGGCCAAAGGACCAAAAGGCAAAAAGGCCTTCATAACTCGAATTTTCGATATCTCGAATTTTTTTTTGCTTCCCTTGGTGATTCGAGTTATCGAGGTTCCACTGTATATAATAGGGGGGCTTTACCCTACTGCGTGCTTCACACACCAACAATCTATTTCTTTTTTCTTTCTTTTTCATATTCTTTTTAAATAATTAAAATTTACAATTATTTAATTTTTAAATTAATTAATTAACATTTAAATTCTATTACAAACCAATTTAGCTCAGTCTGTAACCTTGGGTTATCTTAAATATACAATACAGCTTTCGTTTGGAAGTGCACAGTTTTCTTCGATTTTTGAAATTATTATATATAATATAACAGGATTAAAGTTTGTGAAATACTAACTTTAAAATTGATTTCATAAAATCATATTTTTTATTTATAACTCTTCATTGCTAATGTTTTATATACTGAAACCCCACTTATTTAAAGTCTCGTTTACTTAAAGTCGCGTTTATTTCAACCCGTTTCTGCTTCGATTATTTTCAGTTAGAATCAGCCTTAAGGGGTTATGCCACTCTGGAAACCGAAAAAATAGGCATTTTTTGTGAATTTTTTTTTGAGAATTTATAAAGTCAATTAAAATTGGAATATGAGGAGTTTATTGTACATCTTTTGAAGTTTAAAAATATAAATTTTCATAATAATTTACTGAAAAATGGCGACGCTGTTGGGGTTTTCCGTCGACATCTCTGTGGCGCATATGGTCCGTGGCCGCACCAACTGTTCTTGTAAATTTTGAAATATCTTGAGTATATAATTTTTTATTTATTGTACATTACAATAGCTAAAGCAACACGTAGAATTTTTTCGATATATTGATTTATGGTTAAATGGCGCACTTCTAAAGTTAACCTTTCTAAATTCTACCAAAACCAAAAAATCGTCAGTAAATTGTTAATAACAAATGAACAATACAAAATAAAAAAAAATCCTACGTGATGCCTTAAAAAATATATTTTCAAAGATGTTTGTGAAGTTTGAACTTAATCGGTTGAAAATTGTACGAGTTGTTAGTAGAAAATGTAGTTTTCAGATAATCGCGTTTAAAGTTTAAAGTTGTAAAAAACATTCACATGCTTGGCTATGCCTAACTGACTGAAACAGACGCTTGCATACTGTTTGTGAAGCCAAATTGTGTAGAATAGACTATAGTTTAGACAGGTAAGTAGCGTCAGATCCTTCAAAGATCACCTCTCGTAGCGCGCTAACAAAAGGACCTCGCCGCTACGAAAATACGAAACTACGAAAATAAATTACTTAGAAATTTTCCCTAGCCGTAATACTACGATATGTTATTTCTGATACCCTAAGGAACTATTTAATGCAAAAAAATCGATTTTTTTTAAAATCCTAGAGTAGCATAACCCCTTAACCCAACTTATTTTAGCTCATGCGCAGTACGCAACAAATGGAAAGATTCTTACATTCCCATTGGTTGAGTTAAAAAAAACCAACCAATCATGTCAATTTTTCGAATTACGTCACCAAGGTAAGTTATGCCCACTAAAGTACTGTGACGTATGAATTTAAGAATAAATTAGAGGTGTGCAAATTCGAATCGAGAGAAAATTTGACTCGAATTGCCAATTCGCAATTCGAATTGCTCAACTCGACTCGGTTAACTTTCGATTCGAATCGGCCAATTCGAATCTAAAGTTAACCGAGTCGAGTTGAGCAATTCGAAATTCGAACCTTCGAATTTCGAATTGGCAGTTCGAATCGAATTTTCTCCGATTCGAATTTTCTGTTGTCGAGTCGATTAATATTCGGTTCGACTCGATTAAATGCACACCTCTAGAATAAATCTAAATTTTCTGCTTAACGTCAAGAAAAATTTAACGCTTTCAACAATAATAATAATATGAAATCTAACTTAATAAATTTCGGCGTCAGGCGCCAATTAATTTTCAAGCTCAATTAATAAACTATTCTATCCGGCCAACAACAACAACGCTTGAGTACAACAACACCTCTGAGAAACTCTTAATCGTCAGAGGAAATTCTACCTGAACAACTTGACAAGCAGAAATACCAACGACGAAACACGACTGGTACATTACTGCTCGATACTGACTCATCCAACGACGCTTCTCAATCTCTCTTTTCTACTGGCTTCTCGGCAGCTGTTTTCCTCAGAGATAAATAAAGGAATAATTTAAAGGAAACAGCTTCACTTCTATTTTCAACCTTTATTAATTCTCTTCTCGACACAAAACTCTCTTCCTCTCACAACACTCTGTCACTTTCTAACAATCAGCGGCTCTGCCATCTAGCACTTTCTCTCCTACTAACTAGCCGCGCGCATACATTCACCACTGATGATGGGTCACTCTGCGACACCTCGTGTCGAATTGCGTGGGCTATATTTAAATAAGTAGGCCTATTTAGTAAAATAGGCCTTTTCATTATCTTACAAATGAATATTTAATACGGTCAAACAAACAAAAATCACTATTAAATAAGAAGGGTTTCAGTGTATATGCCGACGTATGAGAAAAGAGACCTTATAACTAACATTTTTTTATAATTGAAAATTAATCACATTACATTTTTAAAGCCTTAAAGTGTAAAAAACGTTAAAATCCAAAAATAGATTTTCTAAATCATATATCCCACCTTTTAGACGCAATCGCATATATAAATATATGTATATGAATAAAATTGTTTAATTATTATGTAGCCGCTTTGGAACATGTCATAAAAGACGAAGGTATTCGAATGGATCAGCTTTTAGAAGGTCATATGGTGGGGGAATTCATGAGAGAAAATGATATTCAAAGAAACAATCAAATTCGTGAAGCATTACAAAAGCTGAAAGATGGAGGGTAAAATTTTAAACTACGTATATTTAATCATAGTAAAGGTTTTATTACTAATGAGAACACATTTCTTTAAGGGGACATTCCAGTTCAAAACAGGCAAAAAGAAGGCTTTTTTAGTATATATTATTAAAATAACTATGACATTTATTTAAAAAATTTCTTTTACATGTAATAAATAATTTTTTTAAGAATTTGTAAAAAAAAATTTTTCATTTTTATCTCAAAATGGCGACGATATTCGCCATTTTCGGTGGTAAGATCGATTCCAAACTTTCTAAAACAGATAAAACCAAAAACGAAGTGACATTCTCTTCGTTAGATATTTCTTTAGGTGTGGAACCTCAAAAAAGTGGAATTTTCTTGCCCCCCTTTTTTTTATAGTACTTTTTCCCCAAAATATTTAAAAAAGGTGTTTTTATTCAAAATTTATCTTATAAAAAAATGGGGAGTTGAAAACTTTCCAGTTTTTGAGGTCCCACTTATGGGCATGATGACGCTGAATCAAAAGCCGTTTGGTTTTTTAAAATCACTTCAGAAGAACTCGAGATATCACTCTTACCAGATCAAAAAAGGACATTTTGAGAAAAACGCATTTAAAGTTTTTGTTCATAAGTTTCGAAATTTTAAAAAAAAAATCATCGGATTTGCTTGAAAATCGTTACGGGGGAGTTTTTGGGGTCGCTGATTATGAATATGACATCATTTTTACAAAATTAAAAATAGCGGATTCAATATAGTGGAAAAAAAATTAAAATAAAAAAATTTTCTTTTCCGCCATATTGGATCTATCGTTATAAATTTTATCGTAATTAAATTTTATATCGTAATTAATTTTGAAAATTTGATATCTAATTTGTGATCAGCTACACCAAATACATTTTTGTTTGTCTTTTTTAAAAAATGCTAATGAGAAAACATTTATTAAATCATTCGATTGCTTATCCGCATACAAAAACATCTTTGACATGGCGAAGAATAAGGATGTATAACTTTTGTTTTACTTCGAATTTTGCAATAATATTTTAGGAGAGTATTCTTGACACTATAAGAAATCAGAAAATAAAAACAAAAAAATCGATTTTTTTGACATTTTGAACTGGAATGTCCCCTTAACGATAAAAAAACTTTCAAAAAAAAGTAAAAATTAATAATTCAAAGGGACTTTAAAAAAAACGAATTTTGTTTAACCCTTGAAACACATACATCTTCTTTGCGAACAAAAAGCATACTTCTATGTCACTGTGACCCTGTTAACTTTTCAAAACTCTACCATTTAAAAACTTATCATTAAATTATGGGTCCCTATCAAAGAACCGGTTATAAGTTTTTGAGACTCAAAATCATTGCACTGTATGTAAAACATCAAACTGCTTTTAATATCATTTTTTAGAAACATTTTGGTTATCTTCAGAAAAATACGAAACGTTTTCAAGAAATTAAAATTTTAAATCCTTTTTTTATTTAGAAGTCGAGAATTTTGAGTCTCAAAAACTTATAACCGGTTCTTTGATAGGAATCCTCAATTTGTGGGAAAGTGGGCTACATTGATCCGGTGTCTACATTGAACCACTTCCATTTTCTGGGAAATAACTGAGCTGAAATCTATTCTTATTTAGTATATAAGTTAATATTACCGAAACAGGCTATATCCAAAAATTCCCAGCACATAGATTTATCATTTACAAAGAAAATATAAAAAACTGTTTTTCACGTACAAAACAAAAAATTTAGTGGAAATATAATGACGTTTTTTTTAAATATGAAGTTGCAAAAATTAGTAAACTTGTGATTTATTTTGCTTAGGGTGTCAACTTCAATATTCCCATGTGATAAAGAATTTTAAATCTTACATAATATTACATTATGATACAAGTTCGAGAAAGCGGATTTTATAGAAAGGTGACGTTAGCGCCACGAATCGAAAGCGAGTGCATCATTCATTACGAGTTAGAGCTGAAGGCGGAGACAAGTGGTGTCTGTTACACAAGCTTAAGATGAGTGGTGTAATAACATCGCTTTTTTATAAAATCCGCTTTCGAGAACGAGTTCCATACGCTATTTTATGTAATAAGTGCATATAAAGTGCATACTTTTTCCAAAAACTGAGCAGAAAACGCGTCTCAGAGGTTAGTTGAGATAGTGGAGACGAATGAGTTGATTTTGATGTTGAAAGAAGACAAAAAAACTAAACTCAAAATATTCCGGAAACCTTTCCAGATGGGCATCCCGATCGAAACTCCAAAAAGTTAATTGTCCAATTGTGGACAGTTTATCTCAAGATTGACAAATCGGAAACAAACAATCCTAACTGCTTTTTAAAAAGAAAGGTATCTTGCATAGAAATCCACCACCATCAATGAAAAATCGACTAAAATAAAAAAATAGCAGATGTTTCAATAATTTGTGTCAAAATACACTATGTTTTTCAGTATTTTTCTAGTCTGCAAAAATGACTAATTTTTTGACTATTTTCTAGTAAATTCACACACAGGACATGCTAACAAACAAAACGAGTTATTATTTATTAAAATTAATTTAGTAGATTCAGAGATAAAGTGTCCGCAATTTGAGAAAACATTATTTTGAGAAAAACGCATTTAAACCTTATATATGTATCATTAGAGACCAATTATGAATTACCTACCGAAAATTCTTTTGCAAACTGAAATCCCTCCACTTTTTTTATGTCAGACACTGTTACATACATTAGCACCAATGTTTCTACTGGTCGTAACAAAAAACTGGACCCCACCATACCCTTAAAAACTTATTTAATTTGTCAATGGCTCTTTATATTTATTGAATATTTTTTCAAAAATTTACTTTTATTGTTTACAATTGGTTATAAATACTTTAAGAGATGTTTTCTGAAGTCATAATTAGTTAAAAAATATAATAAATTTTTTTTTTAAATATTTTTTGTCCTACCTGCATAAAATGTATGAGGTCGTTCACAAACTACGTCACGCTTTTTTGGACTAATTTTTACCCCCTACCCCCCTTCGTGACATTTTTTACATACAAAAAATAGTATATTTCGTAACGAGTGTAAGCAGTTGTCAATTTTTGAATGAGCACTTTTTTTTGAACAAACTGTAGGCGAAGCGAAGCTTCGCCTACAGTTTGTTCCAAAAAAAGTGCTCGTTTAAAAATTGGCAACTGCTAGCACTAGTTACGAACGATATTTTTCATAACAAGGTGCAAAAAAGTGCCCTTTTTTGCACCGCGTTATGAAAAAATTTTTACACACTTGATCACACACAGCTTGACACCCCCCACCCCTAGGAGTGTGACGTAGTTTATGAACGACCCCTATGTCATTTTGGGCACTTAAGGCGGGCGCAAAGTAACACATTCCGCCCGGGAGTAGAGGAAGCGGACGAAAAATACTTTACCACCCGCTTGTGTGACGTCAGCGGGCGGAATAGTATATAAAGCAACAAGAGGATAAAGAAATTGGCTGCCTTAATTCTCGCGTTACTTACGATAGTTTTTATTCCTAATGGACAAAAGTGGCGATTTCAGATAGTAGACGACAGGGAGTAAAAGTCATTCACTTGTTTGACTTGTATGAAAATGGCGGCCGTTTTCTCCCATGGGCAAGAAAAACTTATGGGAACAGCTAATTTTCTTGCCCATGGGAGAACACGGCCGCCATTTTCATACGGTCAAAGAAATGAATGACTTTCCTCCAAGTCATCTGCTATCAGAAAACGCCATTTTTGTGCATGAAGGATAAAAAATTATGTTCGCATCATGGGTGCAAATGTGATTACGACTCTATCGAGATTTCGGGATCTCGGTGACACTTTCGCTTCCTCAGTCCCTTCATTTCGCCATCGTCACAATCACCTATTTTTCGCCCTTGATACGAATATAACTATTGCGCCCGCTTCTATAATGGCAGCGGGTGGAAATGTATTTTTCATAACATTTTCGTTCTTATCCAAATCGCAATGTAAATTTTACAAATTATTTGTATTTAATAAAATTAATTTATTTCTTTAATAGGTCAATGGAACAATTTTTATATCTTTTTAACGATGAAGCTAATTAAAAGATATTTGTAAATCAGCATGCCTGAAGAGTGTCTAATAGGCCAATCGAAGAATTTTTATCTCTTTCTAACGCATTTAACTACATGCCTGAAAATTCTCCTTCTCTACCTACATGTACCTTTTTCCGTTCGTTTTTAATTTTAAGTTATATCCTTTTTTTACTTTCAAAAATAAGTAAAAATTACGCAATTACACACTGTTAATTTTGTTTAATGAAACGTTTCAAATTTTTATTTTTCTTTGATGCGCATGAAATATTTAGACAAGTATTTCTTAATATAAAGCATTATTGTGTGTCTATATGACTAAACGAATAATACATAAACCTTTAGGTTACTAATCAAATTCAGTTAAATGTTCATATAAAAATACTTCGTATAAAAATAAAATATATTAATAAATAATTTAATATTTTTTAAATAACTTATTAGATTTATCCTAAAATATCATATCATGCAAAAATTATTAGAATCTATGAGTTTAAACTTCGCGCTACAATAGGCTACTCTGTGTAACATAGCAAGAAAAATGTTGTAATGTCTGTTGAAATTTTGAACTAATTTAGATAATCATAGATTATATAAGTTATTGATTAAAATTTCCATTGTTTACAATAAGTTTTGAGTATTACATATAAGAACCTTAAAAAATTTTTTTTTTAAATATATAAATAAAAAAAACTGTCATATTTGTACGCTTGCTAAGTTAATTTCCCAATCTTAAAAAAGAACGAAAAAGAATAAAAAATAATGAAAATTTCGAAAACGACAGTTTCTTACCAAATTTCATCGTGTCGATTATTAAGTCACTTTATTTATTTCCACCACTAATATACACAGTACAATATGTTTAAAAATTTTTTATTTCTTTACTAATAATTTCAATCTCCTTCCTAAACTAGTCTACCTTTGTAGCTCCAGAATGAAAAAATAAGAAAAATGAATGGTAAATGTTATAGTCATATCAATAGGCTTAACATTCATGTGCACATTTATAGTCCTATTCGCTGAGTGCTGAGTCCTTTTCGCTGCAAACACGAAAACATGGTAGCGCCTCCAAGCGGCACCTCGAGGCAATTTTCATTGGATACTTGTCAAATTTTTACATTGAAAGATTGAAACTTTCAAGTGTTTACATTTGTAAATTCACGTTATATTATTTTATCTACTTCGAGGAAAAAATTTATTATAATTACTCATTTTTTCTTCATACCTCGGTCGAAAGTACGTACTTCCCTCTGCAATTTCGCAGCAGAAAGTCAAACATTTGTGCTTTGGTTGATTTTCATACCCAACCTCTATTACAGCGGGAGTAAAAGAATTCTCTATCGGTAAAAACACCACTGTCGGTAAATAAGAAAATTTCGAGTTTAATGACAATTTAACGAGTAATTGTTATCGCAATATTATCCACAAGCACTGAATATTGAAATGAACGAAATCTTTTGCTGATATAATTATTTTCAATACTTATTTTAATAACCATTAAAAACAAATATAAAATAATTTAAATATTTTAATTTCTTTTCTAACACGTGCCAAAATGTTATAATAAAATTTTAATAATATGAAGAAATAATGAAAACCAGAGCTTCGCGAGTGTCTGCTAGAGGCGTTGAAGCGAGGAGCAAAACTAAATAAAGATGACCGGCTATCAAATGAAACACGATTGCAATTTTCTTAAAAAATAAATTAGCGAGCGTACTTTCGAACGTATATAAAGAAAAATAGTATACATTACACGGGCAGAAATTCGAAAGCCCTAAACTACGCGATGATGCCCACGGCTTCGCCTCGGGCATCATTTCGCGCAGTGCAGGAATTTTGAACTTTCTGCCCTTATAATGTAATATACTGTTACATAACTACACAGAGAGAAAAACTAAACGTTTTTAATATAGAGCCCTCTATGCTCATTTTGTATGGACGTTCTGCTTAAGAAGCGTGGCCTGTTGAGGGGGAGGGGTCAAGCAATTGACTACTACAAGAGGAAAAAATGGCGCTAATACATGTAATAGCGTACTACATGGGGGAGGGGGGGGGTCAAAATTCCCAAAAAATTGGGCTTTTTTGTTTATGGATGGCCCAATACTACAGTTGCATAAAACTCATACCGAAAAAGCACGAATTCTTGCAATGGTAGTATGTATGCTAATGTCCCATGCATTTAACGGTAGAACGTTCATGCTCATATCGTACAAATTTTATACAAATACAGCAAAAATTTCCGCCTATAGCGCATGTAAATTCTTTTATGAAATAAGTAGATATGGCTGTTCATACTATAAAAGCTTGGTTTTTTCCGTCTAACTTAAACTTTAAATAATTTTTGTTTTTATGTTAAACGTACACATATTTCAAGTCATAATTTTCTAGGTTATGGTTATGGAAACTGCGTGAAATTTGATTATTTGTTGTAAATTTTTAAGATAATCTTACATTGTGTCATGAAAATGTTGAGAAAAAACAAAAAAAAATATTAATTGCAGTGTCGGAAATGGTTATAATTCATTTAGAAATTCACCACCTGGTAAACATATTGATACATTTCACATGTAAACAGAAGTTTTGTTAAGATTATAAAGTTCAAGCTGTAAAAAGTATTTTAGGTTGAATTCTTTAACATTTTAAAGTATTTTTTAGGTTAATTTGCAAAATATGAATTATTTTAATATCATCATTTTTATTCTAAGAATTAACGTTTTACATTTTTAAAAATGGGAAAATTTACGGAAGCTTAACGCTTTCCTCTGCTTTGTATTTTTTCACATACTCCATTTACTCAGATTTCTTCTACTCAGACAACATGGATAATTGTTAAAGCTTTTCCCTTTTTAACAGTTCTAAGCGAAACTTAATTTCGTGATTAATTGCAGCAAAACATTGTCTATTTTAATCCCTGATTAAAAAACCGGACAGATTTCGGACTAATCCGAAATTTGTCCGAAACAGTGCGGTTTATGGTCAGGTTTTTGTCACCCGAAATTAGTCCGAATAAATCCGAACTCTATACGGTTTGTGAACAACTAGTAAATACGGAGTTGGTCCGATGAAGTCCGACATTAATCAGTTTATTTTAACTAGTGAATCTGGAATTAGTCCGAAACAGTCAAAATTTAGTCCGGACAATTTAGTGAATGTTAATAAAAAAATAATTATACAAGTTACACATATTAATTATTATTACTTTATGGTACATTCAACATATTTTTCGATTTACCTATCGCAATTTTATTTACATTAACTTAAAATTTCTAACGCTTGGGGATTCAAACCTACACTTATCTAACATTATATCGCACCGAAATCGAATATACTAACCACTATACCACGCTCGCATAGAATTTCAAATTCATAATAGAATTTATCAAGTGCCACGAAAAGAAATGACAAAAAAGTAACGCATCAGTGTTAATTATAAATTTATAATATTAAAAAAGATAACTAATAATACTAGTGTAAAATCAAATTGACTGAAAAAGTAAATATTTTATTTACCACAAGTAAATACCCTGAATAAAAAGTCGGACAGATTTCGGACTAATCCGGAATTTGTCCGCAACTGTACGATTTATTGTGGAGTTTTTTACCCTGAATTAAGTTTAAAATCAATACCGTTTTTTATTACTATTGAATCTGTAATTAGTCCCATTTAGTCCGAAGTTAGTCAGATTATATGCAACTAGTAAATGCAGAAGTAATCCTATTGGTTTAACCAGTGAATCCGCAGCTAATCCGAAACAGTCTGCTTATGGTCAGGTTTTCGTCACTCAGAATTAGTTCGGATAAATCCAAACTCAATAGGTTCGTGTATAACCAGTAAATCCGGAATTAGTACGATCTAGTCTGAAGTTAGTCTGGTAATACGCAACTTGCAAATAGTCCGATTAAGTCCGGAATTAATCTGGTTATGGTCAGGTATTTGTCATACGAAATTATAATTATAGTTTGAATTTATCTGACCAAAATCATTCCGTATTAAGTCTTTGAATTGGATTAAATATGGATTGTTTTGGACTGTCTGTGGATTGTATATATATATATATATATATATATATATATATATATATATATATTTACAAATTCCATATTATTATAAGACTTCTTTTCGGACTGGAGTGTTTTGATCGGATATTATTCGGATTCCCGCTGACTACTACCGGATTCTTTGCATACATATTTCGAATTGTTTAGTATTTGTTTAGAGAGTAGTCAAAAATAATTTCATTAGAAACTTTGACACTCTAATTTTCCATTTTCGTAAAGAAAGTATAAAAATGTTCATTTTTGTGGGAGAAGTGGCTGTTACAAAAGTGCGATTTTAGTACTTGGTTTGTTAACATTTCACAACTTGGACACAGTCCAATGTCCAAAATGGATGGTTGGTGCTTTACTACCAGATTGTTGCCAATCGCCAGAAGGGGAGCAGAAATATGCAAAGCGAGCACAATGGCCGAGCTGTAATATTCTTTGCATTAGATTACTTTACAATTTTTCATTTTACAATAACTTTTACGCATGTATGTAAACAATCTTTTCGGTTATAATAATTTAGAAGACGCTTATTCAGTGTATGTAAGCAGATTATTTGTAAAAAGTGACTTTGTTCACAGAAAAATTTATTGGAAAATGTTTGTTTACCTTTTTTAGGTATTTAAAACACAGAGAAAAACTGAACTCAAAATGAGTCGTAAAAGTGACTCATTATGAACTGCAACAAAAATGAACCTCGCAGATGACGCCACGTTCTATGTCATTTAAAATAGACACATTTTGAGTTGCAACAAAAATGAGTCCAAGTTTTTTCTGTGAACCAGTCAGTACTGCACCGTTCTATCGGACGATAATCGAAATATTATTTAACCTACAAATTTCAGGGACTTTCCAAGACTTTTAAAAATAGTACATTGTGCAACGAGGACGCAAAGCGCAAGTTTCTCGTCCGAGCTTGATTTTGCAGTACGAGACGAAGCCGAGTACTGTAAAGCAGGTTCTACATGGGATGCCCGACACGACAAGACGTGCCCCCTCTGCTCCATCTACCAAATGCTTTCCCCTACTCACGGAGGAGAAGTTGGTATTGAAGAGAGGGCCCGTTTCACGTGTCGGGCATCCCATGTAGAACCTGCTTAACAAGCGAGGACGAGAAATGCGTGCGTCCGAGGTACACACGACATTTTATACAAAACGAGAATGTAATCCGCGGTTACTCGGTGCGTTTTGAGAGGTAGCAAGTAGCAGTTTTACTACTGAAAATTTTTTCTGAGAAATAGGGAACGTGTAGAATCAACATTACTGAGATTTAGTATTGTTGTATAGGTCTCGTCGAGAGTATCATCGCGATTTTCTTTTAGCGTGGCCTCGTCTCGATCTTGTTTTAGAAATTTTTTAGTTGTATCGTCTCTCGCTTTTCAAGACAATACCGAGACTGGTCTCGATCTCGTGCGCAGCCCTAATTTTAAAAGAAAATTCAATCTTTTAAAATTTTGAGGTTATAAATATGTATAAATTAAAACCGACAGATTAGCTCGGTCGGATAAATGCCTGGCTCGGCAGACGCTTAGGACCAAGGGTACTTGGTTCGCGCCCATTAGCCTGGGATTTTTCCGACACGTGAGATAATCTGAGCGGGAGATTTGACGTCGAGGTATAATGATGTACACACCATCGATTATTGTCCGATACACACCATTAGAACTCGACTGTTGATAAAAAGGTTGTACTCGGAGAGGTTTTCAACAGTTTCCCTCTCCACTGGCAAGAAAACCCATTAAACGGATGTTCCAGGCAAATGCGAGTACTCCTAAGAAGTATGTAAGAAAAATTCCACGGGGACAATTATAACGTTTGTATTAAGGCAAAAGACGAGTGTATAAATAAATGAAATATGTATAAATTTTTTAGGCTTTGATTAAATATATAAAAAATAATTAACTATTTGACAAAAGTTGGAATCAAAGATTTCATATTCCACAACACTGAAATATTTTTTACAATATTGTCCATCTTAGATGGATTCGGAAACAATCACATGAATTTTTTCAATTACATTAAAACGTGTTGTCATAGTCAGCGCATGCACTCACGTTAAACTTCAACAATACTAGATAGTAATGACTTCAATCAAAAAGTTAGTATATGTATATGTTCTCGGTTAACATCTTAGATTGTAAAAAGTGGATAGTAGATTGTATCCAGTAACATAATGATGGTATCACGTACAATCTTTTTTTAACCGTCAAATTCCAAATATTTCTCTCAGTGTAAATATATACAATCCACAAACAGTCTAAAACAATCTATATTCAATCCAATTCAAAGACTTAAGGGCATCCGGAAAAAAATAATGGTTTCGTGATAAACGTCTCATTTAAAAAGAAAAGAATATTTTGAGTCGGGATTTTGTGGTAAATACAGAGAAATGCTCTGAAACCAGCGGTTCTCTTGGAATTTAGAAAAATTTTGATAAATAATTATTAAAAAAATTGTTTAAATATACGGAAAAAAGGAGTTTTGAACGGTTCATTATAGACGTCTCATTTTGAGAGGATAAAATATTTTGGGTTCATATTTGGAGGGATGATAGAGGAAGAGTCTCCGAGGAGTGGCCCTCTCCGTTTTGCAATAATTTTACAAGGAAATTATTTTATTAACGATTGAAAGTGGAGTAATTTGAGATTAATACATTTTCCTCAGTTCAACTCGCGACCACTTCCGAGAATTGACGCCACCTCATCTTTGACGACTGACACATAGATCCACTTGTCTGTGTGCTCGCCGCCATATTGTCTCTCACTTTCAACAAAAATCCAACTTTTGTAATTTCGTTTTCAATATTTATTTAAAAAATTACTAGCAAATTTCGAGAATATTCTTTATCATCATGAATTCCCCTAATTATCATGATAAATCGGAACTAAATATCTTTAATTATTTAGGAGTGAGACGACACGCGGGAATACATTTTTTGGGCTCGATTTTTCCAGGATGCCCTTAATGCGGGAATGATTTTGGTATAATATTGAACTTGTAAATTAAAAATAATTTGTATTAAATGCAGCTAAATTCAAACTATAATTATAATTGAGGCTCCGATTCTTAAAAGAGCACTTTCAGCATTGATTTTAAATGGTTAAAGTGCCCTTTTAAGCTTTTAAGATCCGAAGCCTTAATTTCGTATGACAAAAACCTAACCAAAACCAGATTAATTCCGGATTTAATGGGAATAATTTCAAATTTGCAAGTTGCGTATTATCAGACTAACTTCAGACTAGATTGGACTAATTCAAGATTCACTGGTTATACAAAAACCGTATTGAGTTTGGATTTATCCAGGCTAATTCTGAGTGACAAAAACCTGACCATAACCAGACTGTTTCGGATTAGCTGCGGATTCATTGGTTAAACCAACCGGATTATTTCTGCATTTACTAGTTGCATATGATCTGACTAACTTCGGACTAAACAGGACTAATTACGGATTCAATTGTTATAAAAAACTGTATTGAGTTCAAACTCAATTTAGGGTAAAAAAAACTCCACAATAAATCGTACTCTTGCAGATGAATTCCGAATTAGTCCGAAATCGGTACGACTTTTTATTCACGGTATTTACTTATGGTAAATAAAATATTTAATTCTGCAGTCAATTTTTTTTTTAAATTTACTAGTATTATTAGTTATCTTCTTTCAATGTTATAGTTAACACTGATGTGTTAGTTTTTTATCATTTCTTTTCGTGGTACTTCATAAAATCTATTATGAATTTGAACTCCTATACGAAGGTGATATAGTGGTTAGTGTATTCGACTTCGGTGCGTTATAATATTAGATAAATATACGTTCGAATCCCCAAGCGTTAGAAATTTTAAGTAAATGTAAATAAAATTGCGATAGATATATCGAAAATTGTGTTGAATGTACCATAAAGTAATAATAGTTAATATGTGTAACTTGTATATTTATTTTTTTTATTAACATTCACTAAATTGTCCGGACTATTTTTTGACTGTTTCGGACTAATTCGGGATTCACTTGTTGTATACAAACCTTATGACAAAAACCTGACAATAAACCTCACTATTTCGGATAAATTCCGGATTCACTAGTTGAAATTAACTGATTAATTACGGACTTCATCAGACCAAATCCGGATTTACTAGTTGTTCACAAACCGTATAGATGGATACGGATGGATATGAATTTTTCCGGATTAATTTCGGGTGACAAAAACATGACCATAAATCGCATTGTTTCGGACAAATTTCGAATTAGTCCGAAATCTGTCCGGTTTTTTAACCAGGGGATTCTTCACCTACACTGTAAATGCACATTTCTTATTCACAAAAAAATTGCTTATTCCTTCGATTAATTACAAAATTATACATTACTTTGAGAAAATTCGTTGGTTTTTTTATTTCAAATGATCCACTTTAAAGATATAGTAGTCACCGCAAAACGCCTTTTTGTGAGAGGTTCCCGGAGATCTGCTGTATCAGCTTCAAAAACTGTCATTTTTACAACAAAATAATGATTGTTAAATATTTAGTATAATAATAATTATACATAATATATAATAATAAAATTATGTATAATTACTTATGCAGCTAGAAGCAAACGCACATTTAACCTCAAAACGAGTTCAAACATTTCACTTAATTTTTATTTTAAAATTGTTTGTAACAATAAAAAAGCGCTCTAATAACTTTACCTAAAATTAATAATATTTTTTTTTCTGAAATAAAGATATAACTATAGTAAAATTAAACCAGTTAAAGTTATTTAAGAATCCTCCCATTAAGGTTTTGCTTTAAACAATTGCAATTAAACAATTATTAAACAATGATGTTAATTAACAGGATGGTAAGCGTCTTTTGAAAAACGGCTTCAATTCCTGTCTATTCCGTCTTAAAATTTTCGTAATTGTTTAATTCCTTTAAAATTTGCAACACTTTGAGATAAGTAGTTTAAAATATTAAAACGGTATTCAACAAAATTAAACTTATCCTTCTTACGGCTTATTCAAATGAAAACGAAAAGAACTAGTCCGAAACCCAATGGGAAATGCACCACGGGCGCAGTACTATACCAGCGTTGGCAGTATCGGGGCTACACTGAATTTCAGTACTGGTGAAATACAAATATAACGTCGGCATGTAGACAATGTTCTGTACTGACAATCGGTACTAACTCAATACTGGCGTCAATGCAGAATGTTAGTGTTGCGGTAGTACAGGTGAATATATATTTTCCGTGACACGCCGATGTTACTTTTATTTTTATAAACAAAATTTATAAATTAAAAAAAAAATAATTTCATGCTAATCTCATGTCATGTATGCTTGGAATGTTAATACCTTTCGAAGAAAATTTGTTTTTCTATTTACCTGAATATTTACCATCATGAGGTATCGAACATAAGACGCTGCTAGGAGCGGATGCTCTACCAACTGCGCCACGGAGGCTCATGAATGGAAAGTTAGAATATACATACATACGAAAGAAGTATGAAAATATGCTCTGTAACTTGAAAGTGGGATATTGTAATTGAAACAATAGTATATTATAATTTACATTATATTTAATATATATTACAGAAGAATATTAAAATATAAGAAATCATTTAAAAATTAATTTTTAAATGAAAGATTAGTGCAATAAATTTAAGCTTAATGAATAAAATTCCTAAATTTTTATGAGGTTACTTTTTGTGAAATGTAAATGATCCGAAAACAATAACAATCTAACAAGATGGTTGGTTTTACCAAGAAGCTTGTGTTAATTTTATTAAATTTGTTTAACTTGTCCAATGTAGTTCGCTTTACCAGCTCCAGGGGCGTATCCAGGGGGAGAGTTTGGGGGTTCAACCCCCCCCCGAAATTTTGGAAAAACGTGTATGTTAAAGTCTAAATTTCTAATTTTATTCTGAGTACATCTCTTATCAAATTCCATAACCCCCCCCCCGAAACTTTTTTTTGGCTACGCCCCTGACCAACTCTCGCACTAGTTATCAAAATCAAGCGTATAAAGTAAATTCAACAAAAGTCATTTTAACCATCTTAGAAAATAAAAAGTATATTCAACTTCACAATTTTAATTCATTCTACTAAAACTTTAGTTAATATAAGAATATGACTATAAATATTTTAACTAACGATAAATTATTAATTTAGTATTGAATTTTTTTTTCAATGAATAATTAACAAAAAAAATTATTCAACTTATGAATTTTGAAATTAAGTTCTTAAAAACATATTTACAGTACTAAACCGAAGTTTACTTGACAAGATTTGACATTACTATGGCGAAAATATTTATTCTGTACTGCGCCAAGATTACCCTGACAAGACTTGGCAAAACGCTGGAAGAGCAAATGGTTCTGTCCTGCGCCATTTGTCACTGTTGGCATTGTACAGAGATTTCCCATTGGGAAATGAATTCAAAAGAATTAAAAATTTTTAATTATTATTTACTCCTCACTTCTTCCTGGCTGATTCCAAATTCGAATTGTTATTTACCTCGTGGTTTTCCCTTCTAAAATTATCTATTACAGAAATAGTAAATTTTTTAGAATTATACTCGCAATTAATTCAAATCGAAATTTTAATAAATTGAAAGAATTCATACAACACGACACACATTCCAAACAATGCCAAGAATAAATTAAAAATAATTCAATTTGATTAAAAGTTGTCACTAACAAGATTATGGGTCGTTAAATATAAATATGACATCAAACTTTCAAAATTCATAATGGTGAATTTAAAAATACAGACAATAAAATTAAATTTTTAGTGTCACTAGTTAAATTTGAAATCAGACTTTCAAAGTCACAAGTGATATAACTTTTAATCAAATGCAATTATTTTTTACTCGATGAGACTCAAAAGATTGAATAATGTAAACAAGTGTATAGATATCAGTAGGACAATGGTAGAAATGTCTTAACTATCAGGCAAGACATTGTGATTTTATGCTCAACTAGAACCAAAATAGCGGACGTTACGAGCGCCCACCACTAATTTAATATAACTTTACTGAATTTCACATTAAGTATTCTTATAGTTTCGAATTACAATAATATAAATAAAAACTTACCTTTAATCCTTATTATCCTTATTTCACACAAAACAAACTTTCTTCACTTTTTCCTATTTTATTTTATTCACCTCGTGTTTAAAAGGACCTACGGTTCAAATAGTATATTACGATACTAGGCCAGAAAGTTGGATTTCCTGGCCGGCGTGATATATTAAGCCGAGGCTTTATATATCACGTTTGCCAGGGCATCCAAATTTCTGGCCATGTATCGTATACAATTTCTCTGTATCCCCAGCCCCCAGCTGGTCGGGGCGGGTATAAAAGAAAATTATATGTAAAAAATAATAATTGGAAGTAAAATTTAAAATATAGTTAACAGTAAGAAATTTTCTTTTACAAATTAATATTTAATAATAGTAATATACGTTTATTTTACAATCATCGAAACATTCATCAATTAAAAGTAATTACCTACTTTACCGATCAAGTGACATGTGTGAAATATCGTTCAAACATATTTTTGTTACTATTCCCGGAAGTAAATTAAACCAGGAATACCGTACTTTCGGCTAGGGGATACAGAAAAATCCATTTTTTATTAATTCATGATTTTAATAAAGAGAAAAATAAAATAATACCTATTAAAATAATCTAATTTTTTACGTAATCGATAAATATTACATTAATATTTGACGCTTGGTGAAAATTTAAAGAGCTGGGAAAATTTGTCAAATTGGATATAAATTTTTAAATAAGCGAAGAAACCGTTAAAGGACCCTAAATTAGTCGCTTTTTGACATGTAGGTTAAACAATATGTCAAATTTGACCTAAACTTTGACTAAGATTTTTCTGATTTCAGACCATACTCTATAATATTAGTTTATATATATCATCTAAACCAATGAGATAACCTTAATTTAGTACGTCAAATCAAGGACATAGCCAGGGGGTTTTGGGGTTTACCCCCCTTCTGAATACACTTCTGATCAAATTCCATAACCCTCCCCCCTCTTAAATTTATTTCTAGCTATTTCCATGCGTCAAAAACATAAAAATTTGGACATATATTGTCTGTAATAAGAATGAGGCATCATTACATCGCGTGCGCCGAAAAGGAGTACAATACAGGGTAAAATATGTCCATTTTAAAATACAAGATTCATATCGGCTCCACGAGATTTTTTTTACTATTTCCTGGGATATCTAGTACTGTGAAGATAAAATACTTATCAAAAATCTACAATTTAAAAATTGTAATATAATTAAAAAGAAATATTCTATAAAATATAACAATAATAAAAAAAACACAATTAAAAAAGAATATCTTAAAATTACTAGCAAAAAAATTCAATATAATTGAAATAAATTAACTATGAAATTGACAAGTAAAATTTTTTTAAATAATTGAAAAAAATTTACCTGTAAAATCCACCAATAAAAAAAATTAAAAAAAATGTAATCTGTAAAATCCACCAATAAAAAAAATTAAAAAAACTTTTATCTGTAAAATCCACCAGTCAAAAATTTTAATGTAATTGAAAAAAAAAATTTTGTCTGTAAAATCCACCAGTCAAAAAATGTTATGTTGTAATATAAACCAACATGCTGGACTAAATTTTTCAAAGTTGTAATATAGACCACCAAATAAATTTAGGCAATGTATTATAGACATATAAAAAATTTCTTCAATGAACAAAAAGAAATTTTTTTATATCTGTGCAAAACACACAATGAGAAAAAAGTTTTGTGTATAAATGATACTGATTCATTTTTCCGATAATTAATAATTCCGAAAATCCAATATATTTATATGAGGTATTCTATTGCAATTTTCAAACCGTTCCAACAACAAAAGACGATCACTTTTTCATTTTTATTTGCTTTTAATGGCCAAATATAAATTTTAAAACAATTTTTTTTTATATAAATGTGTAATATTACTGTAATATTACAGTAATTATACCACGTAAGATTAATGTAATATTCCTGTAACATTAATGTAATATAACTGTAACTTTACAGTAATATTACCGCGTAATATTACCATGAGGCGGACATTTTAATATCACAGTAACATTACAGTAATATTACCGGGTGGTATTGCTTTAATATTACTGTAATATAACGTGCTACTTGGGAAAATATATTTACACTTAAAAAAAGTTTAAATTTGTAGCCTATAGATGGCGCCAAAGTTGGTCCTGTTTCTCTGCAGAGCAAATCGGTGGACAGTATTCCGGTTAGACCGTTTGATCTAAAACAAAAATTCAAAGTTTTTCTGAATCTGTGATAGATTTAGCTTTAGAGTACGTAGGATATTTTAAAAATATTAATTTTTGTGAATTTGGCAGCTGTTTGAAGGAAAAAGTCAGTTTTTAGGGCTAAATTTTCTCAAAAAATCTATTGCCAAAAAAAAGAAAACAAACCAAAAATAAATCCGCTACGTACTCTAAAGCATTAGTAAATGACGAACAAAAAAACTTTGGCCGAAGTCAATCCGATCAAAACTGTTCGAGCTAGACTGTCCACCGTTTTGAAAAACGTCATTTCGAGAAAAACGCGTTTAAAGTTTTGAAAGCACTTGAAGCGCTCTTAGACATCTTTTGCAGATTTTGATTTTTTTCACATAAAATAACTTCAAAATCACTTCGCATGATATAATTTCTATTCTTCATATTATAAAGTATCGTTTAAGCAAAAAAAATCGATTTTTTTTCAAGTCAAAGGTGTAACTCCCCCTTAAGCAGTGCTTTACTTATGCCACATTCTGTTTCTTTTGGTAGCATAGCTCTCAATCTTACAAATTCTGATAAAAAAATTTTATGCAGTTCGTGTGATGAACGTCAGAAATCATTTGACACACTAGAAATTGATCATTTCCTATGTGAATAACACCTTCATATAAGAATGCTACATTCTTTGAATCATTCTCTCGTTTGATTCATATTATTACTCCACCTGTTACATCCAAAATTAAAGAAATGTTTCCTTTTTTCCAGGATTTATTGTAAACATGAATCTGATGACTTGTCCAATAATGAATTGTGAAAGGATTATGAGACAGGTTATGAATAATATGCTTAAAATTGTTATTTGCAATTTTTCTAAGGCTCTTAGTGGATCTTGATCTATGTATTGACTAACAACGTGATCATGTTTAGCATTTTTGTAAGTTTGAGTAGAATATGAATGCGGAGGTTGCTTGTCACCAATATCCATCATCCTTTTTGCTTCTTCGATCCGAAAAGTACTAGCACAAGTTTTTTTTCATTTTTACCAATTTTTTGACTATCTTCTCCTCTTAAGTACCTCTTTCCAAATTTTTTGGTCCTTTCTTCTATCGTGCAAAAAACTGTAATAATTTCCTTATTAATATCCTTTATTTCCCAACATCCTGAATTGACCCAACATAATTACATTTACCATCATAAGTTTCTCTATTGGTAGTTAAGTACATTTTATGGGCTTTATAATTGATTCCTTCTTTAAGGATTTTTTCTCTTTTTAATTTTTCTCCTCGAGCTTTAGTCAAGCAATCTTTTATTTTAAACACAAAAAATGTTTCATTTTGAAATTGCTGTATTTTCTCAGTTACCTGTGCAAAGCTGTGGAAGGTATCATTGACATTCAAACAAATTTTGTTTATATTAGTTTGAGAATCATCTTCTTTGGCTAAAATTAAACAAAATTTTTTTTTAAGTCGGAGGACAAGTGTATAAATCCTATAAAGCAAAACAGAAACAATTAGGGTTTCATCCGACTCTAATAATAATTTAATTATAAAATAACAATTAACTTAATTCATTATTAAAATACACCGTAAACTAGGGCTATTCGAAACACTGGGGCTATTAGGAACAAAATTCTGTTTTTGGGTTGAGTTGATGCTATCGACGCCGTTTATCGATAAATTGTGATATTTGCTTTTGAAAAATTGTTGCTTCGGTAACTGGCAATTATTTTTTTATGCAATAATTGTGACAATTAATTATTTTGTAAACAGTAGTAGCTTGTAAGTGACTTAACGTGTTTTAGTGAAGTTTCAAATGTTGAAAACATTTTATTAACGAGGTAAGTTGTTTCATTTTTTACTTCTTAAAGTGATTGTTTTTTAAAGGGATTTCTTATAATAAACTTTATTGAGTTCACTAAGTAATAAATATGTTTATTTTATATTTACAGTAAGATTTATGAGACCAAAACCAAAATTCACAAACGGCATGGATATAAGGAACTCAATATTCTTTCTTTTAAATTGTTAAAGTGTGTTGTCAAAACATAAGTTTTTATAATTGATGATGATACCAGCAACGTTTAAAACACACATAGGCTCTTTTAGTTTTTTTTACATTTGTTTTAAATTGTGTGTGTACTTTTAAGCAATAAAAAATAACTTCTTTAACATTAAGTACGTTTTCCAATGGTTTTTACCGCCTTGTTCCTAATAGCCCCATTTTGTAATTTCGAAAAATGCGTCTTTTTCGTCTTTTTTGTATAAAATTTCAGTTTGATCAAAACAATTATTCAACTCTTAAATGTGCTCGCCAAGTTCAAGAAAAGAAACAAAAAATTTAGGCAATATTTCAAAACACAAAAAAGTTATAAGTGTTAATACCATAACAGCTTTGACTTTTTACTTGGAGAAAAAATTAACTTAAAAAAAGCTTATTTTTAAGGAATGAAAAAGTGTAACCTTGAGTAGACTACTCCTAAAAAATTGAAAAAGTTATTCTAAGTTCTTTAATGTATTTAATATTTCTCATATATTAATCCATTTATGCCAAAATGTACAATTTTTTTGACCAAAGTTTGACACTATATTTTAACATAAAAACTCAACAGAAAAAAATCCGCAATAATTACTATTGCCAAAAACCACTCTTTCGAATGGCGTTTCAAAAAATTTCATAAAGGGCATAGGGGGGTAAGTATGTAAAATCAGCCTCCGCTTGAAATCCGTTAAAATTAATTCCACATATTACCACCAACATGAGTAACAATTCCTATAAATGGGAACTCAAAATTTGTATTTTTGGGGGAGTTATGAAGGGGGAAAGCAAAATCAAAAAACTCATTCTTCTCGAAAACTACTGAACCGATGTCAATGTAATTTTAATGTGTTATAAAAACAAATAAGACGACAAAAAAATTTTTTTTTTTTTTTTTGAGTTCATGTTGGTTCATGTTGGTGGTAATATGTAGAATTAATTTAAACCGATTTCAAGAGGGGGCAGATTTTACATACTTACCCCCCTATGCCCTTTATAAATAAACAAATTACATATACTTCTTAAATAAAAAACATGAAATTTCTATATTCTATGTTCTTTTTTTAGTTTTTCCAATTTTAGTATAGTTATTTGTATTGAAACACATCTAAAAGTCCTAAATAACGCGTCAAAAATATATTCCCTATCAGATAGGGCTAATCCGAAAAAAAAATTCAAAATGGCGGACACAAAATGGCGACTAAAGTGAACTTTTATTTACAATATAGTAGCCATGTGAACAAAATCGCAAAACTTGATCGATTTCATTAAAATTTGACAGCTCAGTGTTTTTGACGTCCCTGATCACGAAAATAAAGTCAGAGTTTAAAAATTCAAATTTTGTTTACATGGCTACGATATTGTAAATAAAAATTCACTTTAGTCGCAATTTTGTGTCCGACATTTTAATTTTTTTCAAAATACCCCTATCTGATAGGGAATATAGTTTTGACGCGTTATTTAGGACTGTTAGATGTGTTCCAATACGAGTATCTGTACTAAAATTGGAAAAACTAAAAAAAGAACCTAAAAATTTCATGTTTTTTATTTAAAAAACATATGTAATTTGTTTATTTATAAATTTATAAAATTTTTTGGAACGTCATTCGAAAGAGTGGTTTTTAGCCAATAATAAATTACTATTGCGCAATTTTTTCTGTTGAGTTTTTATGTTAAAATATATTGTCAAACTTTGGTCCATAAAATTGTATATTTAGACGTTGAAGGGTTGAAACAAAATTTATGCTTATGCAGCTTCAGACCATGTATGCGTCGAAATGTTTACAACTTCACAAGTGAAACCATTTTTAATAATTTTGGTACATATGACATCAATATCACAAAAAATTAATAGAGAACATAAAACATAGTTTCCAACCAATTTATTGTCAATTTATATCCATAAAAATGGTAAACTGAAATTAAAAATGGAAAAAACAGGCAGTCCACTCATGGTGACATGCAACTTTTTCTGGCAGCAACCACAATTTTTTTTTAATTAAATTATTACTTAATTAAACTAAGACAATCAATTTCAATGTCCAAAGTAGTAGAAAAAAATAAGTTATTTTTTGAAACTTAAATTTTACACTACTTCTATACTTCCAAATCACTTTACTTATTGTAAGAGCGACTTTTTTTGGTTTGCGATCTTAAAAACGCGTTACATTAAACGATAACGTATATGCTTATCACGGAACTTGATTTCGTACGGATTCTAGGTGCGGTGCTGCTATTTGGACTATTTATTTCGAGTTTCCGCTATAAGATAACTTAAAAGTTCAGGCGGTTTGCTCAAGTTGACTTTACCCTATAATAAATATAATAATAATTTTAATAAAATTTTTTAAAAAATGATCACTTCCAGCCAACCAAAAAAATATATTTAAATAAACTTAAGCCAAGGTGATGCAATATCGAAACAAAAATATCGATATCGATTAAATCGATATTGCTTATAGTGAATATCGATATGACCAATATATCGTACCAACAATATCGATTATTCGATTAATCGATGTGATTTTAAAACTTTCTACAAAACTATTATTTATAAAGGTTTAGTTAAAATTAAAAGTAATTAAATATGTGATACATATAATTAAAGCAATATTTATGGTACAATAATTATTGTGAAATTTTTTATTTTAATCTTAAGGGTATGTCCAAGTTGTGAAATGTAAACAAACCAAAAGGTAAACAAACCAAACACAAAAATCGCACTTTTGTAACAGACGTTTCTCTTACAAAAATTAACATTTTTAAACTTTCTCTACAAAAATGGAAAATTAGAGTTTCAAAGTGTCCAAAAAAATCATTTTTGGCTATGAGCAATAAAAAGCAATTAGTGAAATAACTAATTAAAATGACCAGAAAAATAGCATTTTGACGCGTCGCGAAAAATAAACTGTTTGAGTATATCAACCGCACGGATGATGAAGAAGTCTTATGTCAGCGATTGGACCTTCAACATGTGGAAAGGTAAATTTTTCCCATTCCTCCTTGAAATTACAAGAGAAAGGGTAAAAACTTCTTCATCGTCCGTGCGGTTGATATAGTCAAACACTTCATTTTTTCGCGATCTGAGACTCTGTTGCTCTCTGCGCAAGCGCAGAGCGTACTAAGAATGCATTGACAGCACCATGTGGAAGTGCACATTTTGTTTTGATTGAAACTTAGTTGTTTTCTCATTTTTTTCACCTATGCAAGGCGTAGTTACCAAATAGAATACGTCAGTTCACCATTTTCATAAAGAAAATGGGAATTTATATTTATGTACGAAAATGAGACCTCGTACAAAAATGCTTCAAAATAGCGAATAGTGAAGCATTTTTGCACGACGTCTCATTTTCGTACATAAATATAAATTCATACTTTCTTTATGAAAATGGTGAACTGACGTATTCTATTTGGTTACTACGCCTTGCATAGCTGAAAAAATGAGAAAACAACTAAGTTTCAATCAAAACAAAATGTGCACTTTCACATGGTGCTGTCAATGCATTCTTAGTACGCTCTGCGCTTGCGCAGAGAGCAACAAAGTCTCAGATCGCGAAAAAATGAAGTGTTTGACTATATCAACCGCACGGACGATGAAGAAGTTTTTACCCTTTCTCTTGTAATTTCAAGGAGGAAAGGGAAAAATTTACCCTTCCACATGTTGAAGGTCCAATCGCTGACATTTAACTTCTTCATCATCCGTGCGGTTGATATACTCAAACAGTTTATTTTTCACGACGCGTAAAAAATGCTATTTTACAGGTCATTTATATTAGTTATTTTACTAATTGCTTTTTATTGCTCATAGCCAAAAATGATTTTTTTGGACACTTTTAAACTCTAATTTTCCATTTTTGTAAAGAATGTGTAAAAATGTTAATTTTTGTAAGAGAAACGTCTGTTACAAAAGTGCGATTTTTGTGTTTGGTTTGTTTACCTTTTGGTTTGTTTACATTTCACACCTTGGACTTACCCTTAAGAGAGAAATATTAAATTACAAAAATAGAATTACAAAATTTATTTATAACGCATCATATTCGCTTGCGGATCATCCTTCCGGGTCATATAACTTCAACTGAAAAAATTTGTTTTATTATCAGATTAAGGCAAATTTTTTATGTTTTCATGTCTATTATTTTTAATACTTACTCAAAATATGTACTGTCAATTGCAAGTGACTGCACTAGATCCGAAGTCACCTTTTTTCGAGATTTGCGAATTTTATTAGAACCATTAAACGCTTTAATTATCCTAGAAAAGAAAACAATTTACATTATCTTAAGGTTCTTAATGTAAGATTTTCAATATGTTACAAAAATGAAATGTAAGGAAATAAAGGTAAGGATTTACTTTAAACGCAAGGTCTTCACGCAGAATACACGGTCTTTAATTTACCAAAGAGCTTCGTCGACTGCTCCCAAAAAAAGTTGCTTATGAAGTTTACTTCCTTCAAGTCGGTTTCTCTTTTCGTTCATTAAAATGCCAGTTTTCGAAAACAACCTTTCTGAAGGTACTGATGTAGCAACTACTGTCAGATATTTCAACGCAATCTGAGATAATGTAGGGTAAATATGCTCCATTTCCACCCAAAAGCGTATAGGATCAGTTTCGAAGTGAGAAACTTCAGATCGAAGATAAAGCGTTAGTTCATCTGCATAGCCACTATCCGATAGCTCCTTTCTTCCTCGTTTGGCATTTTGCACGCAATCTGTATAATATTTCCAAAGTGAAGACTTTTCTTTACTTTCTGTAAAAAAGATAGTTATGGTTCAATAAAAAAATTTTGTTTAATATGATTTTAAATAGTAATTATTTTGTTAATATTTAATTTATTTAATATTATTTGGAAGTACAAAATAAACATATATTAACTGACCTTCTGACTCATTATTCGTATCTCCATCAGAATCGAGTTCTCGTTCAGTAGAATTGTTACTCTTGATTTCCAGAAATAATCTGTTGATTTGACTTATTGCACGTGCACACTCTGTTGATTGCTTAAACACTACTTTTTTGAACCTCGGATCTAAGATTGTAGCAACAGAAAAAAAGTGGCAGGATTCCATGAGTCCAAATCTGCGAAGAATTTCTTTTAAAAGATTTTCTTTCAAAACTGAAGCTACTTGGTGTTCAAGAACTAGATTCTCCAACTCTCTCTGCAATCCATTTATTAGTGGTATCACCATACTGGTTGTGACATATTTTTGACCACACAAATCTCTCGTAGCTGATTCCAAAGGACGGAGTACATTTGTCAGCTCTTTTAGTATCTCTAATTCGGCAGCAGTAACCGCAGGAGGCGCTGAGGAAAAATCATCTAAAATTTCGTTTACAATTTTTCGTAGTTCGATGAATCTCTCGATCATGTAAAACGTAGAATTCCAACGTGTTTCAACGTCTTGAATTAATTTTAATTTACTTTTTTTGCGCAGCAAGTCGGTAGCGTTGACACTTCTTTTGAACCATGTTACAATAGTTTTTACTTTTTTTATCACGTTATCCAATCCGTCAATTTTCTTGATAGAATCCGTTGCTACTAAATTTATAGTATGAGCACAACATCCCAAGCGATGATTTTTCCCAAGAAATAATTCAACGGCAAGCGCCATATTTGCCGCATTATCAGTAACGATGGCTGTGATAATACTTTTATCTATTTCCCATTCTGCGCATACTTTTTCGAGTTTTTCTTTGATGTATATTGCAGTGTGACTTTCAGTCAGTTCATGTACACCCAGTATTCCCGACATAAATTGATCTTTATCACGAAAATGAACGGTAACACCAAGAAAGCTCCGTGTGTTTTTACTTTCTGTCCAAATATCTGTAGTTAGTGTTACGCACGTTACGTTTTTCAGAAGTATCTTATACTTTTGAGATACTGTGTCGTATTTTGAATCCAAGTGATTAATAAACGTTTGTCTAGAAGGTACTTTATAATTCGGAACTGCATATTTCATCATTTTTATAAATCCCTCTCTTTCTACCATTGAAAACGGTTCACTATCTTTACAGATCATAAATAAGATTTTATCTGTTAGATTTTTGTGTTTAGTGCCTCCTTCTTGAAATGATGAAATATTTTTAAATGAATATTTAATATTTCCCCTGCCTGATTGTTCGCTTGGCTCAGTAGTCGTCAAAGATTCGCTTGCACTAGAACTAACAGATTCATTGTTTTGAGCACAAGTTGATTTGTTAGTCGACGATGAATTTTCCTTATTTTCGTGTTTCCGTTTGAGGTTGGATTTTTTTTCATCAATTTCTATCATAAGAGCGTTATAGATCTCAACATGATTCGCCTTTAAATGGTTAAACATATTTGTAGTGTTTCCAGAACATTTCACTAGCGAATGAGGACCTGAGCAATATTTACATTGCATGAGGTTTTTCTGATCTGTAGGTAAAAAGTGCTTTCGCACAGGACTTGGACCACCGCTCATTCTATAAATGCATAGAATTTAGTGATCTGTAAATTAATTATTTAATTATTTAAACTTGTAGCAATATATTTACTGAATTATTAACACTATAAATATAATCTTTCGAATGGAAATTTTTTTACATTGTATAGCTAACGAATTAATAACGCGAAATAAGAAATTATAACAATCACTAATAACACAACGTTTAATACAAATAATTTATAATAAATCTCTATAAAAATGAGGTTGAAATATAAAAATGATACGATTTTATTGTATTTTGTGGATCAAATATATATATATTCACTTGGAGGTTATGTCACGTAAAATGTCAAAAAAAAGTTTTTTTCAAGTTTCACAATGCTTTTGGAATTTTCAGTTAAGATAAAATAAGGTAAATAGAACGAATTTTATTCTCTAATAATAATATTTTTTGTATACTCGAGTTTATAAAAATTATCATTCGTGTTGTTTCTTGCGCTCAAAGTCAAAATTTTTAGTCGTACGTACCTTTTTAATTGTTCTTATCCTTCTATTTGCGTAGTGATCATTCAAAATATTATCAAATTAGTTCGATTTAATTAACTACACGACATCAATGCGTTAATTTTAAACGTTCAGTTGTTTGTAACTTGTAACTTGACTAAAACTTGACATACAAATACATAGAATACATGCATAGAATATAAATACAAATTACGGTCAGAAGCAGTGCTTCGATATACATTAACGTTAAGTTCACAATCTGCCACACAAAGCTTAAGGGTAGAATCACATGGCGGTGTAAACGTGTGTCGACAAACGATATGTAGTTCAATGTGCAAAACCTCAACGCAAAAAAAACTTAGTCTTTGTCCATACTGAAAATATCGATATCGACAGACCAATATCGATATTTAAATCGATATATCGTTTGTAAGATATCGATATAAAATATCGAAATATTAATACCAAAATATCGATATTTCCGATATTTCGATATTGCATCACTATCTCTAACCCAGGCAGAAATGTCGGAGTTATGCCGAAGCATACGACCGGCATCATTCGGCCCGGTGGTAAACTGAAGGGATTTTATTTAAACCAATGTTGGTGAAATGTTATGTTCTAGTATTTTTTCGTTAAACAGGTTTTGTTAAAAAAAGGCTTGCTTTTGGTTTGGTCGCGTGATTGTTTGAATATGTAAAAATTTAATTGAAATACAAATTTTGTCAATTTTGGCGAAAATGACAGCTTTTTGTTATTTCTAAACAATACAGATGAAATGATAAGTCGTTAAACAGATATCGTCAGTGTTTACGTCCTCGATAAAGCAGTTTCATTAATTTGATTTTCAATTGGTAGAATTCTACTAAAACAATAGTAAAAGGTACACAGAAAAAACTTAGTCTCAAAATGAGTAGCGTACGCTACTCATTTTGAGTTGCAACAAAAATGAGACTCACTGTCTCATTTTGAGACTACGTAAAAATTACTCATAATGAGACAAATCATATTCATTATGAGTGTAATAAATAACTGTAAATTTAATGTAAAAATGATTAACTATTTAAAAAACAATATTTATATTAATTGTTTTTGCATAAATAACATATGAGATGTAACATAATATTCATTTTACTTATATGTTGCCTATAATTATTAAATAAGAAAATCAAATTTTTAGGTTATAAATGCTTGTTGACATACTACTAGTGCCAACCATATTTCTCAAAACTTATTGCATTCAACAGCGCCACTGTCGAAAGACTTATAAAATACCGCTAAAAGTTTAAAAATTTATTACACCATTTTTTTAAATTACTATAAATAACTTAATTTTTAATTATTAAATTCATTTATAAATAAACATTAAAATATTTTGAAATTATTTAAAAATAATATTTTTCGCAGTAAATATATTAAATGTAAGTAATTAAAAACATTTAGTAATGTATATTTTCCGTTAGTTAGGTTAATTTCTATTATATTTAACTTTTTAAATTTATCAGTTACGTTACAAATTTTTATTATAAAAATTAACATATTTAAATTCAGAAAATTTTTTTTAAAAATTAAAATATACAAGGAGTTTTATTGTATGTTTAGTCTAAATATTTTTCTTAAAAACTGAATTTTTCAGATTCCAATATTAAACTCAAATTAATAAAAAAGAAATACAAGAACATTTTTATACTTTCAAAAACATGATAAACATTTTGTAATAGATAAGTTAATTAAAAAAATAAAATTTAATTTTTTTTTAAATTAAAAAAAATATTTTTAATGATTCAATTATACATACAAAATTAGTAAATAATTATTATTATAAATATAATATTTGATAACATTGTATTTAACACATTTTAATTATGTTTGAAGAAATTATTAATTTTAATTTTTTAATATTTAATTTTTTTAAATTTATCATTATTTTTATATTTAAATAATTAAACAAAAATTATATTCATCTAAAAAAATTGTGAATGTTTTTATTATTACAAATTATAAACTCTTATAGAACAGAAATTATGCTAAGTTTTTTCTTTTGTTTCTAAAAATATTAGCATTTTAGAACAAACATTTTATGTGATTTTATATTTATTATTATACTATTATTAATAATAATAATTAAATTAATTAATAATTATTATTTACTAACTACAAATAAATAATTATTATTTTAGGTAATTAGAAATATAAATCATGCAAAAATTTGTCTTTTTTATATAAAAAAATCTTCATTGTTTGAGAAATCAAAATTACGCTGCTTTTTTTTCTTTCTTAAAAACAATTCAAAAAATTTTAAAATATTAAGATTAGGTAATAGAAAATATTTTTTCTTCTTCTCAATTACAACATATAAACAAAATTCAATAAAAAAATTTTTTATTAATCAGATTTTGATTAAGATATTTTGAATTTCTTTTGAAAAAAAAGAATTTACAAGATTTCTATTTGTATAATTACAACTTTTGAGAATATTTTGTTTTGCTCAAATAATGTAAATATTGCTTTTGAAATTTGCCATATCACGTAATTGAATTTTTCGTGAAGGAAAAGGTCTGAAAAACTAAAATAGATTTATTATTTTTAGAAGGCCGAAAAAATAAGTTTTGTGCAAAGTTAGCAAAGTAGTTTAAAACTTTAGTCAGAAATATGTTGACATTATATTATATCTTACACAATTTTGTACCTTAATTATAATTTTTTAACAAAATTTGAAGTATATTTAAAAAAAAGAAAAGTAAATTTTCATGATACACATTTAAAAAAAATTCTGATTCATTAAATATTTACATTTTTTTGTCATTATACATGTGCACCCGTTGTTATTAAGTTCCTATACAAAAATAAACGTTTGAAATAAATTTAAAGAATACTGTCATACACAAACTTTTACATATTTTTTAAAGTCGACAGAATCTAATATAAATCGAACCATAGCTGCTTGACAATAATATAATTTTTCTCATTTAATGTATGACAGTGAAATACATTATGCGAAGCTAGAGAATCTGGAGAACGAAGAATATATTCTTTAGATGTTTTTATTTCGTAAGCCATTAGTTAGATATCAAGCTGAACCGTTTGCACACTTTTACAAACGAATGTTGGGTTATTATTATTCCATACTATTTTATGCAGTTCTGCGAATAAAGGTAGACCATTTTCATATCCCACTGGGATATAACATTGGTTTGCTGTATACTTTACATGATTCAATTCAACCCAGCTGACTGTCCACAATGTTTCTTCTGAAGGAAAGAGATGTCCAAAAAGAGTTTTTGATTCTGTTAAACACTTTTTTGGTCCATGTGAAATCTCTTCGACATTCGTAGAGGCAATCCATTGTAGCGCTTGCCACAATTGATGCTTTCGAGACAAAGTAATAGGCACATTTTTCCAATTTCGCATGGCTTGAACAATTTTTTTAAAGAACTGATGTTTTGCTTCAAATCTTAATGTCCAAAAATGGACCAAAGGCCCGAAAATTTTTATAAGTCTCGGGTAATGTACTAAAAAATGTTGCTTTGGTATAAATTTTCTTCCTTCAGCTGATTCTGGATTTTTATAAACTTGAGCGAAAGTTTCCAAGTACAAAGGAATTAAAGATTCTAGATAACTTAATGTCTCTAATGAAATTGTATGAGAACAAACAATCGCTATGATTTCCAATAATTGATTATGATTTTCCAAGTACTGAATATTTTCATCGTTTATTTTATCGTGGACAATAAATGGAAGAATAACAGCTAACATCCACGATTGGGACATGGTTTGCCTGAGATTATTTTTTCCACTTATGTGTGCAAGTTTTATTGCTGATGGTATTGCACTTTTCTCACTATAACCATAATCAAAGTCGGCAACTCGTTGATTAAAATCCTCTAAAGTTATCCAGTTTTCTTTGATACAAAACCGATTTAAAAATAATTTTATTTGTAAAAGTACTATGCCTGCAAACAAATCGTGAGAAATGTCAGGTGGTGTCGAAGTTGTAGGATGGAAACCAAGTAGTTTGCGTAGCGGACAAGATCTATTTATGCTGTAGTCTTGGGATAGTATTTTTTTCTCTTCTTCTGTTGCGGCTGTTTCAATTTTTTCTATTTGCTCGTCATGTATTGATGGTGATCGCAAGCGTTGACCGTCTTCACGAATCATAATTCGTATTTCTTCGAGCGAAGCTAAACAATATCTACATGGATGCAGGGCAGTAGAAGATTCTTTAAAACCACAAAACATTTGAATGCCTAACGTGTCACCTGACAATGCTGAGGCTGTTCCAATTGCAACGTTACCGTCGGGTAATTCAATTCCATTTTCTATTTCCTGTACATCTGTAACAATTGTCTCTGCAAGCTGTGTGAGGCCATATTTCTTTATATCCTGGTATCTGATAATTGCAACCAAATTTATTGATGACCAAGTTGACTGATGCATTGGAGGTAGATTTCCGTACTGAGAGTAAATGAATCCAACTTTCTGTTTAGCGCCGGCTTTTGATCCAAGACCATTACAAAGCTCAACTTCATCAAAGTACAATTTTATTTGAACCGCTTTTGGATTTCTGGAAAACAGTGGATGTTCTTTATATCTTGTACCATCTTCAAATGAGCTCAAAATGCCTTCCTTACTTTTAGAACGTTGCTGCAAGGATTCCAAAAATGTATCTTTCGATAGAAATTTATGAAGCACATCATGAATGGATATATAAACAAATTCATGCTTCTTTAAATTGACATTTTGGTTTCCACTAGCAGTTTGTCTTCCAGACAGCAGAAACTCTGATGACAGTTCAATTATTGAGGGATCAATAACGTCAAATTGTTTAACAAAATAAGAGTCCTGTTTATAAATAGTATTCAAACCTTGAACAGTGTCCACTGCTGCTACCTCTCGATTTATATCGATGAAATCGTTTAAATTGCAAACATTTTGTTCCCTTAAAATTGCTTCCGCGTTCAAAAGTGTATTGCGAACGTACGTTTTGACCACTGAATCTAAGCTTTTGATGACGTTTAATACAATGTCGTTTGTTACTTGGCACTGGGCTCTCATGCTAAGTAACATTAAACCAAGAGTCATTTTTTGAAGATTTGGTTCATCTTCGTCTTCATGAATACCACCACTGCTATCGATATCACTACTATCAGAACTGAAATCTTCATTCTCTTCAAAGCTCGATTCAGTGTCATTAAAACTGAAATTAGGATTAACTTCATTTTCGTCATTAATACTCTCGTCATTAATGCTGCTATTATCAGAGACAACACTCATCTCTTCTATTTCATTATTTTCGTCATTAACAGATTCTTCTTCTTGATTAAGATTACTTTCATTTCCTTTATTAGCGCAACGTGAATGAAAGTGTTGTGTACATCGGTGAGATCTAAGAGAATTTAGATTTCGAAACACTTTCTGACAACCTTTTATGTCACAAGTAATCTCAAAATCTGGATGATTGCTGTGGGTTTGTTGCAAGTGTGATTCCAAATGTTGCTTCTCGAATTCTTGGTGACAGTAGCGACATTGTTGTCTTCTGTTGTCCATTTTTGCAAAATTTCTTTGCAAGTAATACCTAAAAAACAACATAAGTAAATCATTTATTTAGTTAGAATTTTAGTCTTTAATAGGATTTTCGTTCATAAGTAATTCAAATAATAGAAACTTTAAACTGATAGAATTTTTAATTTACATCACATTAACGGAAAAATCATGCGCCTTAATTATTTAAAGTATATTAAATTTTTTAAATTTTTACTTTAAAAATTTTTTTTGTTAGTTATATCGTCAAAAATGTTAAAGAAAAGTTTAATTGAATGTTTTTTATATTATTCGAAGTTTTTATTTTCTAATAAATGTTTAATTGAAGAAATTACGAATAATTGGAATTTGTAAAATTGAATATTGTAAACAAATGGATTTGAAAATTGTTAAAGAATTTTTTCGAAAATTAATTGATTTAAAGAAGAGTTTTAGTTAAAAAATTTTTAAAATAATAATTGACCGATATGGATGATTCTCCTAAAAGGGACCCTTTTTTGGTTGAATTTCCAAAAAATCAAATTATTCTTTTTTTCATAAATAAGTTTAGAAGATGTTTAAAGATAAAAATATAAGTTGCGCAAAATTATTATTCAGAAATAAGACCTCCAGGAACATTTTATTATCATGTGTTCTAGAGGTAAAGTATAATTAATTATAACTTTTAAACTAATTATTTTGTAAAAAAACTCAGTAGGAATATTTTTTTTAAATAATAAATTGTTATGTTTTAATTTATTGCACTTTTTGCTTGTATACTTTATTTTTATTAAATAAATAATTTAATTTGAGGGTTAAATATTTCAAAACAATTTTTAAAAAATTAAAAACAAAAGAAAACGCCTATCAAATATAAAAAAGGCTCTTTTTCTAATTTTAAAAATATTACAATTTTTTAAACAATATTTTTAGTTTTAATCATCAAATATTTCTACATATATTACATATTATGTTTAAAACCTTAAAAAATATGACGTTATAGTATAGAAAACGAGGCTTCAGAGATGAATTGAATTTATACTCTCATTGATAATACTATTTTAATTAATAATTTCAATAACTGTTTATATCATATTTTAAACAAATATAAGTAAAAAATGAACGTTATATTCTGAACTTTAATTTGATTATAAATAAATTTTTTTAAAAATTTAAACTTGATAAAATATTAATAAAAAATTAATTTAAATAATGAACCTCATATTGGAGATACGTGAAGTGGTCCCTTTCTGGAGAATCACCCATATCTATATGTTTTATAGTTATGAAAAAATTTAATTTATAGTTTTAAATCAAATGTTCTCTTATTTGATTCGGACTGGTTTTATCTTTTTAGCAATTGGTCCTTAATTTTTCATTTTTGGTCCGTAAAGTACGTGTTAAATAAAAAAATAAATACTTTCACTGGTTCGAGTCCTGACTTTATCAAATTTTATTTAGTTGACATTTTAACAAAGTGAAATTTTTCAAAATTAAAAAATTTATTAATCATACTTGTGTTTTTAATTATGAATAAATAATTATAATAAATTAAAAAATTATTAGAAAAAAAATTTTTAAGTATCTAATGGAAAAAAATTGTAATTATCCTATTTATTTATAAAAAATTAAAATTTCAAACCGTAGTTAAAAAAATTATTTTTTATCATTCTTAAAAAATGACAAGATTTTAAAATTTTCCAAAAATATAATATTTTAGCATTTGTGACTCGTCGCGAAGAAAAGCACCTAAGAAGCATATCGAAAATTTTATAGGTGGAGAAAAAAAGGAAAGAGAAAATCAACTTTCAGCACGAATTTCTGTTTTGTAAATCATTATTACGAAAGTATTTTAGACAAGTTTTTGATAAAAATTAATTTTTAGTTTAGATAGTTAAAAAGTAATCTTTAATTTATCTAAAACAATCATAATCCGAAAATCGGTTTTTTGCTTCTTAGGTGCTTTTCTTCGCGATGCGTCACATTTGTTCGTTTTTTTAATTAATTGAATTATAATCTGTTAAATTCGAAACACTTTCTTTTTTATCAGGAACATAAAAATAAATACTTACAAACTTTATTGATCAAATCAATGTTTAATTTATTGTAGACTACTGACAAATCATTTTTCAATTCATTGCAGATTACTGACAAATCAATGTTTAATTTATTGTAGATTACTACCAAATCAATGTTTAATTCATTGTGGATTACTGCCAAATCAATGTTTAATTTATTGTAGATTACTGCTAAAAATTTAACTTCTGAAATAACTTGACTCTCTGAAATAAAAAAATGTACGAATTATCATTGGCAGGCTTATGTTTTAAAACAATTCCAAATAATAATTTTTCCCTCTATAATAGTTCTGTTAACGGATATATAAAAATGAGTTTGAAAAAGTTATTTATCCAGGGTGTCCAGCTACCTTGAAAACCTTGAAAAGTACTTGAATTATTTTGCTCCTTGAAAACCTTGAAAACACCTTGAATTTTATGCAAAACATTTAAATATTAAAATTCTTAAAAATGAGATTTATTTCCTTGAATTTTAAAAATTAAATAAATTATTCGCAGAAATCCAATTATTTTCAAGAAATCTAAAGAAAATTGTGGTCAACATTTCAATTATCTTTATAAATAAAAAACAATAATTTTTGTCAAAGTTCAATTATTTTGAGGAATTTTAATAAAATTCATTGCAAAATATAATTATTTTCATAAATAACAATATTCATCGCAAGAATTCAAATATTTTGAAAATTAATTAAATTCTTTGCAGAAATTCAATTATTTTCCAAAATTTTTCTTAATTCGATAGTTTTCAATAATCTACTATTTCAATAAAATTCCCCGAAAGAATTTAATTATTAAACAAAAATTTTTTTAAAAATTCTACACAAACTTTCAATTATTTTGAAAAAAAAATTTTACATTAATTCAATTATTTATTTATTATTATTTATTTGCATAAATTTTTTCGCAAAAATCAGTTGTTTTAAAATTTAGCATTAAATTCTTCGCAGTAATTCAATTTTTTCAAAAGTAATAAAATTCAATTATTTTAAAAAAATTTTCTTAATTGAATAATTTGTATATCAATTGTTTTAATAGAAATTCCAAAAAAAATTTACTTATTTAAAAACAATTTTGATTGATGTTTCTTAAATAGATATTTTTTATATTTCTAATGTTTTATGAATAAATTGTATTTGAAGTTACTTATGAATAAATGTTGTATGTAGAAATTATAAAATTGGTTATAAGTACTCACTAAATTTGAATTAGTAAAAATGTTTATTAATTTGAATTAGTATAAGTGACTTTTTGCTTTTTAAATAGTAAATTTCACTAAAAAATAAGTAGAAATGATTATTTATTAGTAAAATTTACTAATTCAAAAGCAAGAAGTCAGTCACTAAATCAAATTAGTAATCATTTTAATTAATTCAAATTTAGAGAGTAAGTAAAAATTTACTTGCAATACATTTATTGAGGAAAACTAATAAACAGAACTTACTCTATTATTCTCGATTATAAATAACAAATGTTTTGAAAATTAGTACCCTAAAAATGGACCTTTACAAAAATTATTTTGGACCTTGAAAAGTCCTTAAATTTTTTTTAAAGAATCGCTGGACACCCTGTTATCTAAAAACTTTAATTTTAAAATGACTGATATCAAATTTTGTAATTATAATTAAATAAAAGAAAATATATTTCTATATATTTACACAGAGGTTAAGAAATGATTATCATTAGAACTTTTCAATAATATGGATCGTGACAACATGCGTATGGCGTGCTACAAAACTTATTTCTTTTCATGTTTAATACATTACGACATAATTAACAACATTTTTATCCTTAATTTTAAAGGAAGACAAATTTTTAAATAATCGTAACAGAAAAATTTATTAAAATTGACAAAGACAATGTTAGGAAAATAAAAAGGAATGACATAACCTATAAAATGCTACAAACTAATGGTTATAATTTTAAATGTATTCATTTATTGTATACTTATAATATATATACTCATTTTTTACTTACCAATAAATGAAGAAAATTTGAAATAGGTTTACCAAAATAAATGTTTTGTACTGTGCATTAAAATATTTCCATTAAAAGTTCAATTTCCAAACAACAAAATTTATTAAATTTACACTCAAGTATAACAGAAAAAATGTGAACGTTTAATTTTTCACAATGATCGTTACTATCTCGACAAAATCTTTGTTTTTTATTAGGGATGTTTCTTTTCCAATTCACAAGCTATTTTAATAAGACGAAGAATTCCAATCAACACAATAATATCAAACGTCATTCGTGAGTGTTTCTATGTGAAAACGGTGAAAACATAAAATGGAGTTAAATGGTGTTCTCTGCTCTGCGCTTGCGCCTCTGACAGATAAAGCTCCGTTTGTTAAATTTTTATTTGTGAATCAGCCAAAAGTTTCATAAAGGTAAGACCATATGAGTTTATTATAACGATTGTAACAATGAATTTGAATAGACGTTTCCATCTTTTTGTTTTTATTTCATGACTATTAAGTGTTTTTGTAACGGTTTTGTCGAATATCGTTGTTTGAAGAATTTCTGTCGTATATTTGCGGCTAGGTTGTAAATATATTATCTTTAATTTTTGTATGATTTTCTCATATTATCACAGGCCGACAAAATTTCATCAATTGCATGTTGCCTAAAATGTTATTGCCGATTCTTATAGGATTTTGTCCGTAGAATCCAAATTTGACCTTGAAAATATTGGATTGGCTCTAGTTTTCAAGCAACTTACGTTTCAATACGCAAAATATGCATTTTTGGCATTTTTTGAATGAATGTAAAACCAAATACCGAAACAGTAAATTTGTCCCCACAGGACCAAATTAAAGCTTAAATACTGCTCTTTAATATCCAAAAACAAAAAATTTAATTTATATACAATTTAACCTTTAATGTCCTATGGGACATACGCTGTTCCATAAACGTATTGAAAATAACATTACTTTTGACCAGGTAAGGCAATTTAAGTAAAAATTAGTCTCTCTGGAGGTTTTTGTGGTCGCTGCTTATAAATCTGCCATGAAATATAAAAATTAAAAATTTCGGACTAATTTTTAAAAATAGTTTGCACCTTTATGATAAAAATGTCAAATAAAAAAAAAATTCGCCATGTTAAATCCGCCATTTTGAATATTAAAATCTGAATACAGATTTCTAAGCAGCGACTACAAATACCCCAGAGAGACAAATTTTTACTTAAATTGTCTTACCTAGTCAAAAGTAATGTTATTTTCAATACGTTTATGAAACAGCGTATGTTCCATTGGACATTAAAGGTTAAAGTGTATATAAATTAAATTTTTTGTTTTTGGATATTAAAGAGCAGTATTTAAGCTGTAATTTGGTCCTATGCAGGCAGATTTACTGTTTCGGTATTTGGTTTTACATTCATTCAAAAAATGCCAAATATGCGTATTTTGCGTATTGAAACGTAAGTTGCTTGAAAACTAGAGCCAATCCAATATTTTCAAGGTCAAATTCGGATTCTACGGACAAAATCCTATAAGAATTGGCTTCCATTGGTTGGGCAACAAAATTTTGTTGGCCTGTGTTATTAGACAAAGTATGTTTTTGTAAATACACAATATATAAATATGTCTAACATTGATACGAGAGGAGTAAAAAGAGGTGCTTGCACAGATTGTGCATGCACAGCTTACGAGCGTGATCCGGAGACAAACCGGTCAACTTGTGGGTACTGTGGATGTGTTCCGATGAAACATATCGAAGGTAAAACAAAAAATGAATAATTTTTAATAAAATGATTTTCGTTAGCAGGGTGTCTACTAACCGGGAAATAGCCCGGAATGTAATTAAACCGGGAATAAGCCAGGAATTTGATTCCAACCCGGGAATTTTTTCACTAAATTGAAAAATTTTTATTATTTAAAATTGTTTTAAAAAATCGCTTTTTATTTCAATTTTTATAGGTATTTATACTGTTCTCTAAATTTGAATTAGTCAAAAATAATTAATTTCATAATATGTAAATAAATTTTTTAAAAATTATCGAATTAATAGAAATTTTGTGAAATTTGTTAAACAATTTCATTAGAAACTTTTTAATAAATTGAATTTTCATAGTATTTTAATTTAATATGATAAATAATTGAATTTTATAAAGATTCACATTCTAATGTATTTATGTTTCTTAGGGCGAATATTAATGATTAAAATTATTATTAGGTACGTAATACTTAATTTAAAAAAAGATACACACATAAATTTTTTAAATGAAATTAAATTTTCGCAAAGTTTTTATTAAAGATTCTGAAAATTAAGATTTTTGAAATTTTATTGTTTCAAGATTATTTAATTGTTTATAAGTAAATAATTGAAAATTTCTGAAATAATTGAAATTTCTTTACATTCTATTAAAAATAAATAACTTCTTTTAAAGTATTTTATTTAAATTTTTGGAAAATAATCAAAGGAAGTTATAGTTACGGTAATCATAATTTTATTTTCAAAATATAAAGTCCCTCTTAAAGTTTTCAATCTATTTCTTGCTTCTAAAAATTATATTGTTACTCAATAATTATAATTATTAAACTACTCTAAAATTTTTATAATCTTAAATTTCTGAATGTTTAAATAAATGATATTTATTTATTTCTTGATCAAATTAAATTTTTATTACTTATTAAGTAAATAATTAATTATTACTGTTTATATTATTTTCAAAAATTGTAATAAAATTCTTCGCAAGATTTGAATTATTTTCATAAATAATAACATTCTCTGTTAGGATTCAATTACTATTATAAATAGTTAAATTGCTTGCAGAAATTTAATTATTATCAATATACTTTTAATAAAATTAACTCAAAACAATTTAATTATTTATAAAAACTCTAATAAAAAATTTTGGAAACCATTTGTAGATTTATTTATGTTCGAAATCGAATAAATTTAAATTTTTTGAGAAAAAAACCGGGAAAAATTAGGACATTTCCAAGAAAAAACCAGGAATTTTGGTAAACGAAAATAGTAGACACCCTGGTTAGGTTTTATCAAAAAAGAAGTAATCCTTGAATTGTTTAAGTTTTGCAAAAATTATTTTTAGAAAACAAAACGATTGTGAGTGAAGCTGAAGTCCATCATTCTATGGAAATTAGTGATTCTGAATTTGTTGGTGCTCAAATCGATGGTCCTGAATCTATTTCTGAAAACTTGGAGGATGACCTTGTGGAGGAGAGCTTAGCGGCAGCAGTTTCACCGCAAGACAATAAGTTTTCAAAAAAAATAGTCAACTAAAAAAAACGGAGACACTCGCACTCATAAAAAGACTAAAATCTCAACTCTCAATGCAACAGAGAATGTAAGAATTTATTTATAATGTAATGTGTAGACAGTTAAACCTTTTTAAGGGAAAATACGCTAAACAATTGAATCAAAAGTTAGTTAATTTTCAAACTTTCTGGTTTTGAATAAAAAAAGCTTTCAGTTAAAAAGTGAACAATTTAATTTTTAATGTTTTGAGCCATTAACAGTTTTATTTGTTGAAATGTTATTCTTTCATCAAGTGAAATTTTAATATGTGTAAGAATAGGATATTTGACACTAACGTGGTAGTACCATTTTTATATTCAATACTAATAATGGATTAAATAATATAAAATAAACATTCTATGTATTTGCTTTTTTATTTTAGATCAATCTAAAGGATCTTATTCCTATTGCATTCAGCTCCGATATACAAGAAGCGCTAGACAAAGGATATCTATTACCATCTCAAGAAAATGCTATTATTCGCTACACCTGCCGAAATATGAAATCGAGAATGCGAACTTCTACCTCTGACATCAGTCAAATGGCAACATATTTGCTAGATAGCTATCCAGTCCTTAAAAGCAATACGGTTATAGGAATCAGCCAAGTAAGCCAACAAAATACCTAGGTCTTTTAACAAAAAAACAAGGATTTCTAAGAGTATTAAAGTTATAATTCTTGCGGAATCGTGAATTTCTAATGTTCTCGCATTTTATTTTATTTCTTGTTCTAGTATATGTGTACATGTAAGAGTCATGCATTTTATATAAAAATTCACTTTTCAGAAAGACATGGAGGCCAGGATGAGAAAATGTCTTTACAATGCCAATAGACCTTGCTCTGATTTTAAAAAAAATGAATTAACAAGAGTAAGTGTAACTGAAGCTTGTGATCAGATGCGAAAGGAAATGGAAAAAATTGATAGAAGACATAATATTACTTTACTAAAAACTTGGTTGAATTTCACACGATGTTCAAGAAAGAGTGAAACCAGTAAGTGTACAGCGAAAGAGATTCTTGAAAAATACCCAGCATTAAAAAAGAATATCTTGGTTAGTAGCAATTAATTTTCTCTTATTATTATGTACACTATTATTATTATTATTATTATGTTATTATTATGTTTTATTATTATTATGTTCATAGAAAATATTTTTTTATCGTAGATTGGTCATGATTATACATCTTTTCTCTCTTTATGTTAGCTCTTTTGGGAATTCGGGAACCTTGTCAACATGAGTGAAAGTTTGTTAAAGAAAAATTGGTTAGAGGCATTGCCAAAAGTATGTTTTCTATTTATGACGGAAGAAGATTTATTAAAATTAAATCCTGATGGACAAGCTCTAAGCTTGCTCGAGATTCTCCCTCAGATATTGCCCAGCAAGGAAAAGACAGAAAAAAGTCTTTTGAAAGTCTATGAAGTAAGAGTTAATTATATTACCAATAATAATTCCTAAACCTTAAAATATTTCTTTAATTTAATCATTAAAAGAATCGAGATTCCACTGTATTGTAAATTAAATGTGACCTAAAATCAATGCTTTTAGAAAACAATGAAATTAAATTGAAATAAGTACAATTTTACAATTGTACTTATTTAATTGAATCGTGAATTTTGAAAAGGATTCGAATCGATTTTTGGAAATTTTACATGACAGGGAAAATAATTTTTTAAACATCTTTAATAAAAAATTTACTTTTTGTCATAAAATGCAAATTATTTCGATTTTTTAATGTAAAAAAATACTTTACTGTACACGGAAAAACTTTGAATACCAATTGCTGTTAAACTCACAATGTATTGTTAGTAGATTGACTACTAAAGTGGGGAAAAAGTGACCAAAAGACGAAATTTCTTATTTAATAGAAGTTTCGATAATAATACATGTTCTCTTTTTTTTCAATATTTAGTAGTCAAGTTAAGAGAAACTCGTTTATGATGTACGAGAAAAAAAAGTTATTGAAAAAGTAAATGTCGAAATTTTATTTTCTATATTCGTAAGAATGATATTTTCTTCGCGCTGCGTTTACAATTTAGTAGTCAAACTATCAGAACTGCACGCATACAAACGAGTACCGCTGTTCGTGTAGTCACACATAACCACCTTAACTCATATACATGTGTTCGAGTTAAATGGCCGCCGTCATTCTACCTGGTTCTCTTTTATCAGTAAATGTGAGGTTATGTTTGAACAAGTCTTTTAAATTTGAACAAAATGTTTATATATTTCATTGTCACAGATATTATTGACCTGCTTTAATATTTTTCTCAGTGTAATTATTTTTTTAATTAAATTAAATAATTAAATAAACAATTTTACGAAATAATAATGACATTATATTTTATTTTTCTATATGTCAAACATTTTTATAATTTATTACAAGAATCCTGTTTGATGAAAATTAATTCTGTTCATTTCAAAAATAGACCTTATTAATTTTAAGTAATTAATTGATTTTATCAATTTTGTATAACAAACAAATATTATTTAAAACGGCATTCAACATATGCATACAAATTTTCTCCCAAGTGGAAATACAATTGTTGGATTAGTATATAAGAACACTGACTTATTTTCTCTATATGAATTGTATATGCGTTCCGTCGATTACAGTGTGCGTTACTTTATCTGTATGTTAGGGAATAATTAGATTAGGTTGCATTAAAATTAAGTTATCAATCGACATTAGGTAAAATAGATTTCTTCCTTACTCAATAATTATAAGTGGCGACATTCTGTATAACTGTCACTGACATTCGACATTGTTTTTTTAGCGAAATCGTGAATTTTTAATGTTGATCAACTGACTACTAAATTTTCAAACTCTTTTTCTGTGTTTAATAGTCAGACTACGAAATATTGATACCGTCGCAGTTTTTCCCCACTTTAGTAGTCAATTTACTAAGAACACATGGTGAGTTTAACAGAAACTAGTATACAAAGTTTCTCCGTGTAGTAAAGTATTTCAAAAAGTATTTTTGATTAATTTTTCTATTAGATTTTCGAATTATAGAATTAAAAAGTTTTTAATTAATTAAATATTGTAAAATTTTATTGAAAATAATTGATTTTTAAAGTATTTCATTAAAATTAAATTTTGAACAATTTTAATTGCAAATTTTTAGAATAATTAAATTTTTAAAAATTGTAATGCAAAATAAAAAAAAATTAGTTTTAAAGAAAGCTTATTAAAAAATTATTTCAAAAATGGAATTTTCTATTATAATTTTTTAAAATTTATTGAATAAATGAAATGAAATTTAATTATTTTCAAGATTTACAATTACATATTTCTGAAAATTTCGAAATATCTAAAAAAAAATGATTACATTATTATTTTTTTAAAAATCAAATTTTTTTAGATATTAAAATTTGGAGGAACAAAATTATTTTCAAAATTGTCATTTGAAATTCTCCAAAAAACTGATTAGATTTTTAAATCGTCTACAAGTTTTTCAAAAACCTGATTATTTTTAAATATTTTATATTTTCAATATTTCACTTTAATAACTATTAAAAGAAAGCATGAGTTGTTGCAGTTTGGGTTATAAGCAATTGAATTTTTATGTATTCTTGTAAATTTTGGAAATAGTTAACTCTCAGTGCGTATAAAGTTTAAATTTCTTAAATTATTCAAATTCCTGTAGAAAAAGTAATCACAAGTTTAAAATTTTTTTTTATTTTGTAAAACTATTTAATTTTTTAATAATTAAAATTAGAAAGAAGAGATTTTCAATAGGCTAAAGCAACATTTTTTGCGCCTTAAAGTCGATCCGAGGCCTGACAATTTTAACATACATTATATCAATATCTGTTATTAATAAAAGATTTTTACAGGCCGGTACTCCAATATTGTCAACAGTTCCGGAAACCAATACTGAGCCTTATTTAACCGGGATTGGATCGACAGCACATACCAACCTTCAGTTGATGTGTTATGTTGATGCGGAACCACTCTTCACAACATATCATGACCATGCATAATAAATATTTTGTTTTATCCGTGTATTTGCATAATATATTAAATATATTTATATATTTATAAATAAATTAATATTTGTAGAAAAGTCATAGGGCATAAAGTTTTTCTTTCTTTAAAAATTTATTTCTCCTAATTCCCTTATAACTATAATATATTTATTTATATTTACATCTCTTAGTGTAGTATACGAGTGTCTAACAGTAAAAACCAAGAAAAAGATTCTATGAGATTTCCTTGCTTTCTATGACAAAAAAATTTTTTTTACATACTTCAATAAATAGGCATAATACGTATTTTTAGAAAGAATTCATTACAATATTTTTATTCTTCAATCAAACAGAAACAGTTGTACTAAGAAAATAATAAACATAAATCATTTATTATTTAGCTAACAGTAAGTATGTATACTTAAAAGTTAAACAATAAACAAGGAACGAACAAATGTTTCTTAATATCAATTAGTTCAATTTATTCAAGGATCAATTTTGTATTTTTATTTATTCCACTTTTAATTAACTTAATTTTTTTAATTTAATAGAGTATAATTATATTAATACTATATTAATGTAATATCTATTAATTTAAACATTTTTCTTTAATTTCAAAATTATTATTGAACATAATATTTATTTTTTATTTTATTTATTTAGATATGTATTTAATCTTAGAATTTCCACTAAAGCGAAATTTTATTTAAAATAATTACTATTTAGTATAAAACTATTAGGCAAAAATATTGAAGGAAATAAATTAAGAAAATGACAGGTACATTTGATTCAACTCTACAGGAAAAGTTAGAGAAATCTGTGGAGTTTATTGGAAATTTTTTCTCTGTGCTCTTGATAAATTTTAAAGTCAATAAATGCTTAGAAATATTTTCATACATCTATAACACTTCATAAACAATTTTAAAAAAAGTTCATTCCTGTTAAAAATATGTTTTTGGAATAAAAATATTATGACATAAAGAGGTTATGTTGACAAACTTGCATAAAATTTCTTTATCCAGATGGCACAACATGACAAAGTTGTAAATGTTACCAACCCAACATCCTAAAAATATTTATCGACCGGTAATACTCATTTTGAGCAACTTGAAGTTAGTCGTTTGTTCAAATTGAGTAGTACTCAAAATGAGATGCAACAAAAATGAGACCAAGTTTTTTCTGTGTAAAAAGTCATGAAATTTTGCTAATACTTACAAATTTGTGGGGCGCATAAATAATCCCCAAATTTTAATTTCCAAATTTTCAAAACATCGAAATTCTTATTATCGAAACATAATTGGTTTAAAAGTAGTCAAGATGTTTGGAAATTATGTAAATGAAATTTCAGATAAATAGATTTCATGTTACATGGTTATTCCAATAAATAAAAAGTGTAGCAAATACAATTTCTATACATTACAATTTACAATACAAGTAAATGAACATTACGACAAATAGGATTTCGATAAATAAAATTAATGTGTAATAAAATTTCAAAGGTTAGAAAGTTATGTCAAAAGTCAATTCAGAGGATTAATAATTATGACAAATAGTAATTCGGAAAAACAAAATTTATGTCAAAGAATTTTTCGACATATAATGGGAATTTTGTTACTTAAATGCATTGCAGTTGAAACGTTATGCTCTGGTATTTTTTCGTGTTACGAATTCTTTTATTAAAACAGGTTTTCGATTTTGTCATGACTGTTTCAATAATTTAAAATTAAATTTAACTAAAAAAATTGTCAATTTTCGTGAAACAATGGGAATTTTGTTATTTCAATGCATCACAGTTAAAATGTTATGTTTTAGTATTTTGTCGTGTTACGAATTCTGTTACTAAAAGAGGTTTTTGATTTTGTCGTGACTGATAAAAAATTTAAAAGGAAATTTGACTAAACAATTGTCAATTTTAAAAAAATAATGTGAATTTTGTTATTTCAATGCAACACAGTTGAACTGTTATGTTTTGGTATTTTGTCGTGTTACGAATTCTGTTTCTAAAAGTGGTTTTTGATTTTGTCGTGACTGTTTAAATTATTTAAAATTGATTTTGACTGAAAAAATTGTCTAATTTAGGTAAATAATGAGAATTTTGTTATTTCAATGCAACACAGTTGAAATGTTGTGTTTTGGTATTTTGTCTTGTTACGAGTTTTTTTTATCATAAATGTTGTAATATTTTGACAAATTTGCAATAAAATTTTATGTTTTTTAATAGAGATTGTTAGAATTGACTTATTTCGATTTGATCGTGATTAAGTGAAACTAGCAAAATTATTTAAATTTATTTGTTGAATATTTTGTTAGTGGTTTCATAAATTAATTTTTGTGGAGAAACGCACTAACGTAGCTAATATTATTAAGCGGGTTCTAAACTAGCAGGGCGTCGTATGTAATTCTATTACTTAACGCTTTTTGTAGCCATTACTATAACTCTTTTTCCGTTTGTTAATAGTTACTGGCAGTAAAAATAAATATTTTTAAATTTTGTTTTAACGTATTTAAAGTGACAAAAAAACGGTAAATTTTGATGTATATTAGCCGTCTCTATTAATTTAATCACGCATTTTGGCAATAGGGTTTCGCTAACTTCGTATGAAGTTAGCGAAGCCGCCATTTTTTTTTTTAAAAAACGTTAGCGACAAAATTAGTTTTTTCACAACTAATTAACGACTAATTAACGGCAAATTATCCATCTATTTCCGACTTGATTTGATAAAGTGGTCTCGCTAACTTCATATACATCAAAAAATAATGATTGGGATATTTTATAAACTCTTTTTCAGAAATTTAACTTTTTATACCTCTGCTCTTAAAATCGATTTTTATAGGAATATATAAAAAAAATATTAAATCCGCTATGCCATTTTAGATCGGGTAATTTAAAAAATAATTTTTTAACATTACATTCGTGAATAGCGCTTCCAAAAATCGCCCTTGACGTTGTTAGTAGTATAGCTATGCCGGTTCTACGTCGTATCGGCAATGTAGATTCCTACTTACCGACCGCTAGGGTAAGTTACCGGCCGTTAGTGGGGTATATGTCAATAATTTACTAGCCGTTGGTGGGGGTATAAGTTTCTGTCACTAGATGGCGTTAGTGGGGTATATGTCGGTAATTTACCAGCCATTGGTGGGGGTATAAGTTTCTGTCACTAGATGGCGTTAGTGGGGTATATGTCGGTAATTTACCACCCGTTGGTGGGGTACCTGATTTGCATATATTTAAATTAGTTAACCCTTTTAATTGACGTTAGTGGGGTATTTGATTTGCATATTTAACTTTCATTGTTAACCCTTTTAGTTTATGCAAATTCCACTCACTATCCACCCTTTTGGACGTAGAATATGCAAATACCACCCCCTTCCACCACCCACTCACCTATGTAAAATACATTGCTCTTAGTTAACCACCCCCCCCCTCCCACCCACCCACTTTTTTTTATTGTTAACCCTTTTAGTTTATGCAAATTCCACCCACTATCCACCCTTTTAAACGTAGAATATGCAAATACCACCCCCTCCCACCATATACTCACCTATGTAAAATACATTGCTCTTAGTTAACCACCCCCCCTCCCACTCACCCACTTTTTTTCCTTTATATACACATTTCCAATACTACCACCCACCACCACCCACTTAGTATAAACCAGAAATTTCAAAAATCATATAGAGAAGCGCAAGGGACTAAGCGTTCGCGAGATACCGCGCAGGCGTTGTGGGTAGTGGGAGTGGGTGGTGTGGTAAGGCCCAGTGCGCAGCAAAAGTGCGCGTACGGTTACCGCGTTGAGTGAATGAAAGTTTCATGTGTCAGACCTGTCTGTATGACTCTTGCAGCATGCTTCACTGGTACTACAGCCCCATAGGGATAAATGTGTTGTCCAAAAATATGTAAGCAAGTTTCAACTTGTCTTTTTCCAAGATAACAATAGTATTATTTGAAAATCTTTATACAAGTTTCAACCTGCATCTTAAATAGAATAAAGACATTGTCTAAAAAACCTTCAGACAGGTTTTAACTTGTCTGTAGACAATAACAAAGACATTCCTTAAGAAACCTTTTAGTGACGTCATTTTCATGCGAGTTTGAACACGTCTTCTAAATGACTCTTCTTTTGAGGTAGTTGCGTGCGCAGTCAATAAAGTGGGGGGTAAAAGAGTGGAAGTTGAAGAAGAGTGGGGTTTAAGGGATATAAGGTAGGTTGGAAGCAACGATTCGAAACTTCTGTTAAAATTTCCTGCAGCTTCAGCAGTACCAGCAGCTTCAGCATCTACAGCAACATTAGCAGTACTAGCAGCTTTAACAACTACAGCATCATCTACTCATTTGGTAGGTAAATTTTATTTCTTTAATTAAAAAACTTTATATTCCAAATTTGTTTTTTTTTCTTCAAATTTAATATTAAAAAATCCATCTTTTTTCTTTGCTTACAGATATTAAAACAATGGAGTTTCTGAGTTGACTGTGAATAAGTCATACAATGTAACTAAAATAAACAAGGTGCAGACGAAATATGGTTCTAGGATTGTAGTAGACCTGGATGCTGCATTTACCACTTCTCTGCCGGCAAGGTTCGCAAAACTATTTGAAGCTGACCCTACCTCCTTCACAATGATGGAAGAAGCCGTGCAATCGGAGAAGTTGCGATTAAAATATATTGGTGGCAAATTTAATGTTATTGAATTTGAATAAAATATATATTCTAAGGTTATATTGTCCAAAATTATGTAAATATTTAAAGGTTTTCAATAATAAAAAAAATTACTTTTTAATGAATTCGTTTATTATCTCACCTTCATATTTCAAATAATTTTTAAATTAATTGAATTTTGTATAAAATTGTATAAGTAAATTTTTATTAAAGTTAAAGGAAAAAAAATTTAAAGTATATAATAATAAAGGATTAGGTATATCAAGAAAGATAGCCAACATTTTAAAAATTATAAATTTCATTTATTCATATGTATATAGAAAATTAAAACTTATTACAATAGTGTTTTATAATTTTCATAATATGATTTTAAATTAGTATTCACATCATCCACTTCATCGATACGATATGAAAAGTTTCTCAATTCACTTGTAACATTAAAAAACCAATTTCGAAGCTTAAATACATTGTTTACTGCACAATTTTCAGTTTGTGCAATATGATGTGTACATGTAGGTGGTAATAATTCAGTTTTAATATTCTTAAACGCTGGACAGTCAATTTTTTGAACGTCTACTATGAACTCCATTTTAGAATAGAAATGAGTATCTGCTTCAGAAATTTGTCTTACATACCTTTCCACTTCATCCTCCCCACCACTTTGTTTCCCTCTCCAATTCTCATAACTTATTAATAATCCCAATGATTGGTTCGTACTATACTACACGATCATGTATAACAAGGCAATATAAAGTTGATTCCTCAGGCAACGTCATTATTCACATAAAGATCAGTGAATATTTGCATGAAGACATCCACTGTCACAATAATACATACAATACTTTAATACTCTGTCTACTAATGTGACAGTTACCATCTAAAATCTTCTACTTGAGTTGTTAAAAAGAAATTGACTAATGACACTTTTGCATCTACAGTTCATGCTTACACAGAATTCTTTAAAAACGGTTACAGTCATAAGCTTCTGCACTAGCAGTCTGGCATTCTGACTCAGTAAATTGATCACATGATTTCAGCCACATTGTGAGGATTTACTAGATTTGATAGATGGTTAACTTCTTCAAATGTTAGCTTTAACTTTTCCAAATGTTAGCTTCAACTTTTATAAAAGTTAATTATGAATTTTCCAGTAGTTAACTTTAACTTCCTAAAAGTTAATCTTAACTTTTTCAATAATGCACAGAGAAAAATGGAGTATTCAACAAACTATCTGGAGGGACAAACAGACTATATTTAAGGTTAAATGTTTTGTAACCATCTCGGAGGGATAAATAGATACTTTAATGATTAAGTTGACTATCTCGGAGGAAAAAGTTAACTATCTAGAGAATCAGGCTAACACTTAAAACCTAACCCTCTAACTTTGGCTATCCAGTTTTCTCAGTGTGAAGGAGCAGAGAGAATTCCTTGTAAACAACATATATACACAGAAGAAAAAATTCTTGTGAAATTTACAGGATTTCCTGCGTGGTGCTATTACAGATTGATTTGTGCTACACCCAAACCAGCTAGTTGGAAACACTACACTGAAAGAAATGCTTTCACATTATCAACAATAAAAGTTGGTTAGGAAATTCTTAGTAACTTGAAAATAAGGTTCTTTTATTTTAGCAAAACGCATCATAATAACAATAAACACAATTTTAAAAAACATAAGTACTACTTTGGCTGACAAAGTTATTCAGAGGAAACATTTATTATATTATAATTCTGTTTCAAAAATTTATGAATGACAATATCAATCATATTTAAATGAAACTCTGTGATTTGTCTCTTTGTATTACTACAATATTTATATTAGTTTTGCCTATTTCGTTTTCTGTCTGATTTAACCATACTGAGTGTCAGTATTAAAAACCCAGCTTTCGTGTGTGAAACAGGATGTTAGGTGCGTTTGTTAAAAGCGTTGTGCGCAGACAAAACAGACGAAACAAACAAAATGGAATGGCAATATGGTTCAAATTAGCCAGAATTATCACAGTAGTCACGAATAATTTCTTTCAGTGTCAATTCGCCTGTATAAAGCACAACTTATCCTATTCGTATATTCTACAAAAGACCTTGTGTTTTTCACAAAAAATTTTTTTCCGTGCATGTATCCTGACGCGGTGGATGGGATCATGCATTCAAAAAGTAAGTTATACAGAAAGTGTAAAGTTGAGCCCCCAATTAATAACTTTTGCTTAAGCAATACATAACCTCTACATCGACGATGCTTTGGTTTACATTGTTTTAATATTATGGAGTTCTGCAAAGACTACGCATTGCTTAAGATATATTTGTCTATTTTAGCTCTGTTAAAGTCAAAACAAAAGTATGTGAATGACATGTAAGGTAGTAGACGAAAATACAGAGGGACTGATTTTTTGAAGTGCCTTCTATCTGCATGTAAAAAACTTCAAATTGACAAAAGTTTTACCGTTAAGAATAAAAAAAATGTATAAGTAAAAACAATTTTTCACTTTTGTATATGAAAAAACAACTGGAAAACTATATAGAATTTTATTAATAACTAAGACTTAATTTTTTTTGGACGTAATGTTCCCTTTACCTCGTGAGGATACATATGAAATTTAATTAAATTACAAGTTAATAAATTTAAACTAAAAAAATTGAATTTCTTTTAAATATTTAAAAATATGAATTCATGTAAAATATATACTACACTGAGAAAGCTTTGGGTCAGCAGCAGACTTTCGATAGGCTGCTACTGACTATTTTGGTGGAACGCTATAAGACTATACTTTTGAGTTGCTGCGGTACAATTTTGGGCGCGTGACAGTCCTTAAGTTGTTAAGCTGCAAACCAATGGCGGTATGCCCACTACTTTGGTGAGCTGCTCACCAGCATTTTGGACAGTCACACACCCAAAATTCTACGGCAGCGCACCAAAACTGTAGTGGAGCCGCTGTCACATATGTTGTTCCGCTACAGTTCCTAAGGTCTCTCAGTGCACATTTTAAGGTTATCATGCTTATACTAAGTCAATTAAAAACGATTACAGTCCTAACACTCTAGCATTCTAACTCAGTGAATAGATAACATGGTTTCATTGACATTGTGAGGATTTAATAGATTTGTTAGATGGTTAACTTTTCCAATAGTTATCTTTTACTTTTCTAAAAGTTAACTTTAAGTGTTTTCAATAGTTGACCTTAACTTTTCAAAAAGTTAACTTTAACATTTTCAATAGTTAACCTTAACTTTTGTACAAGTTAACTTTAACTTTTCCAATAGTTAACTTCAACTTTTCAAATAGTTGACTTCAACTATTCAAAAAGTTGACTTTAGCTTTTCCAAATGTTAACTTCAATTTGACCGGTATCATTGTTTTCTTAATCTGCAGGTATAGTAAAACAGTACTAGTAGTTGAACACTTTTGAGTAGTACTACTTTAAAGTTTTTTTGTCAAATAAATAATAATGCACTGTTATAATTACTTTAAAGTATATACTGAACGAACGCGTGAAGTTCATATTTTATGAAAATAGTGTTATTTTACAAAATAATTAAACAAGAAATATGATATTCAATATTTAAAAAATCATGGTGTCCGACTATAGATGCAACCATTGTTGAGTAGCGCAATGAGTAGCACAAAGTTTTGTTGATAATTAATAATAAATATTTAAACTTATACACGGAGAGAAGTTTGTAGGAGTAGGTAACCACTCCTATATGGTTAGGGTGACCATCGTTAATGCTACATATACTGACATCCTTGTAGATTGTAGTATACGGTATAGAAATTTCCCTACTTCGCTTTATTTAAAAAGGGAGGCTGATAAGGAATTAGTATGGCCAACCACACTAATAATTTTTAGATAGGTGATAATCGGACACTGACTAGAATTCCCTCATCTTCAGATAGGAAAATCTATCTGGATCTATTTATATCCCTATTAAATTTTTCAATTCGGCCCTGACTAGAATGCCTCTAGTTAAATTCATACATTCTGATATTCTACTCAGGTACTGACAACGCGATCTAGTTAGAACCTCTATTTTTCATCATCAACTGATATTTCAAACGTGATGAAATTAAATAGGTCGTGACGAATTTTTCTAGTTTGAGCCTCACTAGCGAAAGGGAAATCTTTTCAGGGTATTATTAAAGCCCATTTTCAATTTTCACACGGGATTTACTATCAGAAGATTGTTGAAGTTTGATTGTTGAGGTAACAATCTTTGATATAAAAAATGTTATACGATCAGAGATTGTTGCCAATCGCCAGGGTAGAAGTATGCAGAGCGAGCACAATGGCTGAGCTTGTGTAAGCATTAACCTGTCATTTTAAAAGAAAATTCAATGCTTTAAAATTTTGAGGTTATAAATATATAAATATATATATATATATATATATATATATATATATATATATATATATATATATATATATATATATATAAATTGTAACCGACAGATTGGCTCAGTCGGATAGATGCCACGCATTGGCGGTCGTTTAAGGACCAAGGGTATAAGTATCCTTGGTTCGTGCCCACTTGGCTTGGTATTTTTCCGGCACGTGAGACAATCTGAGCGGGAGGTTTGACGTCGAGTTATAATGATGTGCACCGTCGATTATTGTCCGGTACACACCATTAGAACTCGACTGTCGATAAACCGGTTGTACTCAGAGAGGTTTCCTACAGTTTCCCTCTTCTCTGGCGAGAAAACCCATTGACGGGTGGTCCAGGCGTAATGCGAGTACTCCTAATAAAGTCGGCTGTAGACGCAAATTAGGTTAATATATAGAAAATTTCTAAGTAGAATGGTTATGCTTAATCCAAAAAAGTATTTCTCGGGGACTCTTGTCGAAGTGCGTAAGGCCAATAGGGCAGGAGTATAAACAATAATAATATATATAAATTGTATAGTCTTTGAGCAACTCAAACAAAAATCATTAACTAACTGACAAAAATTGGAATCAAAGATTCCATATTCTACAACACTGGAATATTTTCTTACAAAATTGACAATTTCAGATGAATTCGGAAACACTCACGAAACGTGCTGTCATAGTCAACGCATGCACTCACGTTAAACTTCGACAATACTTGATAGTAGTGACTACAATCAGAGAGTTAGCATAAGTAGGGGGAAGTCCTCTAGTACCGGACACCTAAGCATTTCATAAAAATAAAATTAAAACTATTTAAAAAAATATGACTTTATTTATGAATTAATTAACTCTACAATATATAACTCCAAAATCAATTAACAAAAATACAATATTTTCATAAACTTTTTTTAAGTTCAATTTAGTTTTATTGAAAAAATACTGCAATTTTGATATTGTTCCTAGTACCGAACAGTCTAAGACTTTTAATTTTTACTATCCATTTCTCATAGTGTAGAATTTAAATATTATATTATTAACTTCTAATAAGCTTTAATTCAATTTTCCAGCAAGAAGCAATAAAAAAATTATCTTTTTTTTACTTTATAAATCCAAGATATCTTACACATGTCCGACAATAGAAAAAATAAAAAAAGTCTCCGCCTACTGAAGCTTTCGTTATTTTTCATTAAAATGATTATATTTTATTAAATACTTGAGTATTTGTAACAAGATTATATGTGACCGGGCCTGAGAAAAGGGACCTACTTACCAAAAAACGATTTTTTTATGATGGTTTCTTATAGTTTAAGGTCCTAGAAATACAATGAAATCAGTCCCGATTGTTAAAAAATTTTTTTTTTTGCAAAAATTTTTTTTATGAAAATATAAGTAATTTTACGACAAAAATTACTCTAGTTTGTCTAAGTGTCAAAAATATTTCCCCTAAATCTTAAATTGAATGTCTAAACCATTTACAAAAAATTCGACTTAATTCCTCGAAGATTATCCTCAAGTATACCCGTCATCGGCAACTTGGTTGTGCAAGTCAAAAAATAACTATGGATTATTGTAGAGTTCAGAATTATTTATTATTGTATCAGTTCTGAACTTGCATAAAAAATTTCAGACCTCTAGGACATCCGGAAGTCTTTTAAATTAATTTTGAAAATTCCATAATTTGACTTTTGCAAAGTAAATTGTTTAGAATAATTACAGGATTGTTTGAACAATTTTTTAACCATGAAAATCGGATTCAGCATAAAAAAATGCATATAGAATACTCATCATGTTAATTTAAAATGTAAAATGTTTCAAGAAATCTAATTTATTTGGATAGAAAACTTTAAACGCGTTTTTCTCGAAAAGTTGATTTTGGTAAGTAGGTCCCTTTTCTCAGACTCAGTCACATATGGTTTTTATTCTTGAAAGACTCCTTTAATCGATAATAAGCTTAAAAAGAAAGTAGCTACTTGTTAATAATAAAAGATCGTATCCTTAAGGTTATGTTATTCAATGGTAACGTGACTTATAGTAAAATATATGGGACACGTGACCACTAAATAACATGACCTTAAGTGTCCGACCACTAATGCATTTACCCTATATGATGTTAACACATTTCGAAGTCAGCTTATGTAACTAAAGTAACCATCTAAGAATATCTTCTTTAGCACAATTGTCAACTTTTTGAAAAGTTACAGTTAACTATTTGAAAAGTTGAAGTCAACTATTTAAATAGTTGAAATTAACTTTTTGAAAAGTTAAAGTTATTTTGACTGGCATCATTGTGTCCTTATAATACAAAGATTGTATTTTTACTATACTGTTTATATTAAGAAAACAATGATACCAGTCAAATTAAAGTCAACTATTTGAAAAGTTAAAGTTAACTATTGAAAAAGTTAAAGTTAACTTTTTGAAAAGTTGAAGTTAACTATTAAAAAGGTTAAAGTTAACTTTTTGAAAAGTTGAAGTTAACTTTTTAAAAAGTTGAAGTTAACTATTGAATAGTTAAAGTTATTTTGACTGGCATCATTGTGTCCTTATAACACAAAGATTGCTTTTTTACTATACTGTTTGTATTAAGAAAACAATGATACCAGTCAAATTGAAGTCAACTATTTAAAAAGTTGAAGTCAACTTTTTGAGAAGTTGAAGTTGACTATTAGAAAAGTTAAAGTTAACTATTGAAATAGTTAAAGTTAACTATTGAAAAAGTTAAAGTTATTTTGACTGGCATCATTGTGTCCTTATAATACAAAGATTGTATTTTTACTATACTGTTTATATTAAGAAAACAATGATACCATTCAAATTAAAGTCAACTATTTGAAAAGTTGAAGTTAACTATTGCAAAAGTTAAAGTTAACTTTTTGAAAAGTTGAAGTTAACTATTAAAAAAGTTAAAGTTAACTTTTTGAAAAGTTGAAGTTAACTATTGAAAAGTTAAAGTTATTTTGACTGGCATCATTGTGTCCTTATAACACAAAGATTGTTTTTTTACTATACTGTTTGTATTAAGAAAACAATGATACCAGTCAAATTGAAGTCAACTATTTGAAAAGTTGAAGTTAACTATTGGAAAAGTTAAAGTTAACTTGTACAAAAGTTAAGGTTAACTATTGAAAATGTTAAAGTTAACTTTTTGAAAAGTTAAGGTCAACTATTAAAAACACTTAAAGTTAACTTTTAGAAAAGTAAAAGATAACTATTGGAAAAGTTAACGATCTAACAAATCTATTAAATCCTCACAATGTCAATGAAACCATGTTATCTATTCACTGAGTTAGAATGCTAGAGTGTTAGGACTGTAATTGTTTTTAATTGACTTAGTATAAGCATGATAACCTTAAAATGTGCACTGAGAGACCTTAGGAACTGTAGCGGAACAACATATGTGACAACGGCTCCACTACAGTTTTGGTGCGCTGCCGTAGAATTTTGGGTGTGTGACTGTCCAAAATGCTGGTGAGCAGCTCACCAAAGTAGTGGGGATACCGCCATTGGTTTGCAGCTTAACAACTTAAGGACTGTCACGCGCCCAAAATTGTACCGCAGCAACTCAAAAGTATAGTCTTATAGCGTTCCACCAAAATAGTCAGTAGCAGCCTATCGAAAGTCTGCTGCTGACCCAAAGCTTTCTCAGTGTAGTATATATTTTACATGAATTCATATTTTTAAATATTTAAAAGAAATTCAATTTTTTTAGTTTAAATTTATTAACTTGTAATTTAATTAAATTTCATATGTATCCTCACGAGGTAAAGGGAACATTACGTCCAAAAAAAATTAAGTCTTAGTTATTAATAAAATTCTATATAGTTTTCCAGTTGTTTTTTCATATACAAAAGTGAAAAATTGTTTTTACTTATACATTTTTTTTATTCTTAACGGTAAAACTTTTGTCAATTTGAAGTTTTTTACATGCAGATAGAAGGCACTTCAAAAAATCAGTCCCTCTGTATTTTCGTCTACTACCTTACATGTCATTCACATACTTTTGTTTTGACTTTAACAGAGCTAAAATAGACAAATATATCTTAAGCAATGCGTAGTCTTTGCAGAACTCCATAATATTAAAACAATGTAAACCAAAGCATCGTCGATGTAGAGGTTATGTATTGCTTAAGCAAAAGTTATTAATTGGGGGCTCAACTTTACACTTTCTGTATAACTTACTTTTTGAATGCATGATCCCATCCACCGCGTCAGGATACATGCACGGAAAAAAATTTTTTGTGAAAAACACAAGGTCTTTTGTAGAATATGCGAATAGGATAAGTTGTGCTTTATACAGTCGAATTGACACTGAAAGAAATTATTCGTGACTACTGTTATAATTCTGGCTAATACAACCATATTGCTATTCCATTTTTTTGTTTCGTCTGTTTTGTCTGCGCACAACGCTTTTAACAAACGCACCTAACATCCTGTTTCACACACGAAAGCTGGGTTTTTAATACTGACACTCAGTATGGTTAAATCAGACAGAAAACGAAATAGGCAAAACTAATATAAATATTGTAGTAATACAAAGAGACAAATCACAGAGTTTCATTTAAATATGATTGATATTGTCATTCATAAATTTTTGAAACAGAATTATAATATAATAAATGTTTCCTCTGAATAACTTTGTCAGCCAAAGTAGTACTTATGTTTTTTAAAATTGTGTTTATTGTTATTATGATGCGTTTCGCTAAAATAAAAGAACCTTATTTTCAAGTTACTAAGAATTTCCTAACCAACTTTTATTGTTGATAATGTGAAAGCATTTCTTTCAGTGTAGTGTTTCCAACTAGCTGGTTTGGGTGTAGCACAAATCAATCTGTAATAGCACCAAGAAATCCTACAGTTCGTCTGTTGCAGTTTGTGACACATACACAGTTTGGTTTGTGTATTTCCCAAACTCAGCCGTTTGTGGATACTACAACCGTGGCCCACAGATGGCGCAGGAAATCCTGTAAATTTCACAAGAATTTTTTCTTCTGTGTATATATGTTGTTTACAAGGAATTCTCTCTGCTCCTTCACACTGAGAAAACTGGATAGCCAAAATTAGAGGGTTAGGTTTTAAGTGTTAGCCTGATTCTCTAGATAGTTAACTTTTTCCTCCGAGATAGTCAACTTAATCATTAAAGTATCTATTTATCCCTCCGAGATGGTTACAAAACATTTAACCTTAAATATAGTCTGTTTGTCCCTCCAGATAGTTTGTTGAATACTCCATTTTTCTCTGTGCATTATTGAAAAAGTTAAGATTAACTTTTATTAAGTTAAAGTTAACTACTGGAAAATTCATAATTAACTTTTATAAAAGTTGAAGCTAACATTTGGAAAAGTTAAAGCTAACATTTGAAGAAGTTAACCATCTATCAAATCTAGTAAATCCTCACAATGTGGCTGAAATCATGTGATCAATTTACTGAGTCAGAATGCCAGACTGCTAGTGCAGAAGCTTATGACTGTAACCGTTTTTAAAGAATTCTGTGTAAGCATGAACTGTAGATGCAAAAGTGTCATTAGTCAATTTCTTTTTAACAACTCAAGTAGAAGATTTTAGATGGTAACTGTCACATTAGTAGACAGAGTATTAAAGTTAACATTTGGAAAAGTTGAATTTACTTTGTAGAAAATTCAAGTCAACTTTAAGAAATGTTATATATATATATAACTTTTTTACATTAATATTTTTAAACTTAATAAGATGTATTCTTGTGACAGTGGATGTCTTCATGAAAATATTCACTGATCTTTATGTGAATAATGACGTTGCCTGAGGAATCAACTTTATATTGCCTTGTTATACATGATCGTGTAGTATAGTACGAACCAATCATTGGGATTATTAATAAGTTATGAGAATTGGAGAGGGAAACAAAGTGGTGGGGAGGATGAAGTGGAAAGGTATGTAAGACAAATTTCTGAAGCAGATACTCATTTCTATTCTAAAATGGAGTTCATAGTAGACGTTCAAAAAATTGACTGTCCAGCGTTTAAGAATATTAAAACTGAATTATTACCACCTACATGTACACATCATATTGCACAAACTGAAAATTGTGCAGTAAACAATGTATTTAAGCTTCGAAATTGGTTTTTTAATGTTACAAGTGAATTGAGAAACTTTTCATATCGTATCGATGAAGTGGATGATGTGAATACTAATTTAAAATCATATTATGAAAATTATGAAACACTATTGTAATAAGTTTAATTTTCTACATACATATGAATAAATGAATTTTATAATTTTAAAAAAATGTTGTCTTTCTTTCTTGATATACCTACTCCTTTAATATTATATACTTGAAACATTTTTTTTCCTTTAACTTTAATAAAAATTTACTTATATAATTTTATACAAAATATAATTAATTAAAAAGTTATTTAAAATATGAAGGTAGAATAATAAAGCAATCCATTTAAAAGTAATTTTTTTTATTATTTAAAACCTTTAAATATTTACATAATTTTTTACAATATAACCTTAGAATATATTTTATTCAAATTCAATAACATTAAATTTACCACCAATATACTTTAATCGCAACTTTTCTAATTGCACGGCTTCTTCCATCATTGTGAAGGAGGTAGGGTCATCTTCAAATAGTTTTGGAAACCTTGCCGGTAGAAGAGTGGTAAATGTAGCATCCAGGTCTACTACAATCCTAGAACCATATTTCGTCTGCACCTTGTTTATTTTAGTTACGTTGTATAACTCATTTACAGTCAATTCAGAAAGCGGCTTCGTTGGTAGAAATCTCTCCATGCGACCAGTGGCGTTGACTTTTTGGAAGTCCATTGTTTTAATATCTGTAAGCAAAGAAATAAAAGATGGATTTATTAATATTAAATTTAAAAAACTAATTTGGAATACAAAATGTTTTTATTAAAGAAATAAAATTTACCTATCAAATGAGAAGATGATGCTGTAGTTGTTAAAGCTGCTAGTACTGCTAATGCTGCTGTAGATGCTGTAGATGCTGGTACTGCTGATACTGATAATACTGTTGCTGCTACTGCTGGAAATTTTAATAGAAGTGTCGAATCGTTGCTTCCAACCTACCTTATATCCCTTAAACCCCCACTCTTTCTCTTCAACTCCCACTCTTTTACCCCCACTTTAACGACTGCGCACGCAACTACCTCAAAAGAAGAGACATTTAGAAGACGTGTTTAAACTCGCATGAAAATGACGTCACTAAAAGGTTTCTTAAGGAATGTCTTTGTTATTGTCTACAGACAAGTTAAAACCTGTCTGAAGGTTTTTTAGACAATGTCTTTATTCTATTTAAGATGCAGGTTGAAACTTGTTTAAAGATTTTCAAATAATACTATTGTTATCTTGGAAAAAGACAAGTTAGAACTTGCTTACATATTTTTGGACAACACATTTATCCCTATGGGGCTGTAGTACCAGTGAAGCATGCTGCAAGAGTCAGACAAACAGGTCTGACGCATGAAACTTTCATTCACTCAACGCGGTAACCGTACGCGCACTTTTGCTGCGCACTGGGCCTTACCACACCACCCACTCCCACTACCCACAACGCCTGCGCGGTATCTCGCGAACGCTTAGTCCCTTGCGCTTCTCTATATGATTTTTGAAATTTCTGGTTTATACTAAGTGGTTGGTGGTGGGTGGTAGTATTGGAAATGTGTATATAAAGGACAAAAGTGGGTGAGTGGGAGGGGGGGGTTAACTAAGAGCAATGTATTTTACATAGGTGAGTGGGTGGTGGAAGGGGGTGGTATTTGCATATTCTACGTCCAAAAGGGTGGATAGTGAGTGGAATTTGCATAAACTAAAAGGGTTAACAATAAAAAAAAGTGGGTGGGTGGGAGGGAGGGGTGGTTAACTAAGAGCAATGTATTTTACATAGGTGAGTAGGTGGTGGAAGGGGGTGGTATTTGCATATTCTACGTCCAAAAGGGTGGATAGTGAGTGGAATTTGCATAAACTAAAAGGGTTAACAATGAAAGTTAAATATGCAAATCAAATACCCCACTAACGTCAATTAAAAGGGTTAACTAATTTAAATATATGCAAATCAGGTACCCCACCAACGGGTGGTAAATAATTACCGACATATACCCCACTAACGCCATCTAGTGACAGAAACTTATACCCCCACCAATGGCTGGTAAATTACCGACATATACCCTACTAACGCCAACTAGTGACAGAAACTTATACCCTCACCAACGGCTGATAAATTACCGACATATACCCCACTAACGGCCGGTAAATTACCCTAGCTGTCGGTAAGTAGGAATCTACATTACCGATACGACGTAGAACCGGCATAGCTATACTACTGTTGTTTTAGAATATTTACTTAAAGAATGTAGAAAATCAAAATTTTGAACCCGCCATATTGGATCAAAAATTTTGAAAAATTACTTTCTTATATCAGATTTATGATAAACGATCGAAAACAACCCCGAGTAAGAAATTTTTTTGAATTTTTGACAACATTTATGTGTTAAAACCTTGGATATATTGTGGTGCATTTTTATAATCCACTTTAAACATCCGCCATTTTTATTAAAAAATTCATTTTAAAAATTGAATTTTTGGCAAAGTGCTATCTTAAAGTGCAGCTAAAAATGAAGACAAATGTGACCTAGAGAATTTTTTGCATGAAAATTAAAAAAGTTATGAATTTTTTTTCAAAAATGCTTTTTTTCTATGCATTTTTAAGTGAAAATTTTGATCGATCACTGGCACGTGTTAATATTAATCAATCGGCTTCAAATTTTGGGAATTTTTTTTTATTTTATTGGAACCAAACTAGGGGGTGGCGTAAGCAAAATTCAAAAGTCGCATTGTTACGAACACCCTATTGTGCACGTTTGTACGCTCACTTCATATTCCGCCTCGCTACGGAGTTTAATTCCGCGGTACGCGCTCTCACTAAAATCGCAATATCACGAGAACTATTAGTCTCCATAATTTTTTTTTATGAAATGAAAGGTGAAATTACAGGGAATCGATATTTACTTATTAGAAAATATAAAAATTAGGCCAACTGAACAAAAATTAAATCAAAATTTCTTTTTGACTTTTTTGACAAATTTTGAAAATTTTTGTTGGTTATAATATAAAATTAAACTACGTATTTTTAACTATATCGCCTGTAAATTTTATTAAAATCGATCGAAAAGTTTTAGAGATATTATTTGTTGAAAAAAACGAAACACTCATTTTCAATATAGCGTAGCGGCCGCCATTTTAAAAAATTTTTAAAATCCTTTTAGGGTTAAATTTAACTCATATAAGACCTTTATAAGACCTTTATTTCCCAAGCTTTCAAAGAAATCGGAAGACCACTTGCAAATCGCTTTTTTTCTGACGGAGTCTTACCCAATTATTATTTTATTATTTATTCAAAATTGTTCAGTTAAAATTTTTTTAAGCTTTACACAGGTCTCCTCAGAAGTGAGCAGGTTATTCTAAAATGTAACGCTGCAAACTTGGTGGGAAGTTTTTCCAAATGACTTCCAGATTCCAAATTTTCAAACCGATAAATCGTACCTGATCCTCTTTTAGAATTATCTCTTATACAGATAGTCGGAAACTTGAAAAATTTATTATTTTAATGTGGAAGCCTTGATTCAGAAGACTGCTGATTTTTCGTTACTAAAAATTTTTTAAATAAAGATTTTTTAGATAATTATGGTTCCGAATTGTCTCTTTTTCAATTAACTTTTTGATTTTTTGAATTTGGACACGTCTGTCACATGCTAAAGTGCTACATATATGAATATATATATATGGGCAATTCCATGTGAGATTTTAGTCGACCTCTTAAAATTCGCCAAAAATATTTTTTTCTATTCTGCATCGAAAAAAAAACAGATAAGTATTTTTTATTTTTGTTTAATTGTCCAAATTTTCGAGTTATGAATTTTCAAAATTTTAAACTTTTAATTGTAGACCTATATTCAGTAGCTTATAAGTCCAAAAATATTGAGTTTAGAAAAAAAATGTCAAAGAATGAAAGTTTTAGTTTTCTTTCGACTTTTAAGAAATGTAAACAAAAAAATTTTTTTTTCATAAACAAATTAATTTTTTTTTAATTTGGGCCGGATTTTTTTTTATTTTTTTAAAATTTATTTATACCTTATAATATAGAGAAGATTTTCCAAAAAGTCCCGAAATGGGCCTGATGTGTTAAATGAGTTTTAAAACATTTTCAAAAATCACTTGCAAGCATCACAGTGAGATTTTTTTTACAATTAACTTTTTAAAACTGTCTACAGCGTAGACCCTTTAATTTAAAACAAAGAACACTCAAATAGATTAAAAATTATACGCTGTAGACATTTTTAAAAAGTTAATTGTAAAAAAATCTCACTGTGAAGCTTGCAAGTGATTTTTGAATATATTTTAAAACTCATTTAACACATCAGGCTCATTTCGGGACTTTTTGGAAAATCTTCTCTATATTATAAGGTATAAATAAATTTAAAAAAAATAAAAAAAAATACGGTCCAAAGTTAAAAAAAATTAATTTGTTTATAAAAAAAATTTTTTTTCAATAAAAATTTAAAAAAATATATTTTGTTTACATTTCTTAAAATTTAAAAGTAAACTACAACTTTTATTCTTTAACAACTTTTTCCTAAACTCAATATTTTCGGACTTATAAGCTACTGAATATAGGTCTGCAATTAAAAGTCAAAAATTTCGAAAATTCATAACTCGAAAATTTGGACAATTAAACAAAAATAAAAAATACCTATCTGTTTTTTTTCGATACAGAATAGAAAAAAAATATTTTGGCGAATTTTAAGAGGTCGACTAAAATCTCAAATATATAATTTTAGAAACCTGCAAAAAAATAAAAATTTCCGTTGTCTGAGATCAAGAAGTCATTTACCGTAGCTTTTGGTGCGCTAAATCCGAATTAACATTTAACAAAAACCTCCCATCACGTCAGGATTTTAAGAAAATTGGGGGTAAAGTACCCAAAAATCATTTCTTATTAGTTTTTAAAAATTTCTACTGGGTAAATCTGACGTGCTAGAGACTTGTCATATTAGTTAAATTAAAGTTTGAACCCTCTACTTTACGAAAATATAGCGATATTGCCAACAACAAACTAAATTAACTGTCAAAATTGATTTTTCAACAGTTGTCCTGCATACAAATTGACCTAAATACAACTATTTTAAAAAATGATTGGTTTCGCTAAGAATTTGTTACTCGGGGGTTTTCGGGATCGCTGATTACGAATATGACGTCAGATTTTCAAAACTCAAAATGTTAGATCCAATATAGCGATCGACTTTTAAAAATCGATTTAATATGCCTGAAACACGTTACTCGCGGGGTTTCGCTGATTAGGAATTTGTCCACAGATTTTTTTATTTTGACATCATATTCGCAATCAGCGACCCGAAACCCCTGAGTAACAAATTTTAAACCAATCCAATCATTTTTTAAAACAGTTGTATTTACAAAAACTAAAAAGTGATTTTTGGGACTTATAGGGGAGAGTGGGGCAAGACGGGGTACCGGCCCTATTTAACAAACGAATTAACCAATCGCGATTATATTTTACATAATACTGCACCGAGACAATAGTCTCTTGTTTACAAAACCTAAAAGCCATGAGAACAAATCTTTTATCTGTTTAACTAAAAAAAACTGTTTTCGATGATTTTCTTGTGAATTTTTTACTTTTTTAGGAGGTGTTTATTATTTAATAATAACAGTTAATGAAATATATAAAATTTTTTATAACTGGCAAGGGTTACAGAAGAAGGGAAGCATATGTTTTTTCTTTGTTGAATCGTAAATTGTAGTAATTAATCATTTTATTCAATTTCGTAGGTGCGGGCAAGATAAGGTAGGGGAGAGTGGGTTAAGACGGGGTTCACAAATTAAGCAAAAAAAAGAGAAATAAGAGAAGTTACGAAAACAACTAAAATCAGGACTAAATAAAATAAGAGTGACCAAAAGAAAAAAGCTTGTCAGGTTAAATCAATAATTAGCGATGGTAAAGTGGAAAATACACCAGAGTCTCTATAAATTGTAATGGTTATTATTTAGACTCAAATGAAGGCTGGGCTGCTTCTTCTGTCTGCAGCCAATGGTCTTTGTGCCGTTGTGGTGGTGCCAATGACGTAGATGAAAACGCAACCTTTACTTGTAAAATTTGTCGACAGAAATAGGTTGCTTTTTTAGTACCGCGCCGGTGGGTCAAGATGGGGAGATTTGCAATTTTTTCATCTTATTAATTTTATGATTTTTTTAGAAACAAATAGCCTTTGTGCGCCTTTATTACTAAAGACTGATTTCCAAAGATGGTTATTAAATAAAATAATAAAATATGTATTCGATAATTTTCGTTTTTTTGCGCTTTAAACCTAAAGTACCCCGTCTTGACCCACTCTCCCCTACCCCCACTTTTCTCAAAATCATGAACATAATTATCTATAAAATCTTTGTCTAAAAAATTTTTAATAACGAAAAATCAGCAGTCTTCTGAATCAAAGCTTCCACATTAAGATAATACATTTTTAAGTTTCCGACTATCTGTAAAAGAGATAATTCGAAAAGAGGATCAGATACGATTTATCGGTTTGTAAATTTGGAATCTGGAAGTCATTTGGAACAACTCCCCACCAAGTTTAAAGCGTTACATTTTAGAATAACCTGCTTACCTCTAAGGAGACCTGTGTTTACCCATCTATTTTCAAAATTAATTATTTGAAAAATTTTTTAGTAACAGTAATGCAGGCATTATTTTTATGACAGTCTCAACCCTGTAGAATGCGGAGAGCTTTTACTTAGTTTGTTTTTAAATATCTTCTAAACTTATGGCCATCCCACTGTGAAACATATATATATTTTTTTTGAAAAAATGTCAGCTTTCCAATAAAAATAAAAATTTTTTTTTTTAAATACCCAATTGGTTCAAAATTAAAAAATAAACTTTATTTGTTTAAAAAAGAGGGTTAAAAGTTTTTTTAAAAAATTTTTTCATGAAATTTTTAGGAAGTAAATGAAAAATGCTTTAAATGCGTTATAGAAACATTAAAATCGGTAAAGTATTATAAAAGTTATATGGTTTTGAAAATCACAGTGTTACTGAAAATGTCAAAACTTAAACCCCCACTACTTTCTACAATTTTTTTTTAAAGAACTAATATTTTACAAATTTATTACTTTCATATAGGATAACAATTTCCCAAAATATGAGGCCAATCCCAAAACTTTTTTTTTGAGCTGGGACGTTTGAGAAATAATGCCTCACATACATTGTTAAAAATGAAATTTTATTAAAAAAATTTTTAAATCTTATCGTAAATTATTTTAAAAAAATTTTTAAATATTTTTATTGCAAACTACGCATGAAAACAAGACTTTTCATTATAAAAACGTCCAATTTAATCAATTTTTGACCGAGTTGCATTTAAAAAAAATGTATGTAAAAAACGTCATTTTTCAAAAATCTGTATCTCCTGAACCGCTTTATGAAAAAATTTGAAAAAATCAAGGTAGCTTATTTTAAAGAGTACTAAAAGAAAAAAAGGTTTAAAAAAATTTGAGATGCAAAAGCAAAATAATTTTCGATTTGGCCTGGAATGCCCCATACACACTATAGGGGAGAGTAGGCTACATTGAACCAGCGTCAACAGTGAACCACTTCAATTTTCTGAGAAATGACTGAGTAAAATTTTTTCTTATTTAATATATAAGTGAGTTTTACTGAAACAAACTATGTCCAAAAATTTCGGGCACGTAGGTTTATTATTTATGAAGAAAAACTAAAAAAAAACTGTTTTTTCACGTACAAAACAAAAAATTTTGTGGAAATATAATCAAGTTTTTTTTTAAATAGGAAGTTTTAAAAATTAGTAAACTTGTGATTTATTTCGCTTAGGATGTCAACTTCAATATTCCGATGTGATAAAGAATTTTAACTCTTACATACATTTTTTATAAACATTTTTTTTGTGAATATCATGTGAATACAGTGAGTGCGGCATCATTGAACCACCCGAAAAATCAAAGAATTTTTAATTTTAAGAGTTGTAAAGTTATCTGCTTTACTAATTAGTAAGAAAAATACTGGAAGACATGCTTTTATCACAATTGTGAACGAGATAAACACAAACTGTCACTTTACCTACCTAACCTGACATCAAAATATATTAATCTCCTATATTAACAAATAATAACTCTTGAACAACAATTTTCTATTTTTTAGTGAAAAATAAGATATTTTACAATGTGTAAGTGGAAATATTATTTTTGAAGCAAATTGTAGTGTTTTATTAGAGGTAATTCAATGTAGACACACATCCTTCAAATTAAGAAAAGTGTGACTTGTTAGAAAAAAATTAAATTTAATTATTTAATCATAATAATTTCTGTTTCTAACGTGTGTATTAACTAAAGGAGTACTTCAGCTTAATTTTGATACAAAAACCTGATCGAAATTAGTAAAATTTAATTAGTTCTTGGACTTTATAAAATACCCGGTTCAATGTAGCCTACCCTCCCCTAAATTAACTTTCAATCAGAATCAGGATAATGAATTTACAAATTTTTTTATTTTACATTTTATATAAGGATTATGTCTTATATATATTTTTCTCCCACATGCACAAAAATGGCGCTGTTAGATAGCTGACGACAAGGAGTAAAGTCACTCATTTGTTCGACCATATGAAAATGGCGTCCATTTTCTCCCAAGAGGCAAACATAACAGCTGATCCCATGCGTTATTTTTGCCTATGGGAGAAAACGGCCGCCATTTTCATATAATTCAAACAAGTGAATGACTTTTACTTCCTGTCGTCTGCTATCTGAAATCGCCACTTTTGTGCATTAGGAATAAAAAATATCGTAAGTAACACGGGAATAAAGGCAGCCAATTTGTTTACGCTGATTTTTGTGACACTCATTCCGGTCTCAAGGCGCCTACGGCGCCCTCGACCTCCACTCGTCTCACAAAAATCACCGTAAACAAATGGCTGCCTTTATACCCTTGTTGCTTAATATACTATTTTATATTATAAAAATCTTAATTGTTGACTTTCTGTTAAAAATTTTCTGGTACATTTTCTTCTACATAACAGTTAAATTAATTTTAATTTAATCTTAAAATAAATTTTTGAAAAGTATCAAAATTGTTTCAATTATTTTTAATAAAAAACCATGAATTTTTTCATTAGCATAATATTGTTCAAAATTATCGTAATAAATTGAATATTGTATATTACCATCTTTCAATTTTAATACCCTTTTAAAAAGTTTGATTATAATATTTATCACACACAGACTTGGTAAAGGTTTTAAATTAATTTTTTTCAGAAAGAACGATGCTGAAAAATGGTCAAAATTTGACTCCGAAGGGGATTGTAAAAACCTTGGGAAAAGGGTTGAAAAACCACCCTTAACTCAGAGACACCGTTTTCAATAAACAACAGTAAAATATGATAAAATTATGTAAATAAGAAATGTTTACACTATAATTTAAAAAATTAAGGTAACAGTAATAACAACCGCATAATTTAAATCAGGATTACGACCCTTGCAGTTTAAAAAACTACCCCCTCATACATCAACACTTATGCGAAAACCCCAAAAAGTTATAAAACGTCAATATATTGATACATAACAAAGTAATAAATAATCCTTTAAAAATAAACAACGTTTACCACTACTGTAGAAATATCGGCCACCCCTAAATATGTTAAAAAACCATTCCTAAACAACCAAAAACGAAAAAACTCGAAATTTCATGGACTAAGATTTTAATGTTTTTGTTAAAGAGTTATACCTACCAATAACAAATAAGCAACTATTGTTACATCCACAATTAACTCAACAACCCTTAATCATGATCAGAAACTATCCCTATAACATCCCTAAAAAATTACCTCCGAAGTTACAAATTAAAAACCAAATTATTTTGCTATTTATGACACTTTAAATAATTGTTTGATATGGTGATAATCAATTTATTGCAATCAATAAAGAAAACACATTAAATATTCAAACGTTGAAGGTACAGTCTTTGGTGGTCTAATTAATAAAGATCAGAGTTCATAAGATACAACTACTGAAGGTAAGGAACATTGTAGTCCAATCAATAAATATAAGGGTTATCAGGTCTAACCACTGAAGGTAAGATACATTGTTGTCCAATCAATAAAGATCAGAGTTATCAGGTCCAACCACTGAAGGTAAGAAACATTGTTGACCACTCAATGAAGATCAGTGTTATCAGGTCCAACCACTGAAGATAAGAAACATTGTTGTCCTATCAATGAAGATCAGGGTTATGGGATCCAACAACTGAAGGTAAGAAACATTGTTGACTAATTAAAGAAGATCAGGGTTATCAGGTCCAACCACTGATTGATTGGACAACAATGTTTCTTACCTTCAGTGGTTGGACCTGATAACCCTGATCTTTATTGATTGGACAACAATGTTTCTCACCTCCAGTGGTTGGATCCCATAACCCTGATCTTCATTGATTGGATAACAATATATCTTACCTTTAGTGGTTTGATCTGATTACCCTGATCTTCATTGATTGGACAATGATTCTCACCTCCAGTGGTTGGACCTGATAACATTGATCTTCATTGAGTGGTCCACAAAGTTTCTTACCTTCAGTGGTTGGACCTGATAACACTGATCTTTATTGAGTGGTTAACAATGTTTCTTACCTTCAGTGGTTGGACCTGATAACTCTGATCTTCATTGATTGGACAACAATGTATCTTACCTTCAGTGGTTGGACCTAATAACTCTTATAATAATTGATTGGACTACAATGTTTCTTACCTTTAGTGGTTTGGTCTGATAACCCTGATCTTTATTGATTAGACTACAATATATCTAACCTTCAATAGTTGGATCCAATAGCCCTGATCTTTATTGATTGGACCACCAAAGACTGTACCTTCAAGGTTTGAATATTTTATGTGTTTTCTTCATTGATTGCAATGAATTGATTATTACCATATCAAATATTTATTTAAAGTGTCATAAACAGCAAAATAATTTGGTTTTTAATTTGTAACTTTGGAGGTAATTTTTTAAGGTTCATATAGGGGTAGTTTCTGATCATGATTAAGGGATTATTTCTTTATATCGGCCCGTTTTGAGTTTTAAGGGTAGAAAAAACCCTTTTAATTTTTAAGGGATGAAATTATTATCTCAGAAAATACTCTTTAGATTTCAATAAAACTTGTTACTCGGGGGTTTTCGGGGTCGCTGATTTCGAAAATAAAGTCAGATTTTCAAAATTCAAAATAGCAGATCTAATATGGCAGCCATTAAAATTAAAATCTAATCAGATTTGCTTGAAAATCACCACTTGGGGGTTTTCGAGGTCGCTGATTACGAAAATAAAGTCAGATTATCAAAATTAATGATATTCGAATGGTAGTTAAATTTCGTTAGTAATTTAAAAAAAGTGCTGAATAAATAATTATGAAATTGACATGAATGAAAGTTCCACAAATATCTTGCAGTTATATTCTATCAACAATTGTCAATACCTACTAACAGTTATGCAGTTCCCCATTAGGGTTAGTTTTAATTTTTCCTAAATTCTCGCGGGTCAACCGGACACCCTCAAGTACAAAAATTTCAATATGCCCTTTTAAGAGTTTCACAGCATCTTTCCGTCAACAAATTTTACGAGAATTTCCCTAACCGTAAAAAAGGAAATTCGCCCATGTCAAAATGACGCCTAACGTGGGGCACTAATTAAAAAAGGTACTTTTACCCACCCTGTTGTCTTAAATGCTCTTCTTTAAAGAAATTAATTTTTCTTTTCTCAAATGCTCTCCAGTAAGGAAAATAATTTTTCCGTTTTCAAAACCCCGCCGCGCCCCCTGTGGCTTCCAATTATTTAAAAAAAAATATTTTCTTCCCCCTGTGAAAAAAATTTCTAAGTCACTCTCTCCTGTGGGACTTAGCTTAAAATGAAATGCCAACTACCCCCTGTGATACGTACAAAATTCTAAGTCACCCTCCCTTGTGTGACTTAGCTCGAAATAAAAATTCTAACCACCCCCTGTGGTGTACATTGTTAAAAAAAATTTTCTTTTCTCCACCCTGTGAAGCTTTTCTTCTTTTAAACCTCCAATGGTTCAGACCAATTAAATCTGGTAGCGCCCTCCTTTAACAATTTTTCGTTTCAAAGGTGAAAAATAATGCCTGTTGAACGAACACCTCCTAATAATACCTCAATTTCAAATTCTCTTCTTGATCAATCTGATGTTACGGGATTTGTAAATACCCGCCCTCCTCATTCTACGATGTCTTGGTGAACGGAAGAACCGACACCAGGACCGTCCAGAACTCACAAGTAACACTACCCAAGTGTCATACGCCGATTGTTTTAAAACTTGGTTTTACTACTACAACATCGAAAAATATTAGACACGTATTTCTTTATATCGGCCCGTTTTGAGTTTTAAGGGTAGAAAACACCCTTTTATTTTTTAAGGGATGAAATCAGTATCTCAGAAAATACTCTTTATATTTCAATGAAACTTGTTACTCGGGTGTTTTTGGGGTCGCTGATTACGAAAATGAAGTCAGATTTTAAAAATTCAAAATGGCGGATGTAATATTGCGGCCATTAAAATTAAAAATCAATCAGATTTGCTTGAAAATCACCACTTGGGGGTTTTGGAGGTCGCTGATTACTATTTTGATGTCACTTACTTTATTCTTTAATTACTAACAAAAGTTAAAGTTTATCTTTTCTTTCTTTTTAGTTGTAATTTTACTGCACAAGTTTGCTAGTTTGCTTTTCTCATCGATTAAAGAATTTCGTCTTTGGTCAGTGTTTAGAAAAATCTCTATAAGTTTAAAATGTTTACGATTAATACAAACAGTTTTGATAGACTAGAATATAATATTGATTCAATCAGCACAAATAAAAAAAAATTTCCTGCAAAGTATCAATAATTTTATTGAGAAATCCATAAATACAAAATAGCAATAATTTATCTGTTTGATATTTATTGCTACAATAATAGAAGTGTGTATCCCGCAACAATCATTTCTGATTCTGAAATTGATATTAATTGAGATTGTTTTAAAATTAATGTAATAAATTGAAAATTGCCGTAGATATTAAATAAAAAATGTTGTTGAATTTTAGCGTTTAGGTAAGGCTGACATGGTCGAATTTCCTTTTTTTACGGTTAGGGGAATTCTCGTCAAATTTGTTCACAGAAAGATGCTGTGAAACTCTTAAAAGGGCAGATTGAAATTTTTTTACTTAAGGGTGTCCGGTTTACCCACGAGAATTAAGGAAAAATTAAAATTAACCCTTATGGGGAACTGCCTGGGTAACCAACGCAACCTTCAATTCTGCGGTATCGTCGTTGAGCGGGGGGGGTAATACGTGGCAGTGAGGCGGACGATGGGGGCCTTTGAGTTGACATCGTGTTTAGAAGAGAATCGCCAGGCAGGCGGTGGGGGACCCAGGGCGGCTGGAGAATAGCTTCCTTCCTTCTCCTTCTGGCTGCTGGTCAAGGCTCGTAGTATGGAAAGATGGGAAATGGGTGTAAGGAAAAAAATTAAGCAGACTTGCGTAAAATTCAAGTAGCTTTTATTAATTTTGGCTCGAATCGGTACCTCCCCCTCCAGGCAATGAGAAGTCGGATACGGTTGTCGAAGTACATTAATTTGGTGATCCGCTTATATCTATTCGCTGAGCGAAGTCATATTCGCACGAATCGTTTACGTGCACCACACAGCACTTCATGTAATTAGATATTGAAATATGCATTGCTTTACCGGTAAGTGGCGGAGAACAGGCGCCACCTACGGTAAAAATACCGTAAGGTCGCTCATTTTTCCGGATCAATCAAAAAATTAAAAGTGAGGAAATATCCCTCACGTCAAACCACAGGGTTGATCGATTAAGAAAGATGGAGCGGTACATTCGAAGATTTAATACTAATGTTATTTATAATGTATGACACGTCGATGAGCTGGGACCATTCACATCGGTCGCCTCTACTAAACCTGAAGCGGTAAGAAGGACTTCTCTCGATGTGCTGGGACCATCTACTTCGGTCGCCTCTACTCAACCTGGAGCGGTGAGGAGAACTTTCCTTAAGGGACTGGGCCATTCACTTCTGTCGCCTCTACTCAACCAGAAGTGGTGAGGAGGTCTTCCCTCGATGTCGTTACAGTAGAATTTTCTCTAGGTCTTCTTCGTCGGCGAATCGGAGGATTACTAGACTGATTCACTGAACCGATTACCGCTTTTTCCTTGGGCATTCTCTACGGCGGATCGGGGGTGAAATAAACTGTTTTAGTGTTGACCGTCTGGTTCAACGGGGTTATTGTGGTCTACCTCTTCGGAGAATCAGAGGGATGCGAAAAATTGTAGTGTTGACCATCTGGTTCAACTGGGGTTCTTCGTGGTCTACCTCGTCGGCGAAATCGAGGGGACACGAACTGGATCCTCTAGAGTGGTCACTATATTTTTCCTGTGTCATCCTCGTCGTCGAATCAGAGGCGCTGCAGGATAGATGTGGGTCACTATGGGATTTGAAGGAGGCCTACTCTTAGGCCGTTCTCGACAACTAGTAATTGTTGTAGAGTGGGGGCTGATCTCCTGATCGGTAAGAGTGACTGTCCGGGGTCTCGCTGACCATAATTGTGACGCGTGAGCTTTTGTTGTTTGGCTGAACAGGTTTAGTTCATACACTTGCCCTTGTGGATGACGTATAATAGAGTAAGGTCCTCTTTTTAATGGAGCTAATGAGGCGTTGAATTGCTTCGAAGCGTCTGATAACTGAAAGTTTCTCAAATATACGAGATCACCCGATTTATAGGGAGAAATATCCGTCGGAGTCGTGGCGGCACTTAGATATTTTACCGTGATTTTCTCTGGCTTGAACAACTCTGTCCTTTGGATGTTGATAAGTTGAGAGTGGGAGTGTCCAATCATTAGGTCTATTTCAATTGTGTCTCAAGAGAATCTCACTGGGTGTGAGACCGGTAGCTGCATTTATTTTCTTCAAAGCAGTAGTAAGAACGAATGTTAAACGGCTTATGAAGTAATAATTTGATTTCGTGAACCATACAATTGGTTTGTGTCAGGGGACCCACAGGGTTAACCGTTTCCCGAAATCAAAACGAAACATTTAAAATTAATGTTTGGTAATCTGTCGGAATATCAGATACCGTCTTAATAAACTAGGATCAAGATTCTCTACCGAAAAGGAGAGAGTGTGACTTCCGAAATAATTGGTACCTCGGTTTTGTTTTCCAATATGGATACATCGGCAGGATCGGTCGTAGACTACTTGGTGCTCTTCTATCCATGGGATTGGAAATTAATTCCGAGATTAGAAACATCTTTTCTTTAGAATCTGTCTGGAGAATCCAGGGATGAGATCATTGTATGCTGGCGGTGAAGTTCTCTCAGTTGCAGGGGGACGGTATCCAGGAGGCTGAATTCTGGACGGTCCTGGTGTCGGTTCTTCCGTTCACCGAGACATCATAGAATGAGGAGGGCGGGTATTTACAAATTCCGTAACATCAGATTGATCAAGAAGAGAATTTGAAATTGAGGTATTATTAGGAGGTGTTCGTTCAACAGGCATTATTTTTCACCTTTGAAACGAAAAACGAAAAATTGTTAAAGGAGGGCGCTACCAGATTTAATTGGTCTAAACCATTGGAGGTTTAAAAGAAGAAAAGCTCCACAGGGTGGAGAAAAGAAATTTTTTTAACAATGTACACCACAGGGGGTGGTTAGAATTTTTATTTCGAGCTAAGTACAAGGGAGGGTGACTTAGAATTTTGTACGTACCACAGGAGGTAGTTAAAAATTTTATTTTAAGCTAAGTCCCACAGGAGAGAGTGACTTAGAAATTTTTTCCACAGGGGAAGAAAATATTTTTTTTTAAATAATTGGAAGCCACAGGGGGCGCGGCGGGGTTTTGAAAACGAAAAAATTATTTTCCTTACTGGAGAGCACAATTGAAAAAAGAAAAATTAATTTCTTTAAAGAAGAGCATTTGAGACAACAGGGTGGGTAAAAGTAACTTTTTTAATTCGTGCCCTACGTTGGGCGCCATTTTGACATTGGCAAATTTCCTTTTTTACGGTTAGGGGGATTCTCGTAAAATTTGTTGACAAAAAAATGCTGTGAAACTCTTAAAAGGGCAGATTGAAATTTTTGTACTTGAGGGTGTCCGGTTGACCCGCAAGAGTTTAGGAAAAATTAAAACTAACCCTTATGGGGAACTGCATAACTGTTAGTAGGTATTGACAATTGTTGATAGAATATAACTGCAAGATATTTGTGGAACTTTCATTCATGTCAATTTCATAATTATTCATTCAGCACTTTTTTTAAATTACTAACGAAATTTAACTACCATTCGAATATCATCAATTTTGATAATCTGATTTCATTTTCGTAATCAGCGACCTCGAAAACCCCCAAGTGGTGATTTTCAAGCAAATCTGATTAGATTTTAATTTTAATGGCTGCCATATTGGATCCGCTATTTTGAATTTTAAAAATCTGACTTCATTTTTGAAATCAGCGATCCCTTGTTGTTACCAGTTATGGGTAAGGAACAAGGTTGGAAGTTGGTTGTCCCAGAATAGCATCGAAAACGTGTTCTCAAGGATGCCCATTCCGAAATTGCGGCAGGTCATTTGGGGACAGAGAAGACTTATGCCAGGATAGCGGCCGAATATTATTGTTTAGGTATTTGGTATGATGTCCAGAGGTTTTTCGCGAATTTCCTGAGTGTCAGAGGTTTAAGGTCTCACAAGAGGGACCTCAAGGGTTAATGGGTCAAAGGATTGTGGAACAACCATGGGTTGTGGTCGCAGCGGACTGTATGGAGTTTCCGTCTAGTAAAAATCAGTGCAAGCATTTGGTTGTTTTCCAGGACTTGTTTTCACGCTGGATTGAATTGAAGCCAATCAGGTCCGCTGATGGCAAGTCCATAGCCAAGGCGTTTAAAGTTGAGTCTCCAATAAGACAAGGTGCGCATCGATGTTCATAGCTATAGGTATACTAAAGTATGCTGTGGTATATCTATAGCTATGAACATCGATGCGCACCTCTCTCACATTGGAGACTCAACTTAAGGGGTTGGTTGTGTTCAGGTGGGACACACCGCATTCTCTGTTAACTCTTTAACGCCCGACTTTTTTGTAGCAGTGCAATTTACGTCATTGCTCGTATATAAAGGTTTTCGGGGTCGCTGAATACGAATATGAGGTCAGTTTTTTAAATTCAAAATGGCGGATCCAATATGGTGGCCATCTTCTCTAAAAATTAATTCAATTTGCCTAAAAATTTGTTACTCGGGGGTTTTCGGGGACGCTGAATACGAATTTGAGGTCAAATTTTAAGAATTAAAAATGGCGGATCCAATATGGCGGACATATTTTCTAAAAACGGATTTAATTTGTTTGAAAATTGTTACTCGGGGATTTTCGGAGTCGTTGATTACGAATTAGATGTCAGATTTTAAAAATTCAAAATGGCGGATCTAATATGGCGGACATCTTTTCTAATAATTGATTCAATTTGTCTAAAAATTGTTAGTAGGGGGTTTTTAGGGCCGCAGATAACTAATTCAATGTTAGAGTCTAAGTTAGGCAATTGTTTTTCTATAGTCACGAATGTAAATGAACATTTAATCTTGACATTGTTTTCTTATTAGGCATTTGTTTATCGCATTGTCACAAATGTAGATTCATATTTTATTCGGATCGCGTTCTCATGTGAGGCTTTTGTTTTCCGACTTTCACAAATATAGTCAAGCATTTTGGATTGATTTCGTCTTTGCGTTAGGCATTTGTTTTTCTTATTATTACGAATATAGAAATGAATATTTCATTAATCATTATGATGCCGGTTTTGCGTTAGGCATTTGTTTTTCACATTGTCACGAAGGTAGACAAACATTTTATTCTAATCTCGTTTTATTTGGACATTTATACACTAAATTGAAACCGCTATTTTACATTTTAAAAAATTTAAATCAAAATCGTAATCAGCGACCCCGAATACCACCGAGTAACAATTTTCAGGCAAATTCAATCAATTTTTATAAAAGATGTCCGACATATTGGATACGCTATTTTGAATTTTTAAAATCTGATATCAAATTCGCAATCAGCGACCCCGAAAACCCCCGAGTAACAATTTTCAGGCAAATTGCATCAGTTTTTAGAAATGACGTCCGCCATATTGGATCCGAAATTTTGAATTTTTTAAATCTGGCATCAAATTCGTAATCAACAGCCCCGAAAACCCCCGAGTAACAATTTTTAGTCAAATTGCATCAGTTTTTATAAATGATGTCCGACATATTGGATACGCTATTTTGAATTTTTAAAATCTGATATCAAATTCGCAATCAGCGACCCCGAAAACCCCCGAGTAACAATTTTCAGGCAAATTACATCAGTTTTTAGAAATGACGTCCGCCATATTGGATCTGCCATTTTGAATTTTTAAAATCTGACATCAAATTCGTAATCAGCGACCCCCAAAAACCCCCGAGTAACAATTTTCAGTAGCTTTGTTTTCTTTTATTTTCGAATTTGTAATTTTGTTGCAAATTTTGCAAAAAAGTTTTTTATATTATTATTGTAATTACAAAATTGTAAATTTTTTTTTAAATGTAAATTTTTTTAATAAAGGTTTATAAATTTGTGGGTCACGAGCGTTTAGAAATCAAAAATATCTTAATTTTTGTCAAAGTTATAGATTTTAGAAATCAAAAGTGGTTTCGATCGAAACCGCTGGGCGTTAAAGGGTTAACAGATAACGGGAAAGAATTCAATAACCAGCACCTTAAATCGACCTTGGAGGACTATGGGGTCAAACATTTGACAACGCCGCCGTACCACCTCCAGACAAATCCAGTGGAACGAAGTAACCAGACCCTTAAGACCATGTTTGCGACCTTTGTGGGCGAAAACCTTTGGAATTGGGACAAACATGTCCATGAGTTTCGTCATGCGGTTAATACGGCCGTTCAAGCGTCGACTAAAGTTTCTCTGGCCTTTTTGAATAATGGCCGACAACCTCAACCTGTTAAAAGTTTGAGAAGAGAGGTCGAAGGTAGGGTAACCGTTCAACGAATTGACCCCGATGTTTGGTGTTATAGGTTGCGTAGGTTGGACGCTCTTAGGGATCTTGTCGCGAGATTTATTGATGAGAAACGCGTGAATCAAAGTGGGTATTATAACCGGAATAAACGGGAAGCAATCTTCCATGTAGATCAAGTATTGTGGCGCACCCACAAATTGTCGAATGCTGCTAATAGGTTCTCGGCAAAATTTGCTCCTGAGTTCGAAGGGCCTTATAAAATTGTTAAACAATTGTCGCCATCCGTTTACGAATTGGGATCGGAAAATAAGCGTCGTGTGGCAAAAGTTCATGTATCCGACCTGAAACGTTATGTATACCCCCTCCGCGGTAAACATTAATGAGTTATTAATTTTATGAATTATTTGTATATTGGTCCATGCCATCCACCACCAAGGGAGAAACCAGTAGACGTCCAGTCGTCAGAAGGGTCAAACTTCTTGGTCCAGTGCAGGAGATGTGGAGAAATGTCTCTGTTACGAGACGAAGTATGGGCAATAATAGCACCACCAGACGAGCGATGTCCTTGGAGCAAATGGTCTCTCAAGCAGAGACCGGTCAAAGGAGCGGAGCAAATTTACGGGACCAATTGCAGTACTCCTAACTTAGGTTAGGAGTACTCGCATTTGCCTGGACATTCGGCCAGGGGAGAGGAAAACTGCAGAAAATCTACTTCCCGCGTACAACCGGTTTATTGACGTCGAGTCATGAATGTACATTTGGATAGCCATCACAAATGCACAAACATAACCTCGGCATCAAACCTCCCGTTTAAAATATCTCATCAGTGAAAAACACCGAAACTGTAGCGATTCACAGAGGGTTACCCATCCAAATACTAACCGCACTCAAAGTGGCTTAACCTCTGTGATCGCAAGCAACGGGATTCCACCAACCGAGCTATACCATCGGTTATTTTTATTTCTGTCAGTAGATGGACTTGTTTCTTTCTACTCTCACTGGATTCGTAATCAGCGACCCCGAAAACCCCCGAGTAACAAGTTTCTGGTGAAACTAAACGATTTTAAAAATAACGTCCGCCATATTGGATCCGCAATTTTGAATTTTAGAAATATAACACCAGATTCGTATTCATCGATCCTGAAAACCCCCGAGTAACAAGTTTCTGGTAAAACTAAACGATTTGAAAAAAAATCGTCCGCCATCTTGGATCCGCCATTTTGAATTTTTAAAAAATGATGTCATATTCGTAATCAGCGACCTCAAAAACTCCTGAGTAACAATTTCCAAGCCAATCCGATCAATCTGTAAAAAAGTTGCCCGCCATATTGGATACGCCATTTTGAATTTAAAAAATTTTGTAATTCTGATATCAGATTCGTAATCAGCGACCCCGAAAACTATAAATAACGTTACACTTACGTTTTTTTAACCGTCCAGTTATGCCTGGGTGTGAAAGGGATAAGAACAACACCAGTCGATATTTTTTAAACAATCAATAATTGTAGGAAAAATTATCAATAATAGAGAGACTGAGTTAGACAATCCTGCCGTACGGCATAAGAATAGTTTTTACTAATCTCTCAGTTTTGTTAAAAATTGCTAAGAAGGAAATAAAGTATTATAACTCTATTTTGACAAATTTGCCGAACGGCATAAGATGTCAATTACGAGACTGAAATTTGCCGAACGGCATAAGAACAGTCTCGATAGAATATCTAAAACCTTAAAGGAAAATTATTAAAAATATAAAGAAAACAGCGTAACAAATTTGCCGAACGGCATAAGATGTTAACAATAGAACTACAATTTGCCGAACGGCATAAGAATAGATCCAGCTGAGTTTCCTTAAAATCTTTAATAGATATAGGATCAATTAATAATCGAATAAAAATACCAGTATAACAAATTTGCCGGACGGCATAAGATGTTAAGTGTAGCGCTGTAATTTGCCGAACGGCATAAGAACAGCACCAACTGATAATTTTCAAATGATTAATAAAGTGGAAGGAAAATTTATTTTCTTACTTTTAATTTGTGAATTTTTATATTCTATAAAAACTTTATAAAAATCTATCCCACCGCTGCCACCATCAGCTTATTACGAACGAAAAATAAATTGTATTTATTTTTATTTATTTAATAATTTATTTATTAATTATTCGCCGGAGGAACCAAGCTACCAATACCTGAGAGAGAAATCCCAATCAGATAATGTTTATTTTTGTGGGTTCGATTGATTTGATCGCCGATAGAAGACGAAACTGCCAATGAATATAAATAAATTCTAAAAAGTATCTTATTTCCTTTGAGATGAAAATTTAACACTTAATATTTGACAGAAAGATAAAATTTTAATAAATAATAAGACTCACAATTTCGTATAATTTAGCTTAGTTTATTAACATTAAAGAGATTTAATTATAATAATGCTTGCTTGATACAATAGGAAAATAATAAAAGGGAACGATACATTTGTTGTCTTACTTACAGTATACTCTTACACTCTACCGCCTGAAAGATGGAGAGAAAGGGAGGATATTTTTGACTCACCGTTCTTTCGACGGGCAAATTAAATAAAAGGTGTACGCTTACGCGTACTATCCATGTCTCGAACGCGATATCGGTGCCCGTTTGAGCATAGGCGGCGCAAGTACAATCCGCCCAACTGGCCGGTTATAAGAACAAAAATTATTTAATTAATTATTGAATTATTTAAACAACTTCTCACTACGTCAAATCACCGATAGGGACTTGCCGGTTTAAGACTTAATTTAAGTTAACGTCCGCCCAAATAAAACCCAAAAGTTAAAATTTGAAGCCAGCACGCGGACGGGTCTAAAGTAAACTATTATTCGGATTCTACGAATAGCTAATGTGATACAGCGAATAATAATTTTAAAACTATTATTCGGATTCTACGAAAAGCTAATGTGATACAGCGAACAATAATTTTTTTAAATTCTTGAACTATTATCTGGCTCAACGAAAATCTATCGTGATACAACAGAATATAATAATTTTTGAATTTAAAGCAATATCCCGATTTATTATCTAGCTCAACGAAAATCTATCGTGATACATTAGAATAATAAGTTTAGAACGCCTCGCGAATTAACTCTCAAACTTGTATTTGTTAAGACGAGCAAAAATTATCGCATAAATGCGTCACAAAGGTACTGAAGCAACTTTAAGACTGAAGACTAGAGCTTGTGCCCTGGCTTTTATAGAAGCTCTGCACAATGCAAAATGGAATAGATGAAATGGGGGTTGCACGGAATTAGTGGTGGCAATACCATATTTGGACATGCAGTATAGGATTCTGGGAATTTTTCAATAGCACATCTTCCACAAACTTTTAATTCTAGGAATCAAATATGAGTTACAATGTTAAAGAGTAACTACAGCCGTCTACTTGTTTCTTTCTTTAGATGAAATTAACCCTGCACGTGTTAAACTTCATCACACCTGCTATTCCACAAACTTTTTAATTCTAAGAATTAAATGTGAATAACAATCTTAAAGAACAACTATAGCCTCCTTATGTCTCTTTTACTTTTATATGAAATTGAGACTAAATCTATACGGTTTAAACTTCATTCCAATGTGGTAGTTGGTTTTGAAGATGTAACTTATATTTTATGTTCCAACACTTCTTCAATTTTAGGAGTAAAAGGAAAGAAAATAGGAGAAGATTGATATATGGGGCAAAATTCCTCAACTGTCCAGGTCAAAAAATGAATTTTCTCTAAACTTTGCTAAAATGTTACTATTATTAGTAGAAGTGTAAATATAAATTTTTGTTTGAATTTGATAAAATATTTTTTGAGTTATGGAGTTTCAAAATTTTGATTTTTTTGAAAATATCTTTTTTTCAATTAAATATATTGATAAGTAAAATTAATCAAATTTAAAGTATGAATAGTGATTTTTAAAGGAGATTTCACGGGCTATAAGCTGGTGATGAAAAAAAAGTTGTTTTCTTTTAATTTGACCTTGAAATTAAAGGTCAAATTCTTAATTTCAATATATCTCAAAATCGATGTTTTTTATTTTTTTCTAACCTATCACAATCGAAAGCTTACCTTTTTTCCTATGAGCCATGTAAAAATCAGAGTGGGACCATGGAAATTTTTAAAGAAATTAATTATAAATCATCATTTTCCATGTAAAATAATGATAATTTATTATTTTTCTCAAAAATTCCCATGGTCCCACTTTGATTTTTACATGGCTCATAGGAAAAAAGGTAAGCTTTCGATTGGGATAGGTTAGAAAAAAATAAAAAACATCGATTTTGAGATATATTGAAATTAAGAATTTGACCTTGAATTTCAAGGTCAAATTAAAAGAAAACAACTTTTTTTTATCACCAGCTTATAGCCCGTAAAAACCCCTTTAATAATCACTATTCATACTTTAAATTTAATTAATTTTACTTATCAATATATTAAATTGAAAAAAAGATATTTTCAAAAAAATCAAAATTTTAAAACTCCATAACTCAAAAAATACTTTATCAAATTCAAAAAAAATTTATATTTACACTTCTACTAATAATAGTAACATTTTAGCAAAGTTTAGAGAAAACTCATTTTTTGACCTGGACAGTTGAGGAACTTTGCCCCATATGCATAGTGCATTGCTTCTTAAGAATCTCCAGTTACATTATCAATAACTATAGATTTTGCTTGTGTGCGTATAGTACCAGCGTCGCATGACTCAATGCACCTATTCGCGAAGGAAAAGAGGATAAAAACAGTAGTATGAATTGAATTTCGCGAATATCCTCCCCTTTTCACATCTTACATCTCCTTTTTCAGCAAATTTTATAACAACAATTGGTTTTGATTATTTACACACTACATATATTACATGTATTGTCGTAATTAATTATTACAAGCCAATTAGTTATAGTTCTTTATAGAAAATTAACAAAATAAATAATATGAATAATTATAATTATAATAATAATAAAAAAATAGTCAACTTTTACATAATTGATTATTGATAAAATATTCATATTTTATAATAATAAATAGGAAATAATAGAATTTATTCTTTCTATTTTAATTGTTTTAATTGAATGAATATATATAGTTATATACATACTATATATATGGGGCATTCTTTCTCAACTTTACCACCATGCTGCCCATCTTCAGTTTGAACGAAAATCATTGAAATACCACTTAAAATTTTCAGAAAAATGTCAACTTTTGAATGGTGAGTGGCAAAATTATCCGTTTTAAATGGTTCACTCTGAATCTGTCAATAAACGGAAAAAAGTCAAAAAAATAATTTGTTATTTAACTATAATGTTTGTTTAATTGGCCATATTATTTTTTTATAATCATTTTAGAGTCCCCTCTTCATGTCTACATTGTCATATGAGGCTAAATTAAATTTGAGGTTATAATAAGGCCGTCAAAAGTGACTTAAATTAACTAATTGTGATGTGTTTTCTGTGCAACATTATTTTCAATAGCAAATGAACTTTCAAGGGTTTCTGGTCTTACCCATTACGTATATAACACTATATGTTCAAAATTCAAAATATCGGATGTAATATGGCGGACATGGATTTTGAAAAATAATTGTATTTGGTTGAAATTTAATAATCAGGGGTTTTCGAGGTCGCTGATTACGATCCTGAAGTTTGTTTTCAAAAATTCAAAATGGCGGATCCAATATGGCGGACATGAATTGTAAAAAACTATTGTATTTGCTTAAAACTTAATTTAAGGGGGGTTTTAAGGTGCCTGATTACGAATATGGTGTTAGTTTTCCGAATTTTTTGAATTAAATCTCTTCTATTATCAGTTTCTACTAAAACCACATTTTACACAATCGACATGATTCGACTATTCTTGTTGCTAAAATCACAAAGAGAGATCGAGTTGGAAGATATGTTGACTGAATTGAAAAACAAGTTTTCTAGTCTCGACATCAATGATCCTTTGAGATTGACAATTTTGACTGTAGTGCCAAATACATGGACGATAAGACAAGTTGCTCGAGAATTCAACTGTTCCAGGTATTTTGCACAGAAAGCTAGAAAATTAAAGGATCTAAAGGGCGTTTTAGGAGAAACAGTTGCTAGGGTTGGTAAACCATTGTCGGAAGAAACAAATAAACGGATAAAGGATTTTTATGAATGTGACGAAAACAGTCCTTTCTAATTTAAGAGGTCTCTATGCCATTTATACTGAACGTTATCCTGACTGCTCTGTTTTCGATAAATTTAAAATCTCTTTCTAAAGATTCCGACATACTTTTGGATGATTATAAAGATTGTTTAAGTCAAATTTTGTGTGAAAATCCTGATAAAAATTGTTATCTCTATGAATGTAATAAATGCCCTGAAATTTCTAAATTACAAAATTATTTCAAAGAACTCTTAAAGGAAAAAAGTATTTACAATGTGCAGTTCAGTGTGTGGACAACTACAGACAGATCAACTCTTCAGACGCAAATTTTTTCATCGTCAGTATTTGTTGACGATCTGTGTGAAAAATTAATAAAACTGAATCCTCATTCTTTCATCGCAAAAGAACAGTCTCAATTCTATCAAGAGACAAAAAACAATTTGAAAATTGGTAAAGTTCTTGCTATATTAGATTTTTCAGAGAATTATAAATATGTTGTTCAAGATGCGTCGCAAGGATTCCATTTTAATAATGCGCAATGTACCGTTTTTCCAGTCGTGTGTTACTATAAACAAGGGTCAGAAATCAAGCACCAAAGTTTCATCTTTTTGTCGGACAGTACACTTTATGACACAGCAGTTGTATATACTATACAAAAAAAGCTGGTCCCTGAATTAAAAAAGATCATTCCTGAGATGAAAAAAGTAATCTATTTTAGCGATGGAGCAAAACAGCATTTTAAGATTAAGTACCAGATGGCGAATCTTATGCATCACGAAGAAGATTTTGGCGTTGCAGCAGAATGGCACTGTCATACAACTGCACACGGGAAAGGTGCTTCAGACGGTGTTGGCGCAGTATTCAAAAGAAAGGCTGCACGAGCTAGTCTTCTGTGCAAACCAAACAACGCCATTCTTTCGTTCGAGAAGCTTCTTGATTGGGCACAACAAAATTCTAAAAGTATTAGTATACTGTCTTATGATGACAAAGAACACAAAAAGATTAAGAGATCTTTAAATGCGAGATTTGCTATAGCTCCAGCAGTTCCAGATATACTGAGAAGTCACTGCTTCATACCAGTCAACAAAGAACTGGTTATTAAAAGATTTTCAAAAGCCAGTATTTCTTCAGTTCTTTCATATAAAGATTTGAAAAAGTAGTTAGTAAAATCCCAGTTTAAATTACAATCCAAGCACAAAGTTAGAAAAAAAATTTCATTAGCATGTAAAAATCAAAATTTTTAGTTAAATCTGCTGAATAAAAAAAAATATCAGTCGTATTGTATCTTGTTTTGAATCTAAAAAAAACTAACACTATATTCGTAATCAGCCACTTGAAAAATCACCGTAAATTAAATTCCAAACAATTCAAACCATTTTTAAAAATTTATGTCCGCCGTGTTAGATCCACCATTTTGAATTTTTGAAAACAAACTCCAGGATCCTAATCAGCGACCTCAAAAACCCCCGAGTAACAAAATCCCAGCAAATACAATTATTTTTTTACAATTCATGTCCGCCATATTGGATCTGCCATTTTGAATTTTTTAAAACAAACTTCAGGATCGTAATCAGCGACCTCAAAAACCCCCGATTAATAAATTTTAACCAAATACAATTATTTTTCAAAATCCATGTCCGCTATATTACATCCGCCATTTTGAATTTTGATCATATAGTGTTATATACGTAATGGGTAAGACCAGAAACCCTTGAAAGTTCATTTGCTATTGAAAATAATGCTGCACAGAAAACACATCACAATTAGTTAATTTAAGTCACTTTTGACGGCCTTATTATAACCTCAAATTTAATTTAGCCTCATATGACAATGTAGACATGAAGAGGGGACTCTAAAATGATTATAAAAAAATAATATGGCCAATTAAACAAACATTATAGTTAAATAACAAATTATTTTTTTGACTTTTTTCCGTTTATTGACAGATTCAGAGTGAACCATTTAAAACGGATAATTTTGCCACTCACCATTCAAAAGTTGACATTTTTCTGAAAATTTTAAGTGGTATTTCAATGATTTTCGTTCAAACTGAAGATGGGCAGCATGGTGGTAAAGTTGAGAAAGAATGCCCCATATATAGACATAATGTATCTTCGTGACATTAATGCGTATCGGTTTACGTCTGTTAACGCACGTGGTTGTCGGGGACTGTAGTAGTTAAGTATCCATGTGCAACTAGATATTAAACATTGACACTTTTCCATTTTTATATTTAATTTAATATATTTTATTGTTTTTTTATGAATTATTAATGAAATTATTAACGTTACGATTGTTTGTAACACACTTATCACATTTTAAAATTTTTATATTATTGTTTGATAGACTCCCTGAAGAGGAAATAGTTGAGATTTTGAAACGTTGGAGGAATATATAAAATAACATTTGGTCCGAATGAATTCGTTTTTATTTACCTTACAAATAACTGCTCGGACGTAAAAGATTGATAATTAAATGAAATTTTAGAAGAGGAAATTATTGAAAATCTGCATCAAAATTTGGTCTAGTAGTTTTAAAAGAATATTGCTTGGCGCACTTTACATAGCTTTGAATAAAGTGGTATAAAAAACTATCAAATAGATTGCAATTTTTTTTGTTTTAAATTAAAGCTGAGATGTTACAGTAAGTTTTCCGTGCAATAGGAATTTAAAAAAAAGCAAAAATGTTTTAGTTAAACAACAAAGAGTAAAAAGTGCGCCAAGTAACTCCGGTCTCCCCTATAACATAAAACATGTTTTTCTTTATCAGTATTGGTTTTTATTTAATTTTTATTTCAATTGTCAAATAATTAAGAATTTTTCTAGTTTTTTTTGTTTAATTTTCATTTTGATTTTCAAATGTTTGACAATTTTTCTTAGTTTTGGTTTTTTGTTTAATTTTCATTTTGATTTTAAACGGGAGATTTGATGCCGAGGTTATGTTTGTGCATTTGTGATGGCTATCCAAATGTACATTCATGACTCGACGTCAATAAACCGGTTGTACGCGGGAAGTAGATTTTCTGCAGTTTTCCTCTCCCCTGGCCGAATGTTCAGGCAAATGCGAGTACTCCTTACCTAAGTCGGCTGCAGCCGCAAAAGTATGGACACGGAGTAAGAGTTTGTGAGTTAGAAGAGTTAAGTATAGTGATGTTAAGGAGATTGTAAAGGCCAGAAAGGGCATACAATGAAATCATACTTTACTTTTTACTGACAGAAATAAATAAATACACAATCGCAATTTTAAAATAAACTACAAATTCGTGATCAGAGACTATAAAAATCCTTGAGTGACAAGTTTCCCTCTAATCCAAACAATTTTTACATTTGTCGTTTACCGTATAGGATCCGTCATTTTGAATTTTTAAAAATTAACACTTAATTCGTAATCAGCGACTTAGAAAACCCCCCGAGTAACAATTTTCAGGTGAAATTAAAATGTTTAAAAATAATCGTCCGCCATCTTGTATCCGACATTTTCAATTTTAAAAAACTGATATTATATTCGTAATCAGCGACCGTAAAAACCTCCGAGTAACAAGTTTTATGCCAATCCATTTAATTTTTACATTTGTCGTCCGCCATATTAGATCCGCCATTTTGAATTTTAAAAAATTAGCACCGGCTTCGTAATCAGCGACCCCGAAAACCCCCGAGTAACAATTTTTAGGCGATTTTAAAATATTTTAAAAATTCATGATTTTTAACAATAATTTATGAATTTTTTTTAACAATAGGAATTTTTTAACATGATCTAGGTTACTTATTTTTAAAGCCCTATTCTTCCTGAAGAGAACGCATTAAATTAGACTCAAAAATATTAAGTTTCTTCAAAGATATTGAGGTTTTTGTAGGTGGGACGTACAACGCGGACTGAATTGCCGATTAAAGAAAGAATTAGTGAAAAGCTACAATTAATGAAACTTGACACGCAAAATACGACAGTTAATACATTTAAAATTATTGATTCTAAGTGTCAATTTGCTCTTCTTGCACCTTTTACGGAAAGAAACTTGTTTCTAAGTGAATAACAAAATAGACTTGCACGATAATCGAGTACAACGCGGACTGAATTGCCGATTAAAGAAAGAATACAATAAATTTTATTTAACTGAAGGGTCGCTCTACAATGACTATTGGTCTATAAAACCGCACCGGAACATTTGACAAGCTTTGTGGAGAAAGCTTTGGCTTATATACTCTAAAAATGACAAAAAGTGGGAAATTTGTAGTTAATTATGAGGGTAAAGTATGTTATCTCCTAGGAATTTAGGTCTGTTTGTCCTAAGTCTATTTATAAGTTGTTTTGATGAAGGAGTGCGCATTCCTTTATAAGCGACCTTATAGGTCACCATATATGGAAAGTGAAGATCGAGTTACATGTTGTTGTCTAGGAGCTACAGATCGAGATAACGATACAAGAGGCCCGAGCTTGCGTTGTTCGTCCTTGGCATGGCGCATCGCTTTTCACCTACTTTCATCTATAACATTTTCATGTCGCTTGCTTATCTCGCTTCTCAATCCTTCAAAACTCCAGATTTTATAACAACAAGAGTTGTTTTCATTTCTCTAAAGTTACTAAAATATTTGTTATTGAATATAAAGGTTAATTATATATTTAATTAAAATATTATGTCTTCTTCAATTTTTGTTTAATTTGGAAAAGTTTAAATTATGCAGAAAATATGTTACTGGGATGTAACAGTCCTCCCTCCTTAAATCTTTCATCGTCTCGATGAAATCAACAATTAAAATTTTATTTTACTTGTTGGTAACTTTATAAGAGCTCTGGAATTTTGAAATTGAGACAATCATATGGCGCTATAGTTCTTCACAATGTTTTTTAGCAATGCGGACATCTCTAGTTTATCAATGATACGAAGACAACAAGAATGGTGAATCGTTATCAATATTACGTTACAATGTGTGATGGGTGTTGTGTTGGAAAGTGTTATGATAACTTCTTGAGGTAGGTATCATTTTCAATCCTCTTAGAATAGTCAATGACCTCTTTTGGAATGTTCAAGTGGAGGTGGATTGTTGACATCTTCTTCATCCCCATGTGACGTGGTGGGTGCTAAGCATCTTCAGTTTATCATTTGTCGCCAAAGAGTAGTCATTAATTCAAAAGTGAGTGCAGTGAATTTTTTTTTAATTGTATAATATTAGTATATAAATATATGCATAATTATTGTGATAAATTTTTTTTTTTTTGCAGTGTCTAGTGGAAAGAAATGTCCTTCCAATTTAATTTCATTTTTTTTAATGGTGCAGAGGTTGGCAGCTTCTATTTTCTATTCCTTGGAAGAGATGCAAATATTGGAGAAAATGAGTCGACCTGGTCGTCGAAGAAAGGATGCATCTCAAAATTTTATAGTTGATCTTAAAACACGGAAAGCTTGTTTGCGCCGATTAAGAGAAGAAGCATTGGAGGATTCCAGAAATATGACGAGCATGTTCAATTTATTATTGTAAGTAGTAAAATTTCTTCCTTTTCTTTTCTATTTATAGCAAAGCCCCTTTTTCTTTTTTATTGATGTATATGTATATTTTAGTCGTTCTGGCCGCCCGGAAGGATGTTTTTGCGGGCAGTGTCAGATCCTGATGGTGACTATACCAGCATCTGAACTGTCGAATTTTGCTCGTTTCGCAGGAGAAGATGAAAGTAAGCTCTTTTGTTTTTGCCCCTTTTTGTAATATTTTTAAGTAAATGTATACCTTTTAATTAAAACATTCCTTTTACTTTTCTCTATATATATTTTTTTTAGATACCCATGACAACACAGAAATGGTAGGATTGTCAGGCAGATCACGGCATTTTATGTCGGGATTTGTCGAAATGCCAGTTGAAACAGTCCTTGATGTTAAACCTGAGCCGCAACCTGGTCCTTCGTGGGAGCCACTACCTGGTCCATCGTGGGAGCCACAACCTGGTCCATCGTGGGAGCCACAACCTGGTCCATCATGGGAGCCACAACCTGGTAAATAATTTTATTTTATAATAAAGAACTTCTTTCTTAATTTCTCTCTTTTTGTTATATGATTAAAGCGTTTTCCTTTTTGTTTTAGATATCAAACGGAAGCCAGATGGTGATATTGTATATCCAAAAATAAAATTGAGGAAGTTGGATTCATTTTTAGAGAACCCGGAGGTTAACACACATTGTTTATCAACTGCCAGTGACAACTTTGAGGGTCCAAGATGGTACAGGTTACCGGAAGATTCTCTTGAAGAGGAAGATCCCTTAAAATTAAAATTCTGTGTTTGTGGAAATTGTTGTTTTTAAGGACTTCTATTATTGATTTATCGACTCCATTATTATTATATATATACTTTTTTTGTTGTTTAAATAGTTTTAAATGAGTGTATTTTTGTGATTTTTTGTTGTTAATTATAACTTTTAATTATTAGTTAACTTAAATTTTATTTAATTAAAATTTATGTGTTTATTTATTTTATTAGATTTTTAGTATTTTTAGTATTTTTTTTTTTTTACATAAAATAAAGAGGAAAGAAGAAGGCGACCGCCAAATCCCCTTCCTTCATTTTCTTTCGTCCTTATTTTAAAGTTTGTTTGTTTGTTAAATATTTCATATGGTTTATTTAAATAACTGTTAATTAAAATCAATTTTGTAATTTTAATCCCATGAAATTGTGAGTGCTGGTAAATTCCAGAAATCGTCTGAATCGTCAGATGTATTTGATAATAAATTTTCTCTTTTTAATATTTTTTTATTTCTAATTACGTTAAGGCAATGTTCTTTAGTGTGACCTCTTCTATAGCAATATTCACAACAGTTTTCCCATTTAAACATTTTTAATTTAATTAAAGAGGCATCTTCGCTGGACATTACGTATATTCTATGTTTTAAGTTTTTAGGTTTTTCTTCCTCGCTAAAGAAATAAGTATCAAATAATTTTTAAAGGATTATTTTGGCTGCTGAATGTTCCGATTCTCTAATTGTTCTGCACCCATTTCCAGTTGCAACAAACATGTTATTGTTCTTATTGTCTGTTACTGTGCATTTCACTTGCCACAATTTATTAAAATTGGGTCCTGTAGTTTTGTCAATTATATAATTGGGTTTATTAAGGTTGTATTCTGCTGTTAATTCCTCAAGTATTCCTTTTGGGTATGATATGTTGTCTATGTTTCCTTTTGGAAACGTGAAAGCTGGTACCAATTCTCCTTGTAGTGGTGGGGAGAAAATTATGGATTCGGACATCTAAAAATTAAAATTATGTTATTATTGTTATTCATGTGCAATTTTTAACTTATCTACATGTTTTTTCAACCTGTGTCCATCATCATTTATTAGAATAACATTATTTTTGTTTAGAATATCCACAATTTTGTACGGACCGTGATAATGAGGGTCAAACTTTCTTTTTATTCCTTCTTTCATAACATAAGCTTTGTCACATATTTTTCCTGGGAATAGTTTGATAGATTTATCATACCATTCTTTTGATTTTATTTTGGCTTTTATTAGATTTTTTGCTGCTAGTGCTCTCATTTCATTTAATTTGGTAATGAGTTCAGTTAAATAGGAACCATATGTTTCTAATTTAACTTCTTGAGGAAAAGAACTAGGAGAACTAGCAGTTTTTCCAAAAACTAACTCGTATGGGGTGAAATTAGTAGCTTCATGCACAGATGTGTTGTAAGCAAACATTGCAAAGGGTAGTAATCTGTCCCAATCGTCATAGTCTTTAGTGTATTGTTTTATATAGTCTGCTAGAACGGCATGGCTGCGTTCTAAGCCGCCGTTTGTTTGGGGCCTATAACCAGAGGTCGTAACTTGCTGAACTTTGAAAAGTTTCGATAGTTTTGACATCAATTTGCCAATGAAAGAAGTGCCTTTGTCGGTCAATATTACTTTTGGGGCACCGTATACTGAAAACAATTCTTTTGCAACAGCATGAGCAATGGTAGTTGCTGAAATATCTGGAATTGCAACTGCTATACAATATTTGGATAAATGGTCCTGCATAGTGAGGATATGACAATTTCCGTCTGGGGTTGTAGGAAGCTTGCCAACCGTATCTAATGAAATTTTGTCAAAAACGTCTTGGGGTGTGTCAGTTATCATCATAGGTTCCTTAGTCTTTGCTCTAACTAGTTTTTGTGTTTGGCATGTGGGACATTTTCTTATAAATTTTGTTACTTGTTCTTTTATTCTTGGCCAGACAAATTTTTCACGGATTCTTCTGTAGGTTTTTACTATTCCTTTGTGTCCTGCTATTTTGCTTTTATGAAATTCGCTAATAATATCTTCTCTATTTTCTTCTTTAGGAACAGACACTTGTCCATAACAAATAATTATATTAATATCGCTATTATAGAAAACTGATTCTATAATTTGTCTTAGTTCTCCTCTCAATAGTTCGTCTGTGAAGTCTCCGTGTCGAGAAATTCTTATTTCTTTTGTATTTTCCTTGAAAAGAAGGATTTTCAGATTATGCATTCCTGAAATAATGTCTTCTTTTAAAAGTGGATCGTAGTAATTGTCTTTTACTAATATAGAATACACATTGTGTCTTCCTCTTGGAGTCACTAGAATTTGTCCTTTAATAGGATTTTTATTCTTTATTTCTTCTGGATCTATTACTGCAATATCTATAAGTAGTCTGCTTATCGGAGTGGTAAACTAACAATCAGCTGATAGAAAATGTACATAATTATTTCGATGATAAGTTAGATTTTCTCTGTGGCTTGTGATATTTGAAGGTTTTTCTGTGATTTTAGAATAACTTGAAGGTAAATTTGGAGGAATACTTTCTATTGGTATTGTTATCATAGAATTCGATCTAAAATTATATTCTTTTGGTTCGATATCTGTATTTTCTTTCTCTTCATCATCGGTGTTTTCTTTTTCTTCGTTTTTTTTTCTTCATCATCTGTGGTTTCTTCATCTTCATCATCTGTGTCGACATCAGTTTCATGCAATGAAGTGTGATATGGTGTTGACATAGCTTTTGGAGTTTTGAAAAATACGGGTGTGTTGGGTTCTGATGTTGAGGGTCTGAAAGTAACATTCTTGAGCTTACTTTTGTTTATTTCATTTTTCTGTGGTGTTTGATGTATTGATTGCTCTGGTTCTATAATTTCTTTGATTGAAGTTTCCTTATCGAGACCTCTGTCTATTTCATTATTCTCCCATATGGATTCACCTTTAGCATAATCCCAATATAAATCCAATTTTTGTGAGAATTCTGAATGATCTCCGTGAATCAATTCATTAGCTGCTTTATGAATGGTCTCGTCATTATTTCCGTCAGAGTGTACGATCCAATCTCTGGGAGATTGTGGTGAGTCCATTAACCAATCTTCATGTTGTTTTAAGGATTGATCAAAACGCGATATAGAATTTCCTAAATCTTGAGCTACTTGTTTTCTGCTTAAGTTCATCGCATTGTTTTCTTCTTCGTCAGAACTTTCTTCGCTTCTACTAGCTGGTGGTTCTACCGTTATTACTGTTTTTTCTGGGCTTGGAAAATTTACAATTTTGGATAAAAGTTGTGGAGGTGCACTTTTAGGTCCAGGCATGTTTTTTATAGCTGCTGGTGGAAGTTTCAAACTAGGAAGTAGACTTCTACTAGATTTTTGAATAGGAGGATTTGGTATCTCTATATCTTCTTCAGTAATATCTTCGTCTGAATCTTTATCTATTGTTGTTACTCTAGGTTGTGTTGCTCTTCTTTGTGATACTCTTGATCCTATTGTACTTTGGTTTAAATTACCTTTTGAGGTTGATGGTTTCAATATTGATTTTGGATTTTGTAATTTTGATTTTAAAGGTTGTAATTTTGTTTTTAGAGGTTGTAATTTTGATTTTTGAGGATTCACGTAGACTTTTGTTGGTGGTTTCTTTGGTTTCTTAGGGTCATCATCGAGTTTTTTATTAATTAGAATTTTAACTTGTTTTTGTTGTTCGATTTCAATTTGAGAATTTTCGTTAATTTCTTCATTAACGTTTCTAGAAAGAGCATCTGCGTTTGTATTTAATTTTCCTGATTTATGTTTAAATTCGTACTCATAATCTCTTAGTTTTAGTCTCCATCTTATTAATCGTTGTCCTGGGTCCTTTATGGTGTCAATCCATCGTAAAGGTTCATGATCGCTCACCAAGGTGAACTTTTTACCATAAATATAAGGTCTAAAATGATGAACTGCATACAGAACTGCTAGACACTCTTTTTCAGTTGTTGAATAATTTAATTCTGGTGCACTTAGTACTCTGGAAAGATATGCTATTGGAAGATCAAAGCCATCTTTTTCCTGACTTAAAACTGCACCTATAGCAAAGTCTGAAGCGTCAGTTGTTAATGTAAACGGTTTTTTATAGTCTGGATATTGTAAAATGGGACTAGTACACAAAGCTTCTCTTAGCTCTTTGAAACTTTCTTCTTGCTCTTGTTTCCACTCGAATTTTACTTCTTTTTTTAGTAAATTAGACAATGGCTTAGCTTTTGCTGAAAAGTCTTTAATAAATCGTCGATAATATCCTGCTAATCCTAAAAATTGCTTTACATTTCTTGGTGTTTTTGGAGTAGGAAAATTTTTGACTGCTTCTACAGTTTTTGGATTAGGTTGCACTCCTTCATTGCTTATTATATGTCCTAAATAAGCTACTTCTTTAAAAAGAAATTCGCATTTTTCGGGCTGTAGTGAAAGATTGGCACCTTTTAGTCGTTGTAACAATCGTCTTACCTTTTTGCTGTGTTCTTCTAAATCATTCGCATAGACCACGATGTCATCCAAATATACGAATAATTCGACTCCTTGAAGTCCTGTTAAAACTTGATCCATTAGTCTTTGAAATGTTGATGGCGAATTTTTTAATCCCATTGGCATTCTTATATATTCATAATGTCCGTGTGTGGTAGAGAATGCTGTTTTTGATCTATCAGTTGGATCTAACTCAATTTGATGAAATCCACTAGCCAGATCGAATACAGAGAAGTATCGTGCGCCTCCTAGGGTGTCGAGTATACTAATTATATTTGGCAGTGGGTAAAAATCACCAATTGTCTTTTCATTTAATGCCCTAAAATCGATCACTATTCTCCACTTCTTCTTACCAGTTCCATCAATCTTTTTTGGAATAATAAGTAATGGTGAATTATATGGTGAACAAGAGGGACCTATAGCTCCTTCTGATTTCATTCTGTCTATTACTTTATCAATTTCTTCTTTTTGGGTTGGTGAAAATCTGTATTGCTTAGTGTGAATTGGAATTTCGTCTTTTGTAAGGATTTTATGTTGTTCCATGTTTGTTGGGGTTAATTGTTCACCTAGCAGATGAAACCTGTCTGGAAATTCTTTAACTATTTGTCTTACGTGTTCTTTTTCTTCTTCATTTAAATGATCTAGTCTCAAATATTCTAAAATAGCTGAAGCTCTATCTACTGAAGGTATATATTCTTCTTCTGTAGAATAATCGTCGGAATCTTCCCCTGGTAGTTTGTAAAATTCGAAAGGAATTAATTCTTAAGGTGGTATTTCAATTTCTGCATCTTCAGTTGTCATATTTATGGCAAAAATATGACAGACTCCATCGCGATTTGTTACTATTCCTTCGCCCAATAATAATCCTTCAGTTGTTTTTATCAAAGGTAGATATCCTTCTTTTAATTCAGTGTTTAGAATATCGACAGGTATCACTTGTCTAGTTCTTGCTTTAATAGTTACCTTTTTTCTTTTATTAGCTTTGTTTTCTGTTAATGCTTCTCTAGCTTCTACTGATTCTTTGTCTGCGAAAAATATAGGCTTTATAGGATCGGAGTGTGTGACAATGGTATTATGCCAAAATGAAATTTCAACTTTTTCTTCACGTAGATACTCTCGACCTAGAATACCATCAGATTCTATGGGGAAATTAATAGATACTACTTGAAAAGTTATCTGTTTCGCCTTTATTTCTACCTGAACAGTTCCTAATGTTAAAATTTTAGTAGGGACAATTCCTGCTATGTATATGGCTTCTTCTTGTATTATTCTTAATTCTGGAGATATTATATTTTCTTTAATTATGTTCACATCAGCACCTGTATCTATTAATAAAGTTGCTGATAATTTTTGGAAACTTGGAGAATTAATTACTATTAATGGAGATTCTCTGGAGTTTCTAGCATGGAAGATGTTTCTTGTAATAATAGGATTCTCGCGTTTGCTGGACGCTCTTTGAAATCTCCGCTCGTCGTCGCGTCTGTTCGTCGAGTCGTGTTCGAGTTTAAATTACTCCTTTCGAAGGAATGTGGTGACTGAGCACGAGGTGGTGTTCTATTCCCATCCTGTGGTTTGCTAAAATACGCTTCTTGTGGAGGTGGATATGGGTAAAAAGGATAAGAATTATATGGCATATAAGCATTAGGAAGAAACAAGTTTGGATGATTAGGATATTGTGGTGGAAAGTTGTTATTTGGCATGTATGATGGATATGGGTTTCTTAGTATACCAGTAGGAGTAGGTGATTGAGAACGATATCTTGTTTGTTCATAAGGATATGGAAACTGTACTCTATTACCAGGGCTTCTTTCTCGGTATCTGTAATCTTGTGGTTGATATCTTGAATAATAATAAGCATTATGATCAGGTCTATGACATTCGTGACGCTGTTCGAATTGTAGTGCGATTTCAAAAGCATCTTTAAGTATTGCGGAATTTCTTGCTTCTATTATAGTGGCTATAGTGTCTGGGAGTCCTTTTATAAAGGCTTCCAAAGCACAGTAATTTAGGGGTTCCATTTGGGTTTTAGCATTAGGTGCTCCGTAGGAACCAGCAAGTGTTGCGTTTGCGCCTGCTAATAATTGGGATAATCTATCATAAAACTCACTAACATTTTCATTTCGGTGCATACGAATTGTGGATATTTCTTGCAAATACCATGCATATGATTTATGGGTAGAGAATCTTTGTTTTAGATGCTCTATCAATTGATTAATCGTTCCAAAATACTTACCATGAGTACTTTTTCTAGCAGCACCCTTTAATTTGGCAAGAACAGATTTTAAATACTGATCTTCACAATGTTTTGCAACAGTAGATTCAGCATTAATAATATCTTCAATGAAATCGTTTACTGGCATATTATGCCCATCATAAAAAGGAATATTCATTATGCCCTGTTGTAACGCAAAACATTCAGCCATAGAATTTACCATCGTATCATGAAGGGATCTATTCATGGAAGTTGTGAAAGTTCCGCTATTGGTTCCGGAAGCATTATTTTCATCATCTTCCACTATATCTTTCTGACGTCTATTTTTATTACGAGTCATTGTTAATTTACAATAATTCGTTAATAATATCAAAAGAAAAAGGAAGTCCTAAAACTCCAATTATATCTGACTTATTGTCAAAATATATTGTTTGGAATTCTATTACTGAATAGTTAATGCAAACTTTTGCTTCTCCGTATGTTCGTACGGTACCGTCTCTCAGAAAGTACTTTAACATACGGTCTATTCCTAAAAACGGATTAAGCTCGATTTCTTTAATAATGTTTATAGGTAACGAGGGATCCAATATGAATAGACCCTCGTTATGAATAAAGAATGAAGATCTAAGTGATAATTGTGGATATAATTCTTTATGTTTTAACAAAAACTGAAAATATGAGTTCATTAATTTATTATACAAACATCTATTTTCACTAGTAATTCAGTGTGAGTGTGAAACAAGCTTTACCTTTAAGGCCTTTATGTCTGACTTATACTTGATTAGTACTACTGTAAGCTTGCCGCGCGCGAGAGCCGTAAGTGATATATATCAATGCTATGGAAATTTTATTACTACCTCTTGTAATGTTATGATTTTCTAATCTTTTTCTGAATTGAGATTTGGTTAAATCAATATATTTGTCAAATTATTGGGTTTAAAATTTTGGGTTATATACCAAATCTTTAGCCACCAAATTATTGAAAACAATGTCACAAAAAAGAGTTAATAATAGTATTAGACAATACATTTAATGAGACTGTTATTAATTAGAATTTAAATTCTCTAGGATCTGTTTTAAGAAAAGGTAATCCTAATATACCTGTTAATTCAGGTTGACTTGGATTGATGAAAGTTCTGAATTTAACTGCTTTATTCGCAATTATTATTTTTGTGGTTCCGGAAGTAATGAATGATCCTAGATTGAATATATGTTTCTTTGATCTATTCATTTTTTTATCTGGGGTTAATTTTTCTTCGTTTATTAAATTAATATCCAAAGAAGGATTAATTAGGAAGAGTCCTCTATTATCTTTTAAATTCTTAGAGGATATATGAATGTTAGGATAAATTTCTAAATTGAATGAAACATTGTTTACGTGTTCACTCATGAGGAAATCCTAGGAATCGTGTTTGAATTGATATTTCTCGTCTCCAAATTTCTCTTTCGTAAATGATTGCAATTCTTTTGAAATATCTAGTTTCAAAAATTTGATCAAGAAATGGTGCTCCTAATATACCGATAATTTCTGAATCAACTTGAGAGGCGTCGACTTCAAATCTCAAAGAAAAATCGCTAAATTCTATTATTGTGCTCCCAATAGTACGAATTGCACCTTGTCGAGATATAATTGAATTGTCGTGTTCTATTGAAACGAATGATGCTATTGCTGATTGTTGAATTAAATTTATCGATAGAGTGTGATCTATTAAAAAGTTACCTCTATGTGAATTAAAGTGACCCGATATAATTTCGACGTAGGGATAATTGTGTTGATTGTAGTCAAGATTTGCAAAATAATTACTCATTAATGTTTTATTAAAATTATTTATTAATAATTTGCTCAGTTTTATTTAACAGGTTTTCGAAGAAGTTGGAAAATTCTTCTTGAGTTTTAATTTCTTTAATTATATTTTTCAAATGAAAGTTTTTAACAAATTTTTTGGATTCTAATGAAGTTTCGATGTTAAATCTTCTTTGTGCTTTTATTCCTCCTCGATTTTTAATTTTCTTTGATGTCGGAATTTTATCACACATAATTTTTTTAACTGCAAGAAAAAGGCATTTTGTGATTTTAAAATTTTAATTAAATTTATCTATTAAGATTTCAAATATTCAAAAACAACTTTTAATTATTGCGGAATATTTGTGAATTATGAAGGAATAAGATAATGACAGGTTCGCCGGACGGCGCAAACTATCGATTGATCAATTAAGATTCGCCGGACGGCGCAATAGTAATATCACAATTTATCTTAATAAGAAAAATGAATTCTTTGGTTGAACGGTTCCGCCGGACGGCGCGAACTATTCTTAATTCAAGCTGAAACTCGCCGGACGGCGCAAAAACAGCTTAAATTACAGGGTTTTGTAAGATTTCAATAAAATTGTTTTTGAATTATAAATGAGAAATGTTGTTAGAGTGTCCGTTTAATTTTTTATATTCTAACTGTTGTAAGTGTTTAACTTGCACCTTAAGAAGGAAAGAATAGTGTTTCGCTAGCAGAAACTAACAATTCTAAGTGTTAAAACTGACAACTTGCACAATAACCGAGTACAACGCGAACTGAATTGCCGGTTAGAGAAAGAATAATTTGAACTATTAATTAACACTCTTAATAATCTGTAAGATTTTAATGTAATATTTTATAATGGGAATTATTATAATTGTCTAACAAAAGTGACGAATCCCACCGCTGCCACCAAATCAGCTGTTACATCCCGAGCAGAAGGCAATTTTATAGGTTAGGTTATAGAATTTTGGAGGAATGGTAGGCTGATTATGGTCAAGTTAGTAAAGCTTGACCTTTATTTTTAAGTAGGATCGTTTGTACTTGTCAAAACTACGGGTTTTGCGTTAACAACAAATAATAATATTCCCCTTTAACAATGTTTATTAAATATTCAAATAATGTTTACAAATAGTTACATAAATGTTACTTACTTTTATTACAGATTAGTCGTAGGATACAGGTTATAGCGCTGGTCGGTATAAGTTTGGTTTTAAGATGTTGTTTCAATTGAATGAAACTAAGAAAGTTTGTTATGTTACACTTATGTAACTTTCACAACTTTAGGGTTTTTGCGTTTGTTTCAAGAGCTAGTACTGCTTCTAAGTGTTACTTATCGTCACTTGCACCTATTACGGAAAGAAACTTGTTTCTAAGTGTGAGAAAAGCAACTTGCACAATAATCGAGTACAACGCGGACTGAATTGCCGATTAAAGAAAGAATTAGTGAAAAGCTACAATTAATGAAACTTAACACGCAAAATACGACAGTTAATACATTTAAAATTATTGATTCTAAGTGTCAATTTGCTCTTCTTGCACCTTTTACGGAAAGAAACTTGTTTCTAAGTGAATAACAAAATAGACTTGCACGATAATCGAGTACAACGCGGACTGAATTGCCGATTAAAGAAAGAATACAATAAATTTTATTTAACTGAAGGGTCGCTCTACAATGACTATTGGTCTATAAAACCGCACCGGAACATTTGACAAGCTTTGTGGAGAAAGCTTTGGCTTATATACTCTAAAAATGACAAAAAGTGGGAAATTTGTAGTTAATTATGAGGGTAAAGTATGTTATCTCCTAGGAATTTAGGTCTGTTTGTCCTAAGTCCATTTATAAGTTGTTTTGATGAAGGAGTGCGCATTCCTTCATAAGCGACCTTATAGGTCACCATATATGGAAAGTGAAGATCGAGTTACATGTTGTTGTCTAGGAGCTACAGATCGAGATAACGATACAAGAGGCCCGAGCTTGCGTTGTTCGTCCTTGGCATGGCGCATCGCTTTTCACCTACTTTCATCTATAACATTTTCATGTCGCTTGCTTATCTCGCTTCTCAATCCTTCAAAACTCCAGATTTTATAACAACAAGAGTTGTTTTCATTTCTCTAAAGTTACTAAAATATTTGTTATTGAATATAAAGGTTAATTATATATTTAATTAAAATATTATGTCTTCTTCAATTTTTGTTTAATTTGGAAAAGTTTAAATTATGCAGAAAATATGTTACTGGGATGTAACATATATATTTACATTTTTGTGAAAATAAAAAAAACAATTAAATAAGTTATTGAGTATAAATATTAGAAATATAAATATTAGTAAACAAGAACTTTGTGACAGAAAATATCCGTGGTGGTGCTAACCACAACGATACTGCCAATAGTTATAGAACGACGTATCAAGATTGTATTTAAAAAAAATAATGCTTGCTTGCGTTAATATATAGTTGCTAAATTGTTTGTATACCAATAAGTGATAAAAAAAATTATAATAATAATAATAATGATATAAGTATACATACTATTATTATTACTATCAAATTATATTTGCTCTTTTTCAAAAATCTAATTGTTTATAATTCGACTTAGTGTTTATTCTTACAATTTATGATTTAAAAATTTTAAATTAACTTAGAATCGTGGCTAATTTATTGAGAAATTCCTTAATTCCAAGAAAAATAATTAGCAGCAATTCTACCATTATTATTCACTCCAACATGGCTGGAGATGATAATTTGACAACTGGTTCAGGTGGACCGAATGTCACTCTTCCTCCTGTTCCTGCTGATGCTAGTGCAGCAATGGCATCTGTCATGGAAAATATGACAGTGCAACAAAGCACTTATCATATTCTACATTTTGATGGAAAGTTTCCCCCATTAAAAGATTTTCTCCAAGATGTGGTAAATGGTGCAGTATTTGTAAGTGAGGCGGGCGAACCGAGTTTCATAAAAGCTATTTTAAGTAAGCTAAAGGGTCCTGCTTGCGAAAGTATTAGGGATAAAACTTTTAATAGGATAGACGACCTTGTAGCTCATTTAAAAAAACGTTTTGCTTCCACAAAAAAGTACCAATGGTATTTTGAAAGTATAATCAATTTAAGGATGAAACAAAGCGAAACTGTAAGCGATTATTATAATCGCTTACAAGGGTTAATAAGCGGTGCAAAACATGCTCTAGAAGCGAAATATACAACTCAATATCGTAATGCTAATGAAGAGGCTTGTGATCAAATTATAACTGTAAGTGAAATTATGATAAAACCGATAATAGATTGTGCTCTCAAAGCGTTTATTAGGGGCCTTCCTGAAGAAATGTCAACTTTTGTTGACACCAGAAATCTAAGAGATCTTCCAGAAGCTTTTGAACATGCGTTACGGGCAGAAGAAAGACAGGCATATGCAGATAGATCTAGGTCTTCGTCTTATCATATTTCCCGTTCCGGAAATTTTGAAAAAAATCGTTCACCCAGTCCATATTCTCGACAAGTAGAAAAAACGAATGATTTCGAAAAGAAAAATCGCGAGTCAGACCAACCAATTCAATTTTTAAAACCTAATGCTGATTCAAACACTTCTAATTTAGTTCAGTTTACACCAGAGCAATTAGCTCAATTTTACAAGTCAATATGGCTTCAAGCTCCACAGTCTGTCCCTTATCAGTATCCACAAGCTATGCAATATCCTCAATATACTCAATTTAAATCTCCTAGTCAAAATTAACCAATGATTAGAGATGGTAATATTTCTCCCAGATCAAATTCACCAGGACCACAGGGAAATTTAAACTTTCAACAGACTCGTCACTCAAACGCGGTGACGAGTCCAATTTCTCAGCGTTCCAGGACAGTACATTTTACAGACAATTCGGTAAAATCCTTAGAGTCGGAAGCAGGAATGAAGATTCCCCAGTAGTCGAACTGACTGCTCCCGAATTTAGACAACCTAAGGTTAAATTTCTGGTAGATCTTGGTTTCGACACTAAACTGATTAAATTAAATGTCTTAGATCCTGAATTAATCCTTTCCGTGGAAAACTATGCCTTAATAACTGGAATAACAAATCATTCAGTTAAAACATTAGGAACAATACAACTTACGATCCAAAAGAATCCTGTTGAATTTCACGTAGTTAAAAACAATTTTCCGATTTCAACCTCTGGTATACTAGGAAGACCTTATCTTCGGCAGGAACAGGCTTAAATTTCATTTAGACATAACGCTTTAGTAAAACTTTCAGACCCTATAACTCCTTTGATAGACGTCTCAAATAGAAATCTCAAGGAGGGTTATTTACCTCGTGTAACTACACCTGAGGGTCTCTATATTGGCGACGCAGTTGTTTCTTCAAAAGATGGAGTATGTCATGCTGTAGCTATTAATACTACTGAAGTGGATATTAACCTTGAACTTACACCTCAGGAACTAGTTCCGTTTGGCTTTTGCAAGTTCCCTGGAGAAGAGTTTACGGACTCAGAACTAGAAGATTTGCAGAATGAAAATGGTAGCAGTTATCCTGAACGTGTAGTAAAGGTCAAAAATGCCCTCTATGTTTCACATTTAACACCAGAAGAAAGAAAGATAGTGTTCGAGTACACATTTAATTCAGCATAGAATTCCAACCATTGAAAATAAGATTATACATAAGAAACAGTATAGATGCCCCCATGAAGCTCGAGAACAAATGGATCTTGCACTTCTCAAACAACTAAATAGAGGTATCATAGGTCCATCAAACACCCCATACAATTCCCCTGTTTTAATTATACCAAAAAAATTAGACGCATCCGGGGAAAAGAAATGGAGGGTTGTGGTTGATTGTAGAAAACTTAACGAGCAGGTAATAGGTGATTCTTTTCCATTACCCCATGTTAACTCCTTGCTGTAAAGACTCGGCACTGCGCGATGGGTATAAAGAATGCCCCGCCTACATTTCAACGATTATTAAATAATGTGTTAAATTCGATGCTTGACACAGAAGCATTTGTTTATTTAGATGATATTATTATTCATTCCGATACTCTAGAAGAACATGATAGGCGCGCTAGAAGACTTTTCAACCGTTTACGGGAAGCGAACTTGAAATTACAGTCTGATAAGTGCAAATTTTTAAAGACAGAAGTAGCATATCTTGATCACATAATTGGACCAGAAGGTGTTAAACCAAACCCTGCAAAAATAACAGCGATTAAACAGTTTCCTAACCCTACTAACCTTAAAGATCTAAGAGGATTTTTAGGATTAACGGGTTATTATAGTCGATTTATAAAAGATTACGCAAAAATTGCTAATTCTCTAACAATTCTTTTGCGAAAAGAAACTGTATGGAATTGGACTGATGATCAAGAAGAAAGCTTTTGTAAACTTAGGAATTATCTTTGTAAAGAACCTATTCTTCAATATCCAGATTTTGCAAAAAACTTTTAAATTAACCACAGATGCATCCGAAAACGCGATAGGAGCTATTTTAACACAAGAATTCGAAGGAATAGATTTACCTATTGCACACTTTTCGAAGATATTGAATAGAAACGAACAGAAATACCCTAAGGCAGAAAAAGAGTGTCTTGCTATTCTATATGCTGTTGAGAATTTTCGACCTTACCTTTATGGTCGAGAATTTATATAAGCTTGTGATTTCGAGCCCATAAATTGGATGAATTATATCGAAAATCCAGGTGCTAGACTACACAGATGGAGGCTTTGTCTTCAGGATTATGTATACAAATTTGAATATAAACCAGGTAAAATCAACAAAATTGTTGAAGCTTTATCAAACAACCCTGTGAATGAAAACAACCAAGAGAAGGACATGACTTCCACAACAGAGACTGATGCTGAATTGGATGATTCTAATCCTCCCACTCTTAGTACTAAAGACTTAACTCCAAAATCAAAGCCAGTGAAGGTGCTAGAAAAAGAAAAACAGTGTGTAAAATATCGGGCCTTACCCCTAACGCGATCTGCAGCTAACAAAAAAGATGGTGATAAAAAGTGCGCGGAAAGTAAATCTTCGGTTAGTAAGAAACCTTCTACTTCACGTCATCAACTCTCACAAGCTAAGAAAACCCCAAGAACAATTCTTTTTAATCCTAAACTCAAAAGAACTTTGAGTGACCCAACAGAAATTCAAAAACTAGAAAGACAATTTTCTAAAGTTGCACGTCATAATATTGCACGTTAAATTGCACATTTTTACATTTAGTTTAAATATGATTTCAAAAACAGCAAAGATATATATTAATTGTCAAAAAACAATTAATATATATCTTTGCTGTTTATGAAATCATATTTAAACTAAATGTAAAAATGTGCAATTTAACGTGCAATATTATGACGTGCAACTTAAATTTTAATTTAGTTGCTAGTATTGACTATTTAGTTAAAAAAATATGACTGTTGAAACAGGTAGTGTTTTTTAGGTTATCTTAGATGAGAAAAGAAAGGATCTGTATTTTTGACATTATTTAATTTTCCGAATGTTATTTAATAGCATTTAAAATTATTTATTATTTTTTAGATTTCATTGATTGTAAAAAAATTCATACTGAGGAGGTCTTTCTTTGAAGGACGAAAGCTTTGTTATTGACATAGACGTTGTTCTCATGTCATTTTTTTAAAAACAAATATATATTTTTAGACCAGCAAGAGAAAAAACACATTTATTACACCAAAAAAAACTAAACCCTTAATATTCATAATAAACCTTGCCCCAAAGACGATACATTTCCCATTTAAAATACATGGGATTTTGCTACTTTTTACAAATTAATTTTTTTTTTCGTTAAGTATTTCATTTTACATTAATGAAAAATATATATTCTTATAGGAAATTTAACGCTCTAAAAAAAGTTTTCATATGATGTTTTGATAAATTATCTCCTTTAAGAGTTATTTAATGTTAAAGTTCAACACTGTGTAAATTTTTAGATTTTAGTACTTTTATTGCAAAATTATTATGAAAGGATCCATATCAAATCATGCAGGCATTCCGACGATATAAATTGCGAATTATTTTCGCAATGACATATGTTATCCTACTTAAAAAATAATAAAATGCGTATTTTTTAAATTTTGAATAGGATTCTGTTTGCACTTTTTACGAATATTTTAAGATTTTATCAAAAAAATTACTTTTTTGTATTTTTTTCTATAAAATTGCGCAATTTTCATATTTTTTTATACTCTCGGGGCTCATTTTTACCTTTTATATACTCTTTTATGTAAAATTACGCAAAATAAAAAAATAATAAAAAACAAATGATACAATTTCAATTAAAAAAAAAACTTTTTAAAAAAGGACATCCTTTTTATCTCTTTATTTTCAGGATTTATTAATACTCATGTATAGTATTTAACATAAAAATACCATTCTACTTATTTTTTTTATATTGGAATATATAAATACAATTTTTATGTTACTTTTTTAAGTTCTTTAAAAAAATATCCTTTTTTAATAACATTATAATTTTTTTGTTTCTTAGGAATTATTTTATTATATATTTACATTTATTTCAGAGGCAATATCTATAAAAGAGAAAAAAATTTCTATTTATAGTTGAAATTTTTCTTTTAATCAATCCACTCAATCAGGTAATAATATTCTCGCATAATAAGTTATGTTCAATTTTATTGACAAAAAATTTTAACCTTCGTTTAAAAAATTTGAACGTCTTAAATAAACTAACCGGGATAAATAACATTTTCGAACATCATCATTATCATATAGATAATTAACATAATTTTCGGACATAATGTTAATTATCAATATTCTTTACTATTCACAAGATTTTTCAAACTGATGTTAAAATTTAAAAAAATAAGCGATGGTACGAAAATAGAAACCTGAAAAGTTGCGAAATTTTTGAATTTTTAGTAAAAAATTGAAAATAATTTTTTCTCTTAATAGATAAACAAAAAAAATACAAAATGGTATTTTTATGTTAAATACTACACATGAGTACCAATAAATCCTAAAAATAAAGAGAGAAAAAAGATGTCCTTTTTTAGAAATTTTTTCTTTTTAAATTGAATTTGTATCACTTGTTTTTTATTATTTTTTATTTTGCGTAATTTTACATAAAATAGTATATAAAAGGAAAAAAATGAGCTCCAAGAGCAACAAAAAATATAAAAATTACGCAATTTTATAGAAGAAAATACAAAAAAGTAATTTTTTGCTAAAATCTTAAAATATTAGTAAAAAGTGCAAACAGAATCCTATTCAAAATTAAAAAATACGCATTTTATTATTTTTTGAGTAGGATAACATATGTCATTGCGAAAATAATTCGCAATTTATATCGTCGAAATGCCTGCATGATTTAATATGGATCCTTTCATAATATTTTTGCCGTAAAAGTACAAAAATCTTAAAATTTACGGTGTTGAACTTTAACTTTAAATAACTCTTAAAGGAGATAATTTATCAAAAAATCATAGGAAAACTTTTTTTTAAAGCGTTAAATTTCCTATAAGAATATATATTTTTCATTGATGTAAAATGAAATATTTAACGAAAAAAAAATTAATTTGTAAAAAGTAGCAAAATCCTATGTATTTTAAATGGGAAATGTATCGTCTTTGGGGCAAGGTTTATTATGAATATTAAGGGTTTATTTTGGTTTGACATTTTGTTTTAGATGGTAAACTAATAATTTAGGGGGCGTCGCAAGAAATATTAACAACTTGGTAAATAACGGACACCCTAATGTGGATGGTGCATGTAGTTCAAATGGAAGTGAGCAACCACGGGCAGGAATAGGAGTTTGGTTTGGTCCAAATCACCCACTTAATGTTTCTGAACGAGCGACAGGACGGCAAACTAATAATGCAGCTGAAATAGAAGCAGCAACAGTAGCTGCTCTAAAGGCAAGAAAGGCTGGAATCCAAAACCTTAAAATCATAAGTGATTCTCAATTCATGATCCAAAGTATGACGGAATGGATGCCAAGATGGAAATCTAATGAATGAAAAACACAAGAAAAAAAACCTGTTAAAAATAGGAAAGCGTTTGAAAAATTATCAAAAGCTATAAAACCTCTTAATATAATCTGGGAACATGTGCCCAGTCATAAAGGTATAACCGGAAATAAAATGGCTGACGAACTAGCCAGAAATGGAATTGATAAGGAACAATTAGCTGTCTCCCCAGAATCTGAAATAGAGAGTTAAGACAATAAAGAAGAAGAGAACGTGGAAGACGTGTTTGTGGATCTTCTACCTCAACCTATTGGAAGCAGTGACTCAAGTGAAGATGAAATTTGCGAAAAATCAAAACTAAGAAATGATTTGGAAAAATCGTTCCGACAGTTTGATGATGTTATGAAGAAAAGAATAGATCAAACCAATTTATCTTTAGCATGGGACCATGAAGGAATAAACGAAGAAGTCAGTCGACCAAACATCACATCTGTTTCAAATGGTGAAGTTAATTCACATGAAGGATGTATATTTGTGCATTAAATAGAACTATTGTCAACAATATTACATATATTGATGTTGTAATATATAATATTGTTGATATTATACAATTATAAATGCCATATAATTGCATTTATTAGCGTATGTAATATTAATGAATAACGTAATATATATGTATATATAAATATTGATATAACAATAGTAAAAAGGAAAATATAGTAAAAAAATAAAATAAAATAATAACAGACATCTAATATTAATCATTACATTTTAATATGTATATATATATGTATATATAATAAATGCAAAAATTACTGTAAACAAAAATCAGTGTAACCAACGGTTGATGCATTTATTTTTGTATGAATTAATGCATAACGTTACAATTGCCATTTAATTAAAATTAAAATTTAAATGTTAATAACTACAGGTATGAACAGAATGAGAAAAAAAATAATAGCATAATAGCATGATATAATTAGATTAATTTTAGTTTATAATTAAAACATCAGTTTGCAGTTTTTAGTGATAGATGTCGAGCAAATAGATGTCACTTTTAAATTAAATTGTGATTTAAGAATTTTAATTATTTTTACGATTTCCTTGATTTTCACAAAAATTTGTCGATCGAGACTCGCTCAACATCTAACACTATTAATTCTTCATAACAAAAATACTAATAGAAATAAAAAAGAGATACTCACAATTTGGATCCATGATAATCCAATAATATGAAATTCACAAAACTGTTCCCTTTTTTTACACTAAATTACACTGTTAGTATCTTATCACTATGAAAATAAATTAAAAAGTTTGATAAAAAAACACACGTAAAGAACTATTAATGCAAAAGAGAAAAGAAAATTCTAATTAAAGACCGAACTAACGTCCGATTTTGATCACGCCTTGAATTATATTAAATATGTGTCATCAATAGTGTCTAAACACAGACACTAAATGCAACTCTGTATTAATCTCACTATAAGAAGAATCGCATATGGAAATAATATTTACATTATACACTGATAACATAGGATGAGAGGAATGTATGGTCAGGACCGTGAGTTCTCAGGGACGAGAACGAAACATCTGTGGTGGATTGTTACGAACAATCGTAACGTTAATAATTTCATTAATAATTCATAAAAAAACAATAAAATATATTAAATTAAATATAAAAGTGGAAACGTGTCAATGTTTAATATCTAGTTGCACATGAATACTTAACTACTACAGTCCCCGACAACCACGTGCGTTAACAGACGTAAACCGATACGCATTGATGTCTCGAAGATACATTATGTCTATATATATATATATATATATATATATATATATATATATATATATATATATATATATATATATATATATATATATATATAGTATGTATATATCTATATATATTCATTCAATTAAAACAATTAAAATAGAAAGAATAAATTCTATTATTTTCTATTTATTATTATAAAATATGCATATTTTATCAATAATCAATTATGTAAAAGTTGATTATTTTTTTATTATTATTATAATTATAATTATTCATATTATCTATTTTGTTAATTTTCTATAAAGAACTATAACTAATTGGCTTGTAATAATTAATTACGACAATACATGTAATATATGTAGTGTGTAAATAATCAAAACCAATTGTTGTTATAAAATTTGCTGAAAAAGGAGATGTAAGATGTGAAAAGGGGAGGATATTCGCGTAATTCAATTCATACTACTGTTTTTCTCCTCTTCTCTTTCGCGAATAGGTGCATTGAGTCATGCGACGCTGGTACTATACGCACACAAGCAAAATCTATAGTTATTGATAATGTAACTGGAGATTCTTAAGAAGCAATGCACTATGCATATATCAATCTTCTCCTATTTTCTTTCCTTTTACTCCTAAAATTGAAGAAGTGTTGGAACATAAAATATAAGTTACATCTTCAAAACCAACTACCACATTGCAATGAAGTTTAAACCGTATAGATTTAGTCTCAATTTCATATAAAAGTGAAAGAGACATAAGGAGGCTATAGTTGTTTTTTAAGATTGTTATTCACATTTAATTCTTAGAATTAAAAAGTTTGTGGAATAGCAGGTGTAATGAAGTTTAACACGTGCAGGGTTAATTTCATGTAAAGAAAGAAACAAGAAGATGGCTATAGTTACTCTTTAACATTGCAAATCATATTTGATTCCTAGAATTAAAAGTTTGTGGAAGATGTTCTATTGAAAAATTCCCAGAATCCTATACTGCATGTCCAAATATGGTATTGCCACCACTAATTCCGTGCAACCCCCATTTCATCTATTTCATTTTGCATTGTGCAGAGCTTCTATAAAAGCCAGGGCACAAGCTCTAGTCTTTAGTCTTAAAGTTGCTTCAGTACCTTTGTGACGCGTTTATGCGATAATTTTTGCTCGTCTTAACAAATACAAGTTTGAGAGTTAATTCGCGAGGCGTTCTAAACTTATTATTCTAATGTATCACGATAGATTTTCGTTGAGCTAGATAATAAATCGGGATATTGCTTTAAATTCAAAAATTATTATATTCTGTTGTATCACGATAGATTTTCGTTGAGCCAGATAATAGTTCAAGAATTCGTAGAATCCGAATAATAGTTTTAAAATTATTATTCTCTGTATCACATTAGCTATTCGTAGAATCCGAATAATAGTTTACTTTAGACCCGTCCGCGTGCTGGCTTTAAATCGGTGATTTGACGTAGTTAGAAGTTGTTTAAATAATTCAATAATTAATTAAATAATTTTTGTTCTTATAACCGGCCAGTTGTGCGGATTGTACTTGCGCCGCCTATGCTCAAACGGGCACCGATACCGCGTTCGAGACGTGGATAGTACGCGTAAGCGTACAACTTTTATTCAATTTGCCCGTCGAAAGAACGGTGAGTCAAAGATATCCTCCCTTTCTCTCCATCTTTCAGGCGGTAGAGTGTAAGAGTATACTGTAAGTAAGATAACAAATGTATCGTTCCCTTTTATTATTTTCCTATTGTATCAAGCAAGCATTATTATAATTAAATCTCTTTAATGTTAATAAACTAAGCCAAATTATACGAAATTGTGAGTCTTATTATTTATTAAAATTTTATCTTTCTGTCAAATATTAAGTGTTAAATTTTCATCTCAAAGGAAATAAGATACTTTTTGGAATTTATTTATATTCATTGGCAGTTTCGTCTTCTATCGGCGATCAAATCAATCGAACCCACAAAAATAAACATTATCTGATTGGGATTTCTCTCTCAGGTATTGGCAGCTTGGTTCCTCCGGCGAATAATTAATAAATAAATTATTAAATAAATAAAAATAAATACAATTTATTTTTTGTTCGTAACAAAGCGAATTTACAAATTAATACAATATTATGAATTATAATAAATACAAAATAATAAGAGTTTGAAATTTCTTACCGAAATAAATCAGTGATATTGTTAACATTATCCCTGAAGAGGAAATCGTTGAGATTTTGAAACGTTGAAGGAATATATAAAATAACATTTGGTCCGAATAAATTCGTTTTTATTTACCTTACATATTTCATTTAATTTTTCCTGGTATGATTTTTGTTCTGTTCTCATATACATTGGTTCGTAGACATTTTGCTGCTCGACAATTTTTTCATTTTTGATTAGATTTTCCAAATCAAGACTTTTATTCAAAATTTGGTCTAGTATTTTAAAATCAACACTTTCACTAACAATTTCATCGAATATTGCCGTATCAACACTTTCACTTATAATTTTATCGAATATTACCGAATTAACACTTTCACTGATAATTTCGTCGAATATTGACGAATCAACACTTTCACTGATAATTTCGTCGAATATTGCAGAATCAGCACTTTCATCCTGTGATGTCATGCTATTAGAAATTACTTGTTAGAAAGGAATTCCCAAGTTTAAAATCTTTTGTCCGTCTGAATCTTGTAGAATCTTTTGAATTTTAGTTTGAAATTCTTCTACGGGTAGAACTTTTCTTTCAGGTGGTGGTGTGGTCCAGAAGTTTTGAAAATTACTCGTCGTCGTTTGTGGTGTGTTTCACAAGTTTTGAAAATTACTCGTCGTCGCTTGTGGTGTGTTTTTTTTCCTAGTATAAGGCACCTCCGACGTTTGTGGTGTGTTTTTCCAGTTATAGGACGCTTCGGGAGTTTTTGGTGTGTTTCACAAGTTTTGAAAATTACTTGTCCTCGCTCTAAAAGTATCCATGCAGATTTTTTACTGGATTTTTATGTAAAGATTTAAAACATTTCACACTAATTTTCATGTGAAGTTCCGTCTGGATTTTTTAACATTCTAAATAAACGTCAAATACTTTAAAAAATCTTTTTAAAACATACAAAATGGTAAGTTGAAAATTAGAATTCAATGTCCACTTTTTAATATCTTTAAATAATAAAAGTATGCCAAATTTCCATGCGGATTTCCATTCAAAAAATTTAAGTGTTTTTTTTAATTGGGTAGTAAGCTATTGCATAGTATCCCAGACTTTTCAATTGTGTATAAATACACAATTGAATACATTCATACGGACGATAATAATTAATCTCATCTTGAATTTCTATAATTATATCCACATGTCTACGGACTGTTCGGAGAATCTTCTATCAACAATAAAATTTCTTTCCTTGTTGGTGAAATCATTTTTTTAATTAAAAACATTTTCATTTCATTCAAGTTGTGCTTTTGCCTCGGATTTTCCTTAAAGCTTAAATCCTACACTACAAGACCCACGACAAAAATTACGAATCCAATGTCAGATTTTCAAAATGTACCCAATATGACGAACGACTTTTTTAAAAATCGATCCAATTGTCCTAAAACTTGTTAGTCGGGTATGGCATTAAAAGAATGGATGATTGTGAATATACGGCCCTCTTCAGGGCCACCAATTACTTTTTACGAAAGAATGTTATTAAGGTCGAAAATAATGTTTTCAAACTTATTCAAATATTATATTATTCTATAATAGTAAATAATAGTATTTTCCCAAAAATCCCAGTAATTGGAGCAATCGCAGTAATTGGTGCGTTTACCCTATATGTAGAGTTTTCTAGCGCTTCAGGTTAAAGAGAAAAAAATACTGAAAACCCTCAAAACACGATTTTTGGAGTCTTTACCCCACTTTTCTTAAAATCCTGACGTGATGGGCAATTTTAGGACCCAGGATCTTGTTTAGTGGACAAAACAACATAAGAAACTAATTTTGCAGGCCTGTATAACTAACCGGGAAAAAAAATATATATTAGCCTGGAAAACCGGGAATTAGCCTGGAATTTTTTTTGTAACTTTTAGTGGCCACCCTGAGTCAGATTTAAAAAATTAAAAATGTCGGATCTAATATGGCAGACATCAAATTAAAAAAATTATTCAGTTTTTATAAAACTTGATATCAAGGGGGTTTTAGGAGTTGCTAATTACGAATATGTAGCCAGATTATAAAAACATTCAAAATGGCAGATCCAATATGGCGGATATCAAATTAACCCTCCGTCATCACACACCTAGGGAGGGATTCCCTCTACGGTTTCAGTATTTTTTAAATAACTTTTGTTTTCCTCATTGCAAAATAAAATCAGTTTCTATACCTTTCGACAATTTACTCCTCAACATATTTCTAAAAAAAACATTTAGTTTAAACATAATTAATATTTAATTATGAAGCTTCAAAGCCAGAAAAAACTCAAAAAAATAAGGTTATGTTAAATAAAAAAATCAAGTTTTAAAAATATTTTTTGTTCCACTGTTGGTTAATGACAAAATTATATTATAAATATAATTAAAATGAATTGTTTAATGATTTTTTTGCTTATTTGTATTGTTATTGTTACATTATTTTTACATGTCAAGTGGAATTTCTTTGAAGATGTGCATTCGTGTAATTAATTTTTATTTTTGAGATCGAAAATTAATTTTATTAATTTTATAATTTAGAATAACTTACTACATATTTGTAAGTTTGTGTTAAAACTAAATTTTTGTTGATTCCTTCATTTATGTTGTAATGTTGCTTATTTTACAATGTGGTGAGGGATTCCCTCTAAACGTGTGTAAAGTCGTAATTTTTCCTCATGTGTGTGACGGAGGGTTAAAAAAATTATTTAATTTTCATATAACATTATATTAGGGCGTTTTCGGTGTCGCTGATTACGAATATGAAGTAAGATTTTAAAATTCAAAATGGCGTATTTAATATGGCAGACATTAAATTAAATTTTTTTTCAATTTTAATAAAACTCGATATCAGGGGTTTTCGGAGTCGCTGATTACGAAAGTGAAGTCACATTAAAAAAATTGAAAATGGCATATTTATTTATTTGTTATTATGCTTCGAAGCATAAAATTGAAATAAATAAATCTGCCATTTTTAATTTTTTAAATCAGACTTCATATTCGTAATCAGCCACTCCGAAAATCCCCTGATATAAAGTTTTATGACATTTAAATAATTTTTTTAATTTTATGTCCGCCATATTGGATCATATAATTATTTTTAAATATTTGACAAACTATTTTTATCTGTAAATATCTCACTTTAAGCTACTTTATACATGTAGGGATCCAACAGCCTAAAACTTCTCTTTAAATGTTTCTGAAAATTATTCCTTACATACTAGCATATGTTTAAAAAAAGAAAAAAAATCATTTGAGTAAAAAAAAAAAGTGACTCTTGGCCATTTTTAGTAGTAAAGTTCTCTAATTGGTTCGCGTCTGAAAAGAAATTTCTATACTTAAATTGGATTAATATTGTTTTCACAACTAACAAAAAGCGTAAAACGAGTTTAACGCGTTGCAAGTAAATCTTTCGAGCCATATAAATCTACCTCTTTAAAACATCTCATTTATATTTAATAAAATAAAATAAAACACAGTCAACATGCTTAATCTAGGCTATTTTAAACAAAAATCAATGTTGAAGAATTGCATTTATGTTTAAGATTATGTCTTTCAAAAAATTAAAATTGTATGGTCATACAAAATATACTATCTAAGGAGTAATTTGTCATATTTCTCATTTAATTTGGTGGTGAAAATCGAGGGAAACATTTATTTAAATCTAGTCACGTACAAAATTTTATATATAAATATTTATTCAATGAGGTGTAACTTAATTTCAAATTAATTAGGAAGCTGCAATTATTGATTAACAAACTTTCATCTTATATGTGAATAAAAAAGTGCCTTATTATGCCATTAAAAGAAGTTGTAAATAAAAAAGTGCGTTAAATATTCATAGAACGCTAGAAATTTAAAAAACAAAATTTATTATTCAAAGGGTTGTGTAATATTCTTCTCAAGAAATTTACACTACCGTCGGGAATTATCGGTACAGCTGCACGCGCACGGCCCAAAAACATACCAATCTTTAAATTACGATTTTTTTGTAAATACAAATGTCAGAAAATTTACAAATATACCATTCAAAAGATAATTTAATTCTACAATTAATAAAACATAACTAAAAATTTTAATAGTTTACTAGCGTCATATTCCTCGCTTGCTAACGCTCGCGAGAAGTCAAGAGGCAATGGGGAAGGGAATCTGTGACGTCAAATACAGTCTCGTCGCTCATTTGATTACACAGCCACACAAAAAAATAAAGTGTCTTGATCTGGGGTCGAGACATATGTATTTCGATGTATTTCGATGCGCTGAATCCGAATCCGCTATCAGAATTTGGCCAATGGGTCCTGGTTTCGCCCTTACCTCAAAAAATACCCTAATATCGTTTAAAATGGTCACTTTTGAATTATCAAAATTTAATCTAATCGCATATTGATAATTTTCTAACATCCCTTAATTTAAATAAACTATTTTATAAGCTTTTCAATTAAAAAATCATATAAAACATTAAATCTATCGAACCTAACCTCAAAAACACATATAAGATTCGAAACAAACAAATTATACCATACACAGCAAAATAAAAAATAGGTAAGCTCATGAAAGTTACAACCTAGGTGTTTCTATGACTGCTGATTACGAAGCCGGTGTTAGTTAATCAAAATTCAAAATGGCGGATCCAATATGGCGAACAATATAATTAAAATTTGTTTGGATAACGAATCCCATGTCGGTTTCTAAAAATATAAAATGGCGGATACAATATTTGCAGTCTTTATTATTTTAAACGATTTTTTAAAATTTATTACTCGCGGTTTTTCGGGACCTTTGATAACGAATCCTATATCAATTTTTATAATCTTAAAGTCTTACGAATTGTTTTCTAACAATTTTTTCTAACTTAATATTTTAAGGCTTTAAGATTATAAAAATTTATATACAATTCGTTATCAAAGGTCCCGAAAAATCGCGAGTAATAAAGTAAGATTATAAAAATTTATATACGATTCGTTATCAAAGGTCCCGAAAAACCGCGAGTAATAAATTTTAAAAAATCGTTTAAAATAATAAAGACCGCCAAATTGGATCCGACATTTTGAATTTTGATAAACTAACACCGGCTTTTTGAATCAGCAGTCATAAAAACACCTAAGTTGTAACTTGCATGACCTTACCTATTTTTTATTGCGCTGTGTATGGTATAATTTGTTTGTTTGGAAACTTAGATGTGTTTTTGAGGTTAGGTTTTGATAGATTTAATGTTTTTTATGAATTTTCAAATAAAAAGCTCATAGAATAGTTTATTTAAATTAAGGGATCTTAGAAAATTATTAATATGCGGTTAGATTTAATTTTGATAATTCAAAAGTAACCATTTTAACGGTATTAGGGTATTTTTTGAGGTTAGGGCGGAACCAGGATCCATTTTTGAGTCAAAATTATCACTTAATTAAACTAAGACAATCAATTTCAATGTCTAAAGTAGTAAGAAAAAAATAAGTTACCTTTTAAAACTTAAATTTTACACTACTTTTACACTTCCGAATCACTTTACTCATTGTAAGAGCGACTTCTTTTTTGGTTTGTATTCTTAAAAATGCGTTACATTAAACGATAACGTATATGGGTGATTTTCACGTAAATGTGCAACTTTAAGATCAGTTCAAAAAAAAATTTTGTTTTTTTAATGTTAAACATCACTTTTCCTCATCATTAGGGCATAATATAGTTGTAATTTGAACGGTTTTACTGCAACTATAATTATAAAAAAATTATAACAAATTTTCAAAAATTGGCTGCCACGGAGCTGACCAGGACCACCATATGAATTGAATTATATACTGCTCAACTGGGGCTATTTTATGTACGCGAGGTATTTAATAAATAAAATTATGAAGGGTAGATTCCAGTTCAAAATGTCAAAAAAATCGATTTTTTTGTTTTTATTTTCGGATTTCTTATAGTATCAAGAATACTCTCCTAAAATATTATTGCAAAATTCGAAGTAAAATAAAAGTTATACATCCTTATTCTTCACCATGTCAATGATGTTTTTGTATGCGGATAAGCAATCGAATGATTTAAATGTTTTCTCATTTGCATTTTTTAAAAAAAACAAACAAAAATGTATTTGGTGTTGCTGATCACAAATTAGATATCAAATTTTCAAAATTCAGAATGGCGGATCCAATATGGCGGAAAAGAAAATTTTTTTATTTTAATTTTTTTTTCATTTAATTTTTTTTGTCCACCATATTGCATCCGCCATTTTTAATTTTGAAAAAATGATGTCATATTCATAATCAGCGACCCCAAAAACCCCCCCGTAACGATTTTCAAGCAAATCCAATGATTTTGAAAAAATATGTCCGCCATATTGGATCCGCCATTTTGAATTTTAAAAATCTGATTCCATATTCGTAATTAGCGACCTCAAAAACCCCCGAGTAACGATTGTCAAGCAAATCCGATGATTTAAAAAAAAAAATTTCGAAACTTATGAACAAAAACTTTAAATGCGTTTTTCTCAAAATGTATTTTTTTGATCTGGTAAGAGTGATATCTCGAGTTCTTTTGAAGCAATTTTGAAAAATCAAACGGCTTTTGATTCAGCGTCATCATGGCTATAAGTGGAACCTCAAAAACTGGAAAATTTCCAACTCCCCTTTTTTTATAAGAAAAATTCTGAATAAACACACCTTTTTTTGCATATTTTGGGAAAAAAGTACTGTAAAAGAAGGGGGAGGGAAGAAAATTCTACTTTTTTAAGGTTCCACACCTAAATAAATATCCAACGAAGAGAATGTCACTTCGTTTTTGGTTTTATCTGTTTTAGAAAGTTTGGAATCGATCTTACCAGCGAAAATGGGCATTTTCGAAAATGGCGTATATCGCCGCCATTTTGAAATGAAAATAAAAACAATTTTTTTACACATTCTTAAATAAATTATTTATTACACGTAAAATAAATTTTTCAAATAAATGTCATAGTTATTTTAATAATATATACTAGTCACTATTTTTGCGCGCTACGCACGCCCCTTTTCTTTCTGCTATTAAAAATGGAAATGTTTTAACACCGAAAAGTCTCTAATATTACTCTAAAGATACACACATAGTTTTTAAAAACATTTTATCTTTAAAGGATTAAATTTTATTTTAAATTTTGTGTACCTATTCCTTTTTTGAATAATATGTTCTGGTAATATAACATTATCATCTGCATCATTTAATTCACCATTGACAACTTTAAGTAAAAAATGTACAAATTTCGTTTCTTGTTTCTTCTTGCTCTCATATTATCAGTTAATGTGTATTTTTTGAAATATTTCTATAGTGTACTATTTTTTATTGATAAATTTACTATTTCTGATTTAGTACCCCGTTCTTTAATTGGTAAAATTTGTCGAAAATCTCCGCCTAGAATTACAATTTTACCACCAAACGGTTCGTTGGAATAGATAATCCATAATTTCTAAAGCATATTTTGGAGCCATTGGTGCTTCATCCCAAATAAAAACATCTATATTTTTTTAAAAAAGGCCTTCTAAAGACTGAACTTTAATGTTTGAAGATGAACCACTGTATAATGGAACGGGTAAGTCTAAAACTTTATGAACAGTTTTTCCATTAGGAAGCAAAGTCGCAGCTATACCTATAAATACCATGTTGCAAACATTTATTCCTTTACTTCTTAACAATTGCCATAGAAATATCAAAAGAAGAATCCTTTAGGACATCAAGTACATAATCAACTTCAAGTTTTTGTTTTACATTTAATTTAGCATAACTCTGTTCTCGTATGTTAATATGTTCTGCAATATTTATATCATTAACTTGTTCAGTAAAAATTGCATCTTGTATATCTAATAACCCCTGAAAGTCAGTTAAATTATATCTTTTGTTAAATAACATTGTTTTAATATTTCTACAAGCCCTTTGTTTAGCTTCAATGTCGTTTATTTTTTAATAATCTTCTGACATTTGACCCTTAAATTGTTCCCATATATAGTTTATCCGGATGTACAGGATGACATTGAATTAAAATTCTTGTGAATAATTGGCGAAGTAAATGAGGCATCATCCATAATGCAGCTTCTTCGATTGTCCTAATCCACTCACTATCATCTTCTACAAGTCCAAATGCCAAACAAGCAGTTGTAAAAAATTTATGAACAACACCATTAACTGTTCTTAAACTTTCAAAAGAAGTTGCTCCTTTTACTGTAAGCAACAATAATTTAAGTTGAAATAACCCTAATGGATGTGGATTAACTAAATACATTTTTCCCTATACTTTTACTTTACAAATTCTTTGTTTCCATTCAAGAGTTTTTGTTACACATGTATAATGCTCTGGTATTTCTGAATAATTATACTTTTGAGCATTACTATCTCGTTGGTTAAGTTTAATATAATCAAAAAGTTTTGTATTTAAATCGAAAGAAATGCCATTACTATATTTTTCTTCTCGAATAATAACATTCTGTTCATTTGGCAAATGTATAGGTAAGCGATTAACGCTATGACTCTTTTCTCTAAAGGTTTACTTAGAATTCTCCAAACTGCCTCAGCTGGACCAACATATCTATTTTCTTCATAATGATGTATTTCATTATGATTAACAGTTACCTCACCATTCGCATTTGTGATAACAATAGATGCATCATCATGCCCTTTGAGAATATATTTATATAAATATTTAACATACTTGATATTCGAAACTATTTCTACATTAATATGGCAGTTAAATTTTTTTGAAAGTTTAGGGCAATACGGAACAATATTAGAATTAGCAACAATAAATCCATTTGGTCGTTCACACGCTTTATTATTATTTCTTCGACGACAATGAACATAGCAATTTTCTTCAATTGTAGTTTCTTCTTGGTAACTTTTTGGAAATTTTTTGAATATTTCCCATCAATTAAACACCAATCTTCGCAAGGTCCGTGAATATTATTTTGCATTATTATTTTATGTAAAATAGGATTGATATTTTCATCAGGAATTTCTGCAGAAATATAACGATCAACAACTTCAACTGTTAATATTTTAGAATTTTCTTTCAATATAAGTAACAAATGAATGTGTGGCAATCCTCGCTTTTAAAATTCAATAACATGAACATAAGATTTGACTTCTCCAAATAATTTATTATTAACAATAGGTTTAAGTAGATGTTTAACTTTTAATGCGAAAACCCTAGTTACTATATCGGGTCTATCAGCAGCAGTTTGATAGGAGAATAAATTTTCCTGTATCTCTTTCCAATTTGGATTACACGTCATTGTGATAAATAAATCTGGTCTACCATGACGAGCAACAATAGCCATCTAATCCTGATATTGTTGCATCATATTGCGAGGTGATCCTATAAAAGTAGAAGGCAATATATGGGATAAATCCCTGGTTCAACATTCGGATCTAAATTACTAATTAATTTTAATTCCTTTGTAGATTTATTATAAACCGTTTTATAAGATTCTGCTATTTCTCCTTCAGAGTTTGTATTAAAAATTCCAGCAACTTCATTAAAACTTTGAGAATTGTATCAATTTTTTAAAGCTTTTTTTCAACGTGAACAATAATTGTAACTCAGGAATTTCTTCATTATTTGTCTTGATAATTTAGCTTCTATTTGAATTACCTCTGACAGCATCAAGTAAGATTTTGTGTATACATTAGAATTTCTCATCATATTTTCTATAGATCTTAAACGGTTTTCATCCAAATTTTTATTTACTTTTTAATCTGTATCTGATTGATTTCTCAGGGTCATAAATAAATAATTGATCAAAACATGGATCCTCACCTTTATCCGGATATAAAGCACTATTAATTTGATATTAAATTAAACCTTGAATTTTGTAACAGAATGGTCCTCTTTTTCTGCCATTAAAATTAATTACATTTGCATTTAAAGATGCAAAAAAAATAATATAAATAATTTACAATTTTTCCTTTTATCCAATTTAACCAATTTCCAGCTTTGTTTTTATCCAATATAACCAATTTCCAATTTTTCCAATAATTTTTCCTATTTGCTTTATCCAATACAACCACTTTCCAAGTTAACCAATTTTTAATTTTGCCTTTTATCCAATATAACCAATTTCTAATTTTGCCTTTTATGCAATCTAACCAATTTCCAGCTTTTTATCCATTGTAACCAATTTACAATTTTTTTTTTATCTAATTTAACCAATTTTCAGCTGTGTTTTTATCCAATATAACCAATTTCCAATTTTTCCAATAATTTTTCCGATTGGTTTTTATCTAATAGAACCAATTTCCAAGTTAACCAATTTCTAATTTTGCCTTTTATTTAATATAAACAATTTCCAATTTTGCCTTTTATCAATTCAACCAATTTCCAGCTTTTTTATCCAATATAACCTTCTTTTTGCCTGTTTTGAACTGGAATGTCCCCTTAAAAAGAACCTCTTTGTCAAAGAACCATAAATTAGTTAATTAAAATCCTTAAAACTTCAACCGGTGAGCAACATATCGGCAAAAAATTAACTTTAATTGATATTTATAAGTTTTTCAAATTAGTTTTAAAACTATATCTCCCGTTTCTCTAATAACTTGAAAAGTGTATTAGATATTATATTGTTATCCATTTAACCTTAAAATATTAATTTCAAGTTTTTGAAAAATATCATATTCAAAACATTTAAAAAAGCTCCTATTGAAATGATGATTCAAAGTTATTTACATGTGTTTAAATGATAGTTTTAAAATTATCATAATGTATTATTGTAAAATGTTTTTTTAAAAAGAAAAAGTGTTATTTATTTTCTGAGTAATATAAAATTTGAAGAAAGGTTGTTAATTTTCAATAAATCATGATTTAAGCAAGATCTTAGTGTTTTTTATTTTACATTTTGTTATAGGGGAGAGTAGGCTACATTGAACCAGCGTCAACAGTGAACCACTTCAATTTTCTGAGAAATGACTGACAAGTAACACTACCCAATCATGAATCGCAGATCACATTCTATTATGAATCATTTTTTAGATAATCGAAAAATATTTGATACGTATTTTTTTATTTCGGCTGACATGCAATTTTTGGGGTTAAAATGGGGGTTGAAAATACCGATTTTTATGTAATGTGTAAGGATCATATGTGTAAACCAGTAGAAATATTAAGATAATTAATGATACAATAAAAGCATAATGTTAAACTATGATTCTTATAAGAAACCAGTTTTTAAAATTCTAAAACAATAATTGTTTAAACAATATTTTTTTGAACAATAATTGTTTTAAAAAGGAAATTGCACAAGAAAATAATAACAATGTTTAAGGACATATTTCAATAATAAAATGCTACGAGAAGATTTTTTGAGTACACATTTCTTATGTGTCAAGAGTTCCTCTTTCAAATGGCGTGCTCAAAAAAACTAAAAAAATGTTAAATAAACAATTTATTTAACAATTTATAACAAAAAACACGATTTTTAAGAATTTTAAATTGGTTTTTTTTAATTTTTTTACAGCTTAACCCTTCAGCATACCTTCTACTGTTATAAATATCGCGTCAAAAATAGTTGGGCTACGCAAGATAGGACTATTTTGGGGATTAAATTTTTAAATAGCTGACACAAAATGGCGACCAAAGTTACTTTTTTTAAACAGTATTATAAACAAATGGAGGAAATTTTCAAAAATAGTTAACTTTGAAATTAAGGAAGATTTCCACTATATCAGCAATTAGTGACATCTATTAGACGTCAATTGAACTCTTTGGTTTAGAGTGCACAGTGCAGTCGTTCACGCAGCTTATTTTTTTAGATCAAAAATTAAATTCAAAAATATAATTATTTACCGACAACCATATCGGAATAATTATCTTAAGAATAACACCTGACTCTAAACCAAAGAGTTCAATTGACGACTAATAGATGTCACTAATTGCTGATATAGTCGAAATCTTCCTTAATTAAAAATTCTTAATCAGCAAATAATTTCCTACATAGTTAACTTTGCTTGAAACTTGTCACTCGGGGGTTTTTGGGGTCGCTGATGACGAATATGACCTTATTTTTTAAAAATTCAAAATGGCGGATCCAATATGGCGGACGACAAATTTAAAACATGATTGTTTTCTCTTGAAACTTATCACTCGGGAGTTTTTGGGGTCGCTGATGATGAATTTCACCTCATTTTTTTAATAATTAAGAATGGTGGATCCAAAATGGCGTACGAAAAACTTTTTAAATGATTGTATTCTCACCGCGTGGAGTTAAACCGTTTTCAAAAAATAATTTTTCATTTTTAAAATTTTTTGAATATTTTTGTTGCCTTTTATATTTTTTAAACGTTATTTAGAAAATTTTTAATCTATTCTTAGGGACCGTTCATAAACTACGTCACACTATTTTGCATAATTTTTCCACCCCCCCTACCCACGTCACAAATTTTACTTGCTTTAGCGCCATTTTTTCTACAGAACGTCACAAAAAATGAATTTTACCCCCCCTATAAGGCGTGACGTAGTTTATGGACGGCCCCTTACTTTAATTATTTTTTTTCATGTGATTCTGAAAAACACTGTTTGCAAAAATATTGATTGCATTGCTGACATAATAAATACGTTCAACTTTTCGTCAAATTATATATATTTTCATAATTATGATTTAATGTTGATTTTTATATAATAAATAATTTCAAAAATTAATTAAATTACTTTTAATAATTAATATATTATCATAATTAATGTATTCAATATAGTATGTATTTAAAACGTACTCTTTAAAAATTCCCGCAAATTATTTTATATTCGAATATTAATAATTATGAACTAATTAAATAATCAAGAAATTAAATTGAATTAGTTCTTGAAAAATAATAAATTAATGTAATGGATATAAATAGTATATTATATTTTCAAAATTTACTGATTTATAATTTCCTGACAAATTACACTACCGGTCAAAATTGAGTGACCGCCCATTTTCAGGTGATTAAAAAACATTTTAAACATATGTTAAACAATATATGGAATCTAAAAAATTGTTCTTTTTATTTCTGGAAAGATGATATAATTTTGAAAAGAACAAGATTTTTTAGAAGTCATTTTGACATTACTTTATTTAGATATTTTTAAAAAATCGACATTTTTAATGTTTTACAAAAATTTAAATTACTTTTAAAATAATGAACGCTTGTTAATGATGTTTGGCTTATTTTAAGAGGGGTTTCTCATGAAAAAGTCAAAATGAACATTTTTGTTTTTTTTAAATTTTTTTTTTAAATAATAATCTAAATCTTTTTACATATTAAAATTGATGTATTTTTACAACAACAAAAAATATTTTTACATCTAAATTATTGAATTAAGCTTTTGTCACAGTGTGGTGAAGTTGACTCTGAAAAAATAAAGCGTTTTGCGGTAGACACGATTCCGCCATTTTGAATCACCGGAAACCTAAAAACCAAAAAGAATCTTAAAATATACATATGTGGTGAGTCTGTAAACTAGGGGTTTTACTTAAAACTAAAAAATAAAAAAATGGCAGGCTTTTGAATAAAAAATTCGAAATTCGTTTTTCAAATTTTTCATTCAAAGCCTGTCACTTTTTAATTTTTTGGTTTTTAGTAAAACCCCTAGTTAACATACTTACCACATATATATATATATATATATATATATATATATATATATATATATATATTTTAAGATTCTTTTTGGTTTTTAGGTTTCTGGTGATTCAAAATGGCGGAATCGTGTCTACCGCAAAATGCTTTATTTTTTCAGAGTCAACTTCACCACACTGTGACAAAAGCTTAATTCAATAATTTAGATGTAAAAATATTTTTTGTTGTTGTAAAAATACATCAATTTTAATATATAAAAAGATTTAGATTATTATTTTTAAAAATAAAAAAAAAATTTCAAAAAAACAAAAATGTTCATTTTTTGACTTTTTCATGAGAAACCCCCCTTAAAGGTAATTTGCTACACTATTAGAATCACTTATAGTAATTAACGAGTAATTTTTTTCTTAGAAAGTGTAGACTGTCAAACTTGGACCAAGAACATTCAAAAAATTTAAAACATTTTTTCTGTACTAAAAATTATTTTAGAAAATATGTTTAGTAGTTATTCAAATTTGTATAAAACATTGAAAATGACGATTTTTTAAAAATATTTGAATAAATTATTGGCCAAACGACTTTTGAAATATTTTGTTCTTTCTAAAATTTTATCAACTTTTAGAAAATAAACAAAAAAAATTTTTAATTTAGTAAATTTTATGTTTTAATACGATTTTCATTCGCCTGAAAATGGGTGTTCTCTCAATTTTGACCTTTAGTGTAGTTCAATTTCGTACGCCATTTTGGATCCACCATTTTTAATTTTTGAAAAATGAGGTCAAATTCATTATCAGCAGTAGTTAAGCTAGGCGGGTTCTGGGCCACTTACCTACAGTCGGTAAGGTAGATTTCTTTAATAGTGAACTTTCAAGTGGCTTAGAAGGGGTGTTCTGTTTTACCGACCGAGTTTTTAGTACCGGCCGCCACCGCTGGATGGCGCCACTTTATTTTTGTTCAATTTAAACCCCCTTAGAGGGGTATTAAAATTTTTATTTTTAAACTTTCAAGTGGGTTACAAGGGATGTTCTACTTTACCGACATCTGAGTTCCGGCTGCTACAGAGAGATGGCGCCACATGTGAATTCTGACCCACTTGGCGGGAAATTTAAATTTTTTATTTTTAAACTTTCAAGTGGGTTACAAGGGGCAATTTTAAATTTCGCGCCACTAAGTGAAAGTTGGTTGGTGTTCTACTTTACCGACTTTGATGATAATGCTCCTATAAAAATGCCGGTAAATTACCGACTGATGGTAAGTTACCGACCGATGATAAGTATTACCATCAGTCGGTAATGTAGATTTCTTCCACAATTTTTGGTCGGGTCGGTATGTCAGGGTTCTACATTACCGACCGATGACCCACTTGGATTTTGTTAACTTCAAGTTATCCCGGTAGTCGGCGTTTACTACATTGTAGTTGCGCGCACCTGTGGAGTAGTGGGGAGTTGCGCAGTGGGGAGGTGAGTATAGTTGGGACTGGGGTATAAGTTACGGAGCGCGGGCCAACACACTCATTCTTTCTTTCAGCTTCCATCATTTTAGGTAAGTTTCTCTTTCAGGTCTCTTTCTTCTTAACATTTCTTTTCAGCATTTTTTCCTTTTCTAAGTTTTAATTTCAGGTTTTTTCTAAGTTTTTTCAGCTTTATTTCCAGGTTTTTTTTGTTTCATTTTTCAGATATATTTTCTAAGTTTCTTTTTCAGATATATTTTTAAAGACTTTTTTACAGCTATATTTTCTCAGTTCTTTTACAGCTATATTTTCTATTTTTTTGCAGCTATATTTTCTAAGTTTCTTTTTACAGCTATATTTTTAAGTTTCTTTTTTCAGAAATATTTTCTAAGTTTCTTTTTCAGCTATATTTTCTAAGTTCTTTTTCAGCTATATTTTCTAAGTTCTTTTTCAGATATATTTTCTAAGTTTCTTTTTCAGATATATTTTCTAAGTTTCTTTTTCAGATATATTTTCTAAGTTTCTTTTTCAGCCATATTTTCTAAGTTTCTTTTTCAACTATATTTTCTAAGTTTCTTTTTCAGATATATTTTCTATGTTACTTTTAAAAACTAATATATATTTTTTTATTACAGTTCTTTGTCTTGTTTTTTTTGTTTAAGGTTCTCTTGCAGCTAAAAAAAAATGGATCTAGAAAAAGTCAACTCTGTTGGGCGTTTTGAAGGTTACCTGCCGACGAAGCCGCTCGCGGAATTGATGAAAGATGGACTGTACTACGTCTCAAAAATGAAGAAGGTCCAGACCAAATATGGACCTAGGATCATAGTTGAGATTGATGCTGATTTCGTCACATACTTACCAACAAGATTCATTAAGCTCTTTGAGGATGAACCCACCACCTTGGACATGATGAAAGAAGCTGCGATATCGAAGAAAATTCAAATGAAGTATCTTGGAGGACCGTATAATGTTGTCGAATTTAAATTATTACAATAAATTGTAAAAAGAAAATGTATGTATATTTTAAAAAATTATGATAAAATAAACACACAAAGTTTTACCTATAAATTGGTATTAAATTTACTTTCCTTCTCTTAGTATAAGTTATTTTTCAGAATTAGAATAAGTTTTATTTTCAGAAATTATAAAAGAATTTAAATTAAATTTTAAAGGATAGGTTGTTTTTGAAATTAAGAAGCATTGTTTTAAAATTTTAATTAATAACATTTATTTTTGATAACTTAATAACTAAATTTTACAAAAAAGATTCACAATTTTCATAAAAAGATTTTAAAGTAGAGTCAACTTTATCAATTCCATTAGAAATAGCACTTATATATTGGTTTGGAGGATTCAAAAACCAATCGCGTAGAATTTTAACATTTTTTACAGCACAATTTTCACTACAAAAAGTATGATGCGTACACGTCGTTAATAAATCAGACTTGATTTTTTTCAACGATGGACAATTAAAATCTTCCAAATTTTGTACGTTGAGTAAATATTTTTCTAGCCAATTCTTTTTTTCTAAACCTTTAACGTAAATTACACTTGCACTTCGAAGTATATCTTGTAGAATTGGTCGAAGTTCATCGTATGAGACGTCTCCAGCTGTCCAATGGATTCCATGGTAATTATGTGTTAGCCAAAGATTTTCACTTTTGTAGCGTCCTGGCAGTGAATTCCAAGGACAAGGAGGTTCAAAAAGGTAAACGAGAGGCTGTGCATCTGGTTGAAGAGGAAGTATCGCCAACTCTTTAAAGACAAAATCGTTGTTGGCTCTTTTAAAACCTTGAACGTGTAGACGTTCAACTCCATTTTGAAGCAGAAAAGAATTTCTAGCCGAGAGCAGCTGCTTTTATAGTAATCACCCCCACCACTACCACATTATCCCCACTCCTTTACAATAGTTTCTTTACAACGCCGCTGATTGGCTTATATTGTATGACGCGGTCATGGATTATTAAGCAATAGGCGGTGGTCTCGGCTGGCATGTTGATTCCTGCTTCAAATTCTAACCTCACATCAACTGATGTTTGTTTTAAAAACTCGTTTTGTTTAGAACAATCAATAACAATTAGAGGAAATAGACTTTTAAAAATATCCTTTGTTAAAACAGGTTTTGAATCCTTACCATAATAGGATGATTGAAAATTAGCGTACATTTCATATAGTAGAGAGTACTGATTTAGATCAAAGTTTAGATTTAAATTTCCATAAGGATAATATTGTGAATTTAAAAAGAGTTTAACATTTGTAATATTGCAATGGTCAAAATGACAGGCATATCTTTTACGTTTATCTTTCCTCGCTGTTTGAAATCCAACAATAACATAACGAGGCTTCTCTAATTGCGTTGATGTTTTAATTTGCCACAAAACTTTTGAACTTGTAGGAATTAAAGGATACTCATACATTTCCCACGACCTAAAACTTATTGAAATTAATGGATCCTTTTCAATATATTTTAACAATTTAACTTTGTTATTTTTAGAAGGCAAAACGTATGGAACCATCCATTCAAGTTTATTGATGGAAATTTTGAATTCTTCATCCCCTCCTTGTCCTGTTTGAATCACAGCATTCACGTCAGAACGTGCTCTTGTTAAAATAAGTTCATGTTTAGCGTTCATAATGATTTTTTTATAATCTTCGGCAAAACCAAAAATCATGCTGAGTGGTATTGTGACGTCAAAATATCCATTTTCCAATACAAGTCTTACATCAGCTGCAATTTTGGAATATCCAGCATTTTCAATAAAATTTAGCTGATTTGATGTTTGCGAGGTGTAATTTTTCATGATTGTAGTATGTCCAACGTATTTGCAGCGATCAATTTCAATGCCATTTAGTTCATAGCGAATCTCATCAAACAAAAAACATACAGCATTATTACTTAAATGTACGTTTTGTGTAAGAGTAATTCCATCATTTTTAGTTAATCTACCAAAAATGTGTAATGAACTTTTACTAGGTAAAATGCACAAGTCTTGATGTTGTACTGCGATTCGAATTTCATCGCTATTGTTAAACGATGAAGATGCATATGGTTAATGAGCATGAATTTCATAATGAGCTATGGACTCATCGAAATTCACTGCTGCTGGAATATTGAGAAGTTCGTCCATTTTTATTGCAACAGCAACCAAAAAATATGTAAATTAATTGTCTTGTTGTCTTATTTTCTTTCCTTGAACTTTTAGACCTAGTTCTTGCAGAAAGAGGCGATTCTGAGGTGTTAACACCTTGTGAGATAAATTTAGACTGATTGGACTCTTGTATATTGGTTGACTTTTATAGTTTCCACCAACAACAGCTCTTTGATTATAAACGATTCCCATTACAAAGACTTTATATGCAATCGAATGGTTATAGTTTCTCCTCTAAAATTTATTAAATCACCGTCCTGATCAACAATTCGCAGCTGTATACTATGTATTGTCTTGGTGGCAATCGGAAGGTAAATGACGTGTGCAGGCACTTCCACAATCTTATATCCTGGTGGAACGCTGGGGAAGAATTCATGGATAGTGTGAACTTTTTGGTTATTTATATACGCTCCAGATGTTATATTGCACTCAATTCTAACTGAATTAACCTTTAAAATGGCTACAGGTAAATCAGAAGTATGTGCTGTATGAGATGACAGTTTCTGCGATGTAAATCCCAACAACTTACCAATCGAATCTTTAGGTTTAAAATCAATTGGTAAATTAGATTCAACAATACTGCGTAATGTATTATTATTAGGTTTTATACTAATAACAGTTCCAGTTTTTACAGAATTTTGTAAATATGATTCAATATCTTTAATTTCATAACTTCCAGTTGGAATATCAATTACTTGATTTCCAACGTAAAACTTGTTATTTCCTTTATCAATATTAGGAATTGAATTAAAAGTCAATAGCTCAACAAGACCAAGTACATAACTTTTATTTGAATTTAGTTCTATTGGAGGGAAATATTCAGCTCCCAGAACTGAAGAATTTCCTGTTAACGTTAAAGTAAACGAATCACTCATGTTGCTGTCAGATTGTATACTGAAAGCTTACAATAGTTACACACTTTTATAAAGGTTAAAACAACTCTTAATATTTAGTTGATTACACAAAAATTTAAGACACAAGTGTCCACATACAAATGTATCATAATTTTGATATGTTTTATGATTATATTTTATTAAGCTACCATCACCCAAGTAAATGACAAGATCTGTTGGTGGAGCAAGGTTACCAAAACTATCAAAATACATTGTTTCGTTTTTGAATTTTTTATATGCTACCCAATGTGTTCCAGCACCTTCTTTATTATCAAGATTAATTATTCCTGATTCACACGTGTAAGGACCACTTACAGGTAGTTCATTTCGCATAAAAATACCACGAAAATGAGGTATTTTGGCAGCTTTGGCATACTTCGACAGATCAAAATCAGTTAGTGGACGGTGAGGTAGCTTCAAAACAAGTTTTTTTTGCTTCTTGTTGTTTGCTTCTTTTTTCTTGATGTTTAATTATTAATTCCTTTTCCTTGAATGTAGGGTTTCAAGTGGAGACCAAGTCCTTGTCGATAAGGTTTAAGGTGTAATCCCTTTCCAAGCGATATGGCTTCCATAGTTCTATTGTGACGTTGAGCTCCTGCGAGTTGTTCACTAGCTGTTTTAGCCTTATTAACAGCTCTTGCTATTCCTGAAGCACCTCCAGCAAGAGCTCCTAAAGCACTAAGTCCAGCAAAAATTGGAACTAGCGGTAAAATTCCACCTACTTTAGTAGGTACAGGAAGAATTCTAGGTGATAAAATTTTGGATTTACCACCAACATTTTTTATTGCTTTTTGAGCACCAATCATAGCTGCTCTTATTGATTCTTCGGCATTATTACTGAGAAACATACTATTTCGAGCAGCATCAACAATTTTTCTTAGCGCTATTTGCTTCTTCTTACACATTGTTTTACTCTTTTTCTTCTTTATAGATGATTTCCTTTCCATTCCCATGCCTAATTTTGATTTAGCTTTCATGGTTCCGGATATAGCTAAAGCAGCTGCTCTTTCACTTACACCAGAATCTTTAGCTGTAACACGTTCCCACGCTTTCTTAGCTAATACTTTATCTGCTTCGTTTCTTGCTTCAATATTTTCACGATTTTGCGAATATGCAATGTCGTGTTGTTTACATGCAGCGTCCAGTGGATTAATTCCTTGGTCACCTCGTGACAAACGCTTTGCCAACTTTGTACCAGGTCCACAAAATTGATATCCTGGTAAATGTAACTCAAACGGTAAACTATTGATGATACGATTGATTAAACCTTTTCCTTGATAGCGACCTTTTTTCACCTCCTGATGCAGAATCATACTTCACTCTACAATGGTTGACGTGAAACTGATAAAATTGACTATAAAAGCTGGGTATTTATAGATTTTCGAGCAGTTACTGTCAAGATGCAGTTCACGCAACAACCTGTCGCACTGACAATCTCTAGAATAGATGTTGAAACTAATGAAAAAAAGAATAGACGCCATGGTAGTCTGTTTTCAGACAGCATTCGAGCAGTTTTCTGTGGCCCCTCAAATTGTGGTAAAACAAATGCTCTCCTTTCCCTAATAATACATCCAAATGGTCTAAGTTTTGAAAATATTTACCTCTACTCTAAATCTCTACAGCAACCGAAATATAAATTTTTAGAAAATGTAATCAGTCAGGTAGATGGTGTTGAGTATTTTCCATTTAGTGAACATGAAGAAGTAGTATCTCCAAAAGATGCTAAAGCAAATTCAATATTCGTTTTCGATGACATTGCTTGTGAAAAGCAAGATAATGTTAGAGCTTTCTTTTGTATGGGCAGACATGTAAATGTTGACAGTTTCTATTTATGTCAAACGTATGCTCGTATTCCTAAACATCTTGTTCGAGATAATGTTAATTTATTGGTCCTATTTAGGCAAGATGAAAAAAATTTGAAACATGTATACGAAGATCATGTTAATACAGATATGAGTTATACTCAATTTCGTGATTTATGTGCAGAATGTTGGAAATTAGACAAATATGGATTTGTTGTTATTGATAAGGACCGTAATTTTAATGAAGGAAGATATAGAAGAGGATTTGATTGCTTCATTTCACTATAAATACAAGAACTTTATTGAATTTTTCATTAGTATAGTTTATCTTGTCTCGAAGAAAACATGTATCGAAAAGAGCAAGAAACGCTTCGTCAAATAGCAAAAGCAAGTGATGCTATTAGGCGGAAACATCGTTTACTCAAAATGGGTAAAGAGGCTGCAGAAACAGTATTGAAAGAAACTTTTCAACCAATAGTAACACCCCTGGAAAAGTTGGTGAACATAACTGACATACCTTTCAAAAATATTAAGAAAGAAAAAGTTAAAAAGGAGGAAAATGATTTTTCTTTCTCAACTGCTGTTGATGAGGAAGAGGAATTTGTTAAAACACTATTCAATGACACTGTACTTGATAAGAGCAACAACTTTGAAGAAGAAGAAGAACTTAATTATGAAAATTTGACAAATAAATTTATTCAATTATTGAATAAAAATAGGAAAAGTTTTTTAGACATGGTTTATGGAGTACGTAAGCTTCCTAATGGTTCTTTTATTATTGGTGATACACCAGTTGATTTAGAAGGTCTACATATTCAACTTGCTGGAAAGAAAAAATATTTAAAAACTGCTGGGTTGATTGAACTTTTATTTAAACAAAGACCTAATCATGCATTAATAAGTCCAGATGATTTGGAAAATTATAAAGAAATTCTTGTAGCTACAAATGCACACCGAAAAAATTATAGTTCCAGTGGACTTGTCAACGTAACCAGGAATTCTAAATACACTGATGTCATTTCAAAACTTTTTAAGGGTACCCTAAAAAAGGGTAGTGGTGTTTTGAAAAAGAAGAAGAAGCTTGGAAAGAAATTACCTCAATTTATGATTTCAAAGAAACAATTTGAACCAGACTACATCTATTGGGATGATCCAAATGAACTAGTTGACCGTTTACGTCTGCTAGTACCATCACAGCAAGCTGGTAATCCAAGCCATAATAATGAAATTATGTCAATCATCGAAGAACTACGTGAAGTTCGCATTATATATTAGGAGAGTACAAGCAAATAGAGCTTAGTATTAAAATGAGCATTGACGTGTTTGGACATCCCTTGTCACGGCCTCTTGCAAGTCGTGGACTTCCTGGACCTTCTGGAATTGGTTTTAAAATTACTCCAAGTGAACAATACGACATTGATAGCAAAAGACTTTGTAACGTTCAAGACGCTGAAGAGCAACGAGACGCTGTAAATTTAAGACTTGCACAGAAAATTATCAAAAACGAGATAAAAACAGTTTTTCAAATTACATCTTCTTTACGATCAGCTATTGATGATTTGAATCTTTATATTTGAATTATCGAGGATAGAGTAAACCAAAAACTTAAAGAAATTGATTCACAGCAAAATTATATCATCAAAGAGGCTAAATTTATTCAACAGTGATGGCTGATCAAAAATTAACAGTTGTAACTGAACTGCATAAACAAGCTAGAAGAAATTATCCTCGTCGAAAAGTTCAAATGCGTGGTATAGATGAAACCTGGCAAGCAGATTTGGTTGAAATGATACCTTATTCTTATTTTAATAAAGGTTTCAAATACATGCTCACAGTTATAGACATATTTTCCAAATATGCCTGGGCTGTAGCTGTAAAGAGTAAGAATGGAAAGGATATTTCTTTAGCCATGAAAACTATTCTCAAACAAGGCCGAATTCCAAAAAATTTGCATACTGATAGAGGCAAAGAATTTTACAATTCTGAATTTAAGAGTTTAATGCAAGAATTTAACATTAATCTCTATTCTACATATAGTAATTTGAAAGCCTCAATTGTTGAAAGATTTAACCGCACTCTAAAAAACATGATGTGGCCTGAATTCAGCTTGCAAGGCAATTATAAATGGATTAATCTTTTACCAACTCTCATGTCAAAGTACAATAATAAAAAGCATCGTACTATTGGTATGAAGCCTAAAGATGTCACTGTAGAAAATACACGCATTGGGTTGTATTTGTTAATGTTAACTTCCAACCTTTCAATAGAATGAAGTCTCCAATTAGAATCTTTCTCTTGGAATTCCTCCATTCTTTTTAGGGTTACTTGTTTAACATGAACATTGTACCAGTCATCTAATGGGGTTGTAACTAAAATTTCACCGGTTTTCGCGATAAATGTCTTTAAATCTGATATTTCTTGTGTTTTACCGTCAATGGAATCTTTAACAAATTTCGCGCCTAACACGGTATAAACTTTTAGTGGACCAAACCTGTTTAAAGCTTTTTGAATATTAATTTCGAATAAAGCAAAGGCATCATCCAAGAACAAGTTAATATCTTTATACGATAAATTCATAATAGCACTGGTTTGTAAACGATCATCAAATGCCTTATCAAAATTTACCCATTTCAATCTTTCATTCTCCATTTGCACACCCGCACCGCGTTTAATTAATACTTCAAAATGTCAACACAAATATTCTATCTTTTGGTTTAAATTCAAACATCTTGATTTTTGATAAGGTAAAAATTCATATTTTTTTAAAAAATTACGCATTATGTTTTTGTAACGCTCACACTTGTTTTGCCATTTAAAAGTTTTAATAAGCTTATCGTCACCTGTCATATTCATCGTGGTGCTGAGTCCTCGCTCTGCAAGTTTGATAAAGTTGTCAGCCTCCTCACACACCTCATTGTAGTCCTTGAGGTTCATTCGTCGTCGTGATTTCTCCTTACACTTGGGCATCTTAAAAGTTGTACCTATAAATCTAGAAAAATTCTAAAGAGGGAACAACTAAAACAAGGATAAAAAATCCTAAAAAACTGTTAAAATAAACAAAACCTGAAAATGTACACTTAAAACTAAAGAAAAGATAAATCTAAAAATAAGAAAACCCTGTAATAGAAAAAAAACCACAACCTTAAACCTAAAACACAATAGAAGTAAAAAATAAACAAAACCTGAAAATGTACACTTAAAACTAAAGAAAAGATTAATCTAAAAATAAGAAAACCCTGTAATAGAAAAAAACCACAACCTTAAACCTAAAACACAATAGAAGTAAAAAATAAACAAAACCTGAAAAAAGTACAATAAAAACTAGAAAATATATCTGAAAATAAGAAAACCCTAAAATAAAACACCAACTTAAAAACTAATACCTATAGTAGAAATAAATCAATGCAAGCTGAAATAAAAAAAATCAATATCACCTAAAATTCAAATCGAAAAAAAAATCTCTGAAAAATTTACTCTGAAAACTCTAAAGAAAATCTGGAACCCTGAAAACCTGAAAGTAGTCTGCTGCACCATTCAAGATGCAACTGATGCTCGTGGCTCGCGCTCCGTAACTTATACCCCAATCCCCACTATACTCACCTCCCCACTGTGCAACTCCCCACTACTCCACAGGCGCACGCAACTCTTCTACCACAATGTAGTTAACGCAGACTACTGGGATAACTTGAAGTTAACATAACCCAAGTGGGTCATCGGTCGGTAATGCAGAACTCTGGTATACCGACCTGACCAAAAATTGTGGAAGAAATCTGCATTACCGACTGATGGTAATGCTTATCATCGGTCGGTAACTTACCATCAGTCGGTAATTTACCGGCATTTTTATAGGAAAATTATCATCGAGGTCGGTAAAGTAGAACACCAACCAACTTTCACTTAGTGGCGCGAAATTTAAAATTACCCCCTGTAACCCACTTGAAAGTTTAAAAATAAAAAATTTAAATTTCTTGCCAAGTGGGACAAAATTCACATGTGGCGCCATCTCTCGGTGGCAGCCGGAACTCAGATGTCGGTAAAGTAGAACATCCCTTGTAACCCACTTGAAAGTTTAAAAATAAAAATTTTAATACCCCTCTAAGGGGGTTTAAATTGAACAAAAATAAAGTGGCGCCATCTAGCGGTGGCGGCCGGTACTAAAAACTCGGTCGGTAAGACAGAACACCCCTTCTAAGCCACTTGAAAGTTCACTATTAAAGAAATCTACCTTACCGACTGTAGGTAAGTGTCCCAGAACCCCGCCTAGCTTAACTACTATCAGCGTTCCCAAAAACTCCCGAGTGACGTTTCAAGAGAATACAATCGTTTTTTAAATTTGTCGTCCGCCATATTGGATCCGCCATATTGGATCCGCCATTTTGAATTATTAAAAAACAAGGTCATATTCGTCATCAGCGACCCCAAAAACTTCCGAGTGACAAGTTTCCTAAGAATTTGTATGATTTTTAAAAATTAGTCCGCCATATTGGATCTGCCATTTTGAATTTTCAAAATTTAAGGTTATATTCGTAACCAGCGACCCCAAAAACCCCCAAGTGACAAGTTTCAAGAGAATACAATCATTTTTTAAATTTGTCGTCCGCCATATTGGATCCGCCATTTTAAATTTTCAAAATATAAGGTTATATTCGTAATCAGCGACCCGAAGAACCCCCAAGTGACAAGTTTCAAGAGAATACAATCATTTTTTAAATTTGTCGTCCGCCATATTGGATCCGCCATTTTAAATTTTCAAAATATAAGGTTATATTCGTAATCAGCGACCCGAAGAACCTTCAAGTGACAAGTTTCAAGAGAATACAATCATTTTTTAAATTTGTCGTCCGCCATATTGAATCCACCATTTTGAATTTTTAAAAAATAAGGTCATATTCGTCATCAGCGTCCCCAAAAACCCCCGAGTGACAAGTTTCAAGCGAAGATAACTATTTTTGAAAATTTCCTTCATTTGCTTATAATATTGTTTAAAATCAGTATTTTCAACCCCTAAAATTGCATGTCAGCCGAAATAAAAAAATAGGTATTAAATATTTTTCGATTATCTAAAAATGCGATGTAATAAAGAATTTTAACTCTTACATAAAATTATAAACAATTTTTGTTGTGAATGTCATGTCAATGCAGTGAGTGCGGCATCATTGAACCACCCGAAAACACAAAGAATTTTCAATTTTAAGAGTTGTCTGCTCTACTAATTAGTAAAAAAAATACTGAAAGACATGCTTTTATCACTATTGTCAATGTGTAAGTGGAAATATTATTTTTGAAGTAAATTGTAGTATTTTATTAGAGGTGGTTCAATGTAGACACAGATCCTTCAAAATTAGAAAAGTGTAACTTGGTAGAAAAAAATTAAATTTAATTATTTAATCATAATAATTTGTGTTTTGTAACGTGTGTATTAACTAAAGGAGTACTTCAGCTTAATTTTGATACAAAAACCTGATCGAAATTTGTAAAATTTAATTATTTCTTGGACTTTATAAAATACCCGGTTCAATGTAGCCTACCCTCCCCTATAATATTTACAAATTTTTTGTTTAATATCTTATTTTTTTTAATTTACTCTGCAATATCTACACAAAAGATTTAATGAATAAGAAAGGATCAAAAAATGTTTATGTAAAATTATAAAAGCACAAAGTAGCCCCATTCCGGGGTCTATTTTGTACACAACTTTTAATGACTACAACTCCGACAAAAAAATTTATTTCATTGACTAACTCATAGGAAACCTTCAGAAGGAACTATAACATATGCAAAAGTTGATTTTCTTTTAATTCTGAAATTTAAATAAATCACTGAGTTAAAAAAAGCATTTTGATGCACAAAATAGCTTTAGCAAAAATATTTACTATTTACTATCAGCTTGACATAACCAGAGAATTTCATTTTCATGACATTATGAAATTAGCGCATAAAACTAATTGTAGAAAAGTATTCACAAATAAGAGCGTTACGACCCACGTGAAAAGATTACCGGTAAACTCCGCGGAATCTCCGCGGAGTCACTCTGCGGAGATTCCGCGGAGTGAATCCGCAAATATTCCGCGGAATTAAGATTTTCTTAAATATACTGAAAATTCACAAAAAAATGTTAAATTGTAAGAAAACCGATTTATAAGAATATCATTTATGGTTATCCAGGCAATCCATAAATATTTTTAACGTTTCCAAAGGTAAGTTCACCTAAACTGTCAAAAACGAAGAATCAGCATATTTAACACGATATCCTGACAATATTAAAATAATTTCAAAGGTTAATCAGAATGCAGGTTATCCATGTATCCATAACATTACCCCCGGTTATCCCGGTATGATTCACAGTATTTTGTCAAAATTTGGTACAATTTCAAAGGTAAGTTTACTTAACCTTTCAAGATCGATAAACCTGGATATTACCCACGGTTATCCAGTTGACCTGTCACTATTTACAACATTTTCAAACGCCCCTAAGTTTCAAATTTTAAAGGTAACCTAACCTGGCAAAAACAATGAATTTACATAACACCCGCGGTTATCCAGTAATAATGTTAATATTTTAAACAAATTCTAAGGTAAGTCAACATAACCAGTCAAATATAATGCATCAGATAATTATCAACTGATATCCATGTATCCAGTCATTTTTTGTTCAATTTCAAAGGCAACTTAACATAACAAGTCAAAAACGATACATCTACTAATCACCTACTATTAACAAGGTATTCTTGGGCAATTTCAAAGGTAAGTCAACACTTATCGTCGAAGGCGATGTACTAGCTAATCACCTAGTTGTCCAGGTATCCGGTCAATTTTTTAATCAATTTCAAAGGTAAGTTAACATAACCTGTCAAAGACGATGCACAAGCTTATCAACCACTGTTATCCACGTATCCGGCAATTATTTTGGACAATTCCAAAGGTAAGTCAGCATAACCTGCCCAAGACGATGCACCACCTACTAATAACCTAATGATATCTACAGATATTCTGTCGAATATTCAAACAATTTCAAAAGTAAGTCAACATAACCTGTCATACACAATACACCTGCTAACCATCTAATGTTATCCAGATATCTAATCGAATGTTTGGACAATTTCAATGGTAAGTCAACATAACCTGTTCAAGACGATGTACCAGCTAATCACCCAGTTATCCAGGTATCCGGTCGAATGTTTGGACAATTTCAACTGTAAGTCAACATAACCTGTCCAAGACGATGTACCAGCTAATCACCCAGTTATCCAGGTATCCGGTCGAATGTTTGGACAATTTCAACGGTAAGTCAAAGGTAAGTTTACATAACCTGTCAAAGACGATGCACCAGATTAGCAACCACTGTTATCCAAGTATCCGGCCATTATTTTGGACAATTTCAACGGTAAGTCAACATAATCTGTCCAAGACGATGTACCAGCTAATCACCCAGTTATCCAGTTATCCGGCCTTTTTTGATCAATTTTAAAGGTAAGATAACATAACATGTCAAAGACGATGCACCAGATTAGCAACCACTGTTATTCAAGTATCCGGACATTATTTTGGACAATTTCAACGGTAAGTCAACATAATCTGTCCAAGACGATGTACCAGATAATCACTCAGTTATCCAGGTATCCGGTCAATTTTTTAATCAATTTCAAAGGTAAGTTCACATAACATGTCAAAGACGATGCACCAGCTTATCAACCACTGTTATCCAAGTATCCGGCCATTATTTTGGTCAATTTCAAATGTAAGTTAACCAAACCTTTCATTAGCGATGCACTAGCTTATCACCCACTGTTATCCAGGTATCCGGTCATTATTTTGGAGGATTTCAATGGTAAGTCAACATAACCCGTTCTAGATGATGCACCACCTACTAATAACCCACTGATATTTAAAGATATCCTGTCGAATATTTCAAACAATGTCTAAGGTAAGTCAACATAATCTGTCAAATACGATACAATTTCTAATCATGTAATGTTTTCCAGATATCCAGTCGATTGTTTGGAGAATTTCAAAGGTAAGTCAACATAACCTGTCAAATACGATACACTAGCATATCAACCAATGTTATCCAGGTATATTAATTGTGCAAATTTTTTGTAATAATATAATTATGTTACTTTAAAGTTATGTTTTAGATTTATTAACTTTACATACAAAATCACTTAGGCGTTACAGTATTATTCGTGCTACGAGGGTACATAGTTTTGTAGTGAACAATTTTTATTTTATTTTCTTTCCATGTTGTTCACAAAAATGCATACATAATTCTGCACTCTCAAACATTTTGACAATATTTTATTTAGTGGCATAACGTGGATATTATAAGAATCTCTTACATGCTTTATATTGGAATTGAGATTAAATCCAATTTCTCTGTGATTTATCTCGTCGTTATTACTATTGGTAACAATAAGTTGGTTTATTACAGCATACGATTGTTCTTGAACTTTTACGAAATACTTTATTACACGAAAGAAAATGGATTCATCTTTCTGCCATTGTACGTTGAAATTTGATCTCTTCTTTTGGCGATTGTACAATTTAGATGTGAATATATCATTATTTATTTGGCATCTACTGTAAATTACAATTCGTTCCGTAAGTAATTGCTCCATGGTGAGATTTGTCGCTAAGCTTATTGCTCGACGTTCGGAAGCTGTAATAACATGTGCTGCTACTGGTGGTCCGTGTGTTTTATATTGCGGATCATTTTCTCCTCTCTGAGGATTCAAAATGTATTGAATACAACGTTGAGCTTGTATAATTTTTATAGTATTTGATAACTCAACATCTATTTTATTTGAACCATGCGTCATTCGGACAAGCTCACCGTTCTGATCTTCAGAAGTGAAGGCTGACCAAATCCAAAGTGGTCCCCATTGACGAACGTCGTCTGCAATATGCAGTAATTGGTGCACATTATAAGAGCATTTATTTAAACCATAAAGTGATTCTACACGAATGACAAAGATGTTTAACAAAGTCTCGGCAAAGTCGATTTCTGTTGGAGTAATTTCCTCTTGAGATAATAGATTAATTGCTTTTACGAGTAAAAGGAAATGTTGATAATATCTATCTCTTAGTCGATTTTTTTAAATTATTGCTCCATAATACATGAGAAACGCTCTGAGTTCGGAAGCCTTCCAATCACCCAGCTGAGATAATTTTCGAGGAGTACGAGTTATATCATCTGGGGTGTAATTCTCTCTAAAATTTTATCAATTTGACCTCTTATTTCCCTAGACAAATAATACTCTTCTAAATGATTATTTGAATTATACCACAGATTTAAAAACATTAACGTCACGCCAAGCAGAACAGCATGCATATAGTCACAAACAAATCCTTTAGATCTGTCAAAATGAGGTATGTTTGTGACTACTGAGCTGCCTTTAACACCTCTAAAATGTTTTAGATTTTCAAACCTCTGTACAACAGTCGTTTGAATTTCCATTCTTTCAGCAGTTCGTAGTTGCGGCTGCTCAGAAAGTATTAGGAATACCCAATTTAAGCCAGCACCAGTTTCACTACTCAAACCTTTTATTTCACAGCTTGAACAACCGTACTCTCCATTGTAATACATTAGATTGTGTACAGCTGCTCTTGCTGGAGCATCTAAACATGCGATTGGAGCAATTACTTTGCTTTTAAGAATACAATTTAACGTACTATGCTTCCATTCAAACCCATTTGTAGACAAGTTTTGTAAAGTTTTGTAAAAGTCAAATTCAAAATAAAACGATTTTTTTAAAGTCAGTTTAAAACAAACCAACTTCAAGTCAGCTATAATACTTGTCATTAACCTTCAAAATAAACACTTTTTTTAAATCAATTTCTTTTAAAGACTAGTGCAAAACCCATCGCGAAATTTTAGCAGCAGGAAGATATTGCTTCAATCAACATGCTCCAAAAATTTGGCATAAATCGGGTTTTCTCCAACGAAGTTACAAACATTCAAAATCCCGATAAAATGAAGAATGGTTCATTTTTAAGGTAAATTTTTTTATATTTCTCAGTTGATAATCAAAAAAGTATTTAAATAATAATAAAGTGTATTTAAAATACTTATTATTTAAATAATTCTGATTTACGAAAATTAAATTACTTTGTCAAAAAAAATTGTTAAATATGATCGATTTTTAACATTTCATACAGAAACTTAAATAACATATTTTACAGTTTATTATAAATTATTTGATACTTTTATCAAGTTCAAATCACAAATTAAGTCTTTAAAAATAAATATCAATCGCTTTTTTTATATTTCTTAAAGAGATTACTCCTTTTTTAAATATTTTGTAATACCTGTCAATGTAACCTTTTTTCATGTACTCTCAATTTATAATATCTTTTTTTATATGAAATGAAATTATTTTTTACAAATCATTGTGCATTTCGTAATCCCAAAACATATAAGAATATTTTCCCGAAATATTGAAATTTTTTATAAAGATCAAAAATACATTAGGCGAAATAAAATGGTTTGACCCTACTTTTACATGTTTACAAATGTCAAATGCCGTGGAATTATCCTTTTAACATAAAAGGATGTCATTTAAATATCAAAAGAAATCAGTATATATTCAAACGTTTTTCTTTTTTTCCAATAAACTTTTAACCTTTTTTTATTTAAAAGATTCCTTTTACAATAAAACTATTTCTGCTAACTATTAAAGCACATGATTTAAAAGGAAATTAGTTTTATGTTTTATAGATAATTTCTGTGAGTGTATTAATTAAAAAAATTGCGTAAAATCTTATTTCACTATTTGTGCAATGTTTTGAGAAGCCACTTTGACAAAATATGTTACAAATTGTTATTTTTAATGTTTTTTCTTTATTTATTAAAAAGAACCTCATTTTAAAAATATTTAATAAATTTTTAAAAGTTTTTGCATGGAAAACTGTATTTTATGTTAAGCTTACCTGTTTTCGATTCACAATGTCAGTTTTACGCTCTTTTCCTAAAAGTTCTTGTAGAATCCCACGAGAAATACCATATTTCTTAGTATTCGTGTAAATATTCAGTACTTTTTTGTATTTTATTAATATACTGTAAACTAAAATTTTTTCACGTTTATAATTTAATTTGTTACACGAACATGATGAATTTGGTTGAACGAGAAGGTTAGGAAAAATATATAACAAATGAATATCACATAATATTCAATAAATTTTTTTCTTATCAGCTGTTTGGATTTTAGCACCAATATTATTTTTAATTACTGTAAAATAATTTTCAAATTAGTTTTTAAATATTTGATTAAATTGAAACTTTATATAGTTCAATCGATTTAATTTGTATTGTAGAGTAATCATTTTATATAGTGTAAAATTAAGTTCAAAAAAATTCAAAATTTCAATTTTTTGTTAATCATAAAAATAGCTCTTAATTTTATTAACATGAGTAAAACTTATATTTTATTTTTGTACCAGGAATTAAATTAATTAAAATCTCTATAAAGAAAAGAGAAACTAAACCTGTATAACCTTTTTTAAAAAAATCTCCACGAACACAAATCTTCTTCATGAGGAAGAAGAAATTACTATTATTCTCAATAATTGTAAAATACCAAATACTTCACGCGCGTGTATAATTTGCTAGTTATAATAAATCATGAACAGAATAACATAATTAATAATATACAATTTATTAATTAGCTGGTGAAGGAAGTTAAGTTTTTTGTAATTTTACTAAATTTAATTTCAATAATTTGTTGTTTACTAAAATTATTAAAGTTCATCAGTTTAAAAAATCCTATTTACCGTACAGTATAGAATTAGTATTAGTTTTTATATATTATTTATTTTGCTATTAGTCTAACTTTTTGATTGGATATGTATTTTTCTTTGTGGAATCTAAAAAAATGCAAAACTTAATTAGATTTAAAAAAAGTTTTATTACATTTTTATCTTGATTTTCAAAATATTATTTAGAAATAAATTTTTAATCATTTAAAATGTTTTCTGAACATTGTTTCTTAGTAAATTAATTTGATCCAGAACCAGTATTGCTACGCATATTTTTTTTTCATTGGAACATCGGTACAGTCCATTGTAGGACTTTAGTCTTCGTACAGCTACTCTTTCTAGAGTATTGAAAGATCCATTAAATATATCAGGAAACGTGGAAAATCCAAACAATACTGCAATATTTGGTGACTCTTGGTTTTCGAAATTAACATTATTAGAATTCTGAAAATAGTAATATTAAATTATGAAAATAGTATTATAGAAATAGTTCTATTACAATTTAAGAAAATAAAGTAGAAACGTACCATGTTGATGTTTACACGAAACAATTTCGAGTAGATCTTTATTTGGAAGGAAGACTTATTTTGAGGTTATGATTGCACTTTTAGTTGACAGATAATTAAACTTCAGCTAAAGCGAAAATTTGATTACCTAGGTATAATAAATAACATTATATATTATTTCAGCAAGATATTATCTTTTATAAGTGTACATATACTATGTTTATATATAATTTTTTACAATGTTGACAATATTGCCTGTCATTTTTTCTCATTGTATCTTAAGGATTTTTATAATATGAGTATAACTTACGACAGAATCTATACATGAAATTAAAAATTTAATTTTCAATGATCTAGTGCCACTAAGTTTCAAAACTGACAAAACTGTTTAAACTGTAATTATATTTTTGTTTGACCGGGAAACTATCCAAAAAATTTTAATTAGCAAGGTTGGGTAGTTGTCAAAGAAATGTTGCACTTGTCCAGTATTGTGTCCAGCATTGTGTAGTCTGTTTGATATCCCTTCAACTATCTGACGTCACATCTCGAAACGACTCTGACGTCACCAGTGAAACAGACCAATTGCATGAAAGTAAAAAAGTAGTGATGCCGCAAGTTTTCTCGTCCATGCAAAAAGTCGATACGATAATTTACGTGTCTGTCTCATCTCGCGGCATCACTATAAAAGTGATAGCCAATGATATAAGGTATACACATATGTTATAAAAATGAGCAAAAATTAACAAAATTCGAAAAAACTACAAAATACCAACTTACAATTCTCTCTTGATAAAAATTCTTTTTTACTTGCTTCAACAAATTTTGACTTAAGACCATGATCAACCCAGAGCAAGAAAGTTTATTTTTAATTGACTCTTTTGCAGAAGAAGGATGGTTTTATATCGTAAACAAAAAAAGCCTTTTAGTGACAGATGAATCAGAAGTACAAATAGGAAAAAAAATTCAATTCATTTACCCAGAAAGTGATATAAAGGCTAAAGTTCGAAGTGGAAAAATTATTTTAGAATCAAGTTATTATTATTTATATTTTTAATTTTTAAATTATAATTTAAACTAATTTTTATTATCTGTCAGATACAAAGCCAATTATTTTTATAAGTTAAGGATAATTCCGGTGACGATTAACGAAGTGATAAATAATTGAGGTTTCAAAGTGATAATAATGCAATTTTTAAAATTATTTTAATTTAATAATTATTCATAAATGTCAGTTATTAACCCTAGAAGGAGTACGTTAATTTACTCACTAACTGGGGTGTCCCGACACCCCACGCTTTAAACTTGTTTTATAAGGTTTCTATTTGACGTAAAAAATTTATTTATAATGAATTGATTGGTTTTTTAGTAAGGAATACAATAATATTATTCATTTTTTGATAAATTAAAAAATTTTTGAAAAAAAAACCATAAAAATAAAAAAACACAAAAAATTGCAAAATTGACTTTTTTCACAAAAAGCGTTGTAGTTTCTTAAAAATTTGACTAATTAAAAAACTGCTTTATGTTTTTTTAAATTAAATAGATACACTTTTAGGGGAAAAATTAGTTTTTGTATTACTTCCAAAGAACACAATTATTTGAACATCTGACGTGAAAAAAATTAAAGACAATTGACGAATAGTGAAAATCATAAAAATGGACTTAAACAATTAATATTTACTAAAAATCGTTTTATTAATTAAAAATTTTACAAACTTAATATATCTGAATATATTAACATTAAAATTAATAACTTATTAAATGATTATGTAAATTAAAATTTAATTAAAGTTTTAATTAACAATTCTTAATACCTCTAATATATGATAAAATATTATTAACAATATAGAATTTATAATTTAAATTTGACTGCCATATACTACATTTTTCTGTATTAGAATTTAATTTCTGACTGTAGAGAGAGCACATAAATTTTTAATAAATCTTAACTCAAATTTTATAAGTTGTTACAAATACAGACTGTCTATTTTTCATAAAAATAGAATTTTTGTATAAAAATTTTTCTTTCTTATAAAATACAACTTTTTCATGCATAACCTATCAATTTATACTTTATCAGATGATTTTAACTGATTAAAAACGATTTTTTAGAAAAATTTGAATTTACTTATCTTGACAATTTTTCTGACGTTAGGGAGTAACTGGGGTGTCCAGACACCCCAGACATATTTTAACAGGAGATAGAGCTCTTCCTAGAGCAAACCTTTTGGCGGCACATACAGGTGTCAAAAGATAGAGGTTCAAACTAAATTATCAACGGGTTTTGAGCATACAAAAATTATTGGTTAAGTCATGGGAATACTTTGAATTTTGCTTGGGGTGTCCAGACACCCCAGTTACTCCTTCTAGAGTTAATAATGAATTTAAAAACATTAGGTAAATAAATAGTCTTTAAACTAAAATATACTTCCGTAGGATTTGAAGAAACTTTGCAAAAAGAAATGGAAAGAAGAAATAGAGAAATTGTACGTAAAAAAATCACAAGAGAAGATATAATAGAAAAGGAAAAGTCAGAAGATGAGGCAAAAAGGTTAAGGTTTATTAAGAAAGTGAACGAAGCTAATGTTGCTATGGCCATGGAATTAAATAATGATTTAAATAAAAAAAATAAGCATGAAAAAAATTTGAAGGAAATTGTTAACAAAGCTTTAAATTTAACAAACGAAACACATGAAGTACTTGTAAAACTTTCAAACATAAAAAAATGAGTAAAATTACTTATAACTCTGAGAAAATAAATTAACTTAATGTAAAATTGGGTTATCTAAGTTTATTACTCTATACAAAAACTAAGCAAACAAGTGTTTTAAAAATTATAAAATAGCCATAAAATGTAAAAAAATTATTAATACGAATAAATATAAATGTTATAAATTATTTTCATATTTTTATATATTTCATTGAAAAACTACTTTTTAAATTCAATTTTATTTTGAGAATTTAAAATAATACAAGTAATTTTAGAAATTTATTTTATAAGGTATTTTTTACTTTTATATACTAGTAAAATCAAAATATGACCTTTTTACATTTTTAGTAACAAAAGTAAATGTATTTAAACATTAATAGTTCATTGAAAAAATTGTAATTAAGAAGCAATTAAATTTAAACATTATTTTAAATTCCAATTTTTAAATACTATAATATAGTATTAGAAAATTTAAATCTTATTGAGGGAACAAATTATGAATTCGTTATAATACTAAAATTTCATAATAAAATATATAATTGATTATTCGAAATTGAAAATAAAATATTCATAAAAAATTTCAAGAGTATAAAGTCTAACTTGAAGTATCAACGAAAAATATAAAAGTTGATACATTAAAAAAAACAGCAAATTATTGATTAAATATATGTTCATATTATAAAGCAAAACCCTGTCTACTTTTGTCTAACCTTTTGTCACTGACAGAAATTTGTTCGTTTCGAAGAATATATTTATTCATCTGACAAACATGGAGCAGGATTTAGTGTTGGTAGAGGAAGGCGGGTATTTTACAATTATTAACACGACTTCTATTCAATTCGATCCGAAAAAATCCAGAATTGGAATGTGGAATGGTTGTCAATTACCTTTGGCCAGAAGGAGCTGCGGTCAAGCGCAATTATAAAGGCACCATAATTGCCATATCAAGTAAATATTATTTCACTTATTTAGTTTTTACTTTATTACAAATCATAATATAACAGATACTTTCCTAAAAAATTTAGCCGACATGACTTTCTAACTTAACATAGTAAAATAAAATATAATTTTTCAAAGAAAACTTGAAAAATTCAATTTTTAGGCAATATTAATAAAATTCTAAAATCCCTCTTTTTAATATCATATTATAAAATAAATAATAATTAATAATAATAATAATTACAAATTATTATTGTTTGTGGCAAGTTTACTTCAATTAAAAATTAATAATTTATAACGTTAAATAATTGAAACAAATTCCTTCAAATAACATTAATAATTACAAATTATTATTGTTTTTGGCAAGTTTACTTCAATTAAAAATTAATAATTTATAACTTTAAATAATTGAAACAAAATCCTTCAAATAATTATTAATTATTAATAATAATAATTACAAATTATTATTGTTTTTGGCAAGTTTACTTCAATTAAAAATTAATAATTTATAACTTTAAATAATTGAAACAAAATTCTTCAAATAATTATTAATAATTATCAAAACGAAAAATGAATGTGCAAATAAAAAATAATCTTACGTTAAATGTTAGCACAGTTAATCGAAAAAATTATAAACTTACAAACACAAACTAAAAATTATAAATTCATTTAGGTGATGAAAAAGTATTGGCGAAAATTCAGAATCAAAAAGTAAAGGATGCATGGAAAAAAATTCAACCGAAGAAACGAAAATTGTCTACTGAATCTTATTCTGAGAGTGATGTAATTTTCAAAAAATGATCATATTTATAAATTTATTCAGTCTTAAATTCAAGTTTTTTGATAAACTTATTTTCTATTAACTTATTTCTCTTTCTTCTGAAAATTTTTAAAACTTTTTGTAATTTTATCTCTTCCACCAATTCTACATTTCAAGTAATTTTATATAATTTCTTTTACAGATTCAGTCAACTTTATTATTTGATACACTCCAAGACGCGATAAAATTAAACTCACAATTGAGTAATGTTTTAGAAGAGTTGAAAAAAGTAAGTTAAAAAATATTTTGCCTATTTAATGCCATAAATGTATTAAAATTTTTATGTTATACGTGTCGAGTTAAACTATTGTTATTTTAAAGATACTATACATTTAATATAATTACAATAGAAATTTTCCATGCTGTTATGATTTTTTTTACTAAACTGCCTAATTATTATTACAATTTATTAAATTCTGCCTTTCCAGCTTATTCTAAATCCCAAGAAAAACCATAGTGAAGACTTACTGTCATCAAAATTTTCTTCTTTCGAGAATTCAGATATACCAACGAACAGTTTACAAACTGTAGAAATTGAAGATCCAACACCTTCCATCTCAAACTCTAAAGCTTTGTCGTTGACAACTTCTATTAGTTTGATAGCAGATAACTACGCTGATGATTCAGACAACTCTATAAATGACGAAAAAGAAAATTTGGGAGAAGTAGTCGATACTCATCTTGAAGTAAAGGATAAGGAAGACAATATGTTTTTCTTCACCAAAGATACTGCCGGTGATAAGGTACTCTTTTTGTAAAAAATTTTCTATGCCTTACAGATACTATTAAATTTTCTAGGGAAAAGGCTTGCAGGTTGCCTTACCTATAAGCTTTTTTGCTCATAACTCATTAAAAAAAATAATAATTTATACGAACATACCATCGGAAAGAGGATCTAAAAAGCTACAAATTTGACACATAGATAATTTAAATTGGCAAAAAAAATTTTTTACATTAATTTTTAAAAATGATGTAAAATCAACGTTTCGAAATTTAGGCTTGCAGGTTAACCCACCTTGAAAAATTGATAATAATATGGAACAACTCCAATAAATTTTTTAAATTTCACTTACATGTAATGTTTCTGAACATAATTAAAATTTAAATTTTTTAAACAATTTATTAATAAATAAAATTGTTTTAAAATAAAAAATATTTTTGAAAAATATAAATTTTTTTCAATTGAAAATCAAACGAAAAGTAAGAGCCTTTCCCCTATATTTTTTAGACGCATTTCATGAGCTATCGGTGAATATTTGGAATAATAATAATGCTAATTTTTATTTGTAGGCTGTTGAGCTGCTTCCCGAAAGTAATGTGTACATTGAAAAAAAACGATTTTAAAGAGATCAAGAAGAAGGCATCTTCTCATAATGTCTTAGCGAGAATGTTGTTGTGCAGTATTTTTAAAGAAGAAGCACTTTTAGAATTCAATTTGCCTTCAAAAAAACGAACCAAAAGTCTTCCAAATTTTGCCATAGAAGTCATTCTAAGTAAGAAATACGAAAATTAATAGTTTAAAGAAATTTGACAAACAAGTTACAAATTATGAAGACATCCTCTTTATGGTATCCGGACAAAAAGTCCAAAACAAAAATTCCAAACCAAAAAATCCAAAGTAAATGGAATCCAAAAAAGTAAAAAAAATAATTTCATTTTGGACTTATTTTTTGTCCTGGTCAATAATTTCAAAGAAATGAAAAATCCAATAAAAAAAATTGAGATATAAAAATTCAAATAGTTGCCTTGAATGAAATTGTCCTTTTTTGAGTTATTCATTTCGATGACTGAATCGAAATGAAAAAAATTGAGATATAAAAATTCAAATAGTTGCCTTAAATGAAATTGTCCTTTTTTGAGTTATTCATTTCGATGACTGAATCGTCAGTAGGTAAACTTAACATTTTAAATTTCTGAAAATAATTAAATTAATCAAGTAATTTTATTGGAATTATATTTAAAAAAAATTTAATTTTTGTAAAGAATATTTTTATTTATGAAACTAATTAAATTTTTGTGTAGAATTTTATTGTTTATGTAAATAATTAAAATCCTGCGATTTTAAAATTAACATTTTAAATTCCGATTTTATAGGGTAAAAAGTAAAATCGTGGCTTTTTCAAATGTTTCATTACTTATTTTCGACGCTTTTTATTTATTTTGGAGTTTTAGACTTTGGACATTTTTAATTTGGATTTTCTATACTACTGATTTCTTTTCTTGGATTTCTTGTCCTGTGATCCCTATTTATTTATGTATACCTATAATTAATTTGAGATGCAAGTAGAAGCAGCCATTCAAAAAATACTTCATCTTTTTTTAAAAACTAGCAAATGTTACACGCAAAATAATATTTATTTATTATTGTTATACAATTTACAAAATTTTTTATTTATAAATATAAATCTGTTAATAATTACATTATCAAAATTTAAAAACTTCACTTATTAAGTACAAAATTATTTGTTGTTTATATTTTAAAAACTTTTAATATAACCCTTTGCAATAATTCAATTACTTTTACATAAATAATAACATTCTTCCAAAGAATTCCATTATATTTATAAATTATAGCTGTGCAAAATTCGAACCGAACCGAGTTTAGTTCGGTTTCGGGGCGCCGAAATGTCGAATGTCGAATATTCGACATTCGAACTAGGCGACTGAAATGTCGAATTTTAGAATTCGACATTTTAGCGTACTAAAACCGAACACAACTCGGTTCGGTTCGAATATTGTAGTAACTCGAATGTCGAATATTCGACATCCGAACTGGGCTAGTTCGAATGTCGGTTTTTTGACATCCGAACTAGGCTAACTCGAATGTCGAATTTTCAACATTCGAACTAGGCGAAAAAATTCGAACAGTTCGGTTCGAATTATTTTGCACAGCTCTATTATAAATACTAAAATTTGTTGCAAAAATTTAATTATTTATAACAAAATTTAAATAAAATTTCACAAAAGAAATTAAATATTTTAAAAAAATTTAATAAATACTTCACTGAGAGACCTTTGGGTGAGCAGCAGACTTTCGATAGGCTGCTACTGACCATTTTGGTGGTACGCTACAGGATTAAACTTTTGGATTGCTGAGATATAATTTTGGGCGCGTGACAGTCCAAAAGTTGTTCCGCTGCAAACCAAAGGAGGCATCCCCACTACTTTTGTGAGCTGCTCACCAACATTTTGGACTGTCACGCGCCCAAAATTATACCGTAGCGCACAACAACTATAGTAGAGGTGATAAGCTGGTGCATCGCTATTGAAAGGTTAGGTTAACTTACATTTGCAATTGACCAAAATAATGGCCGGATACTTGGATAACAGTGGTTGATAAGCTGATGCATTGTCTTTATGTTAACTTACCTTTAAAATTGATCAAAAAAAGACCTGATACCTGGACAACTAGGTGATTAGCTGGTACATCGTCTTGGGCAGGTTATCTTGACTTACTAATGAAATTGTCCAAACATTCGATTGGATATCTGGATAACATTAGATGGTTAGCAGGTGTATTGTGTATGACAGGTTATGTTGACTTACCTTTGAAATTGTCCAAAATAATGGCCGCATACTTGGATAACAGTGGTTGATAAGCTGGTGCATCGTCTTTGACAGGTTATGTTAACTTACCTTTGACTTACTGTTGAAATTGTCCAAACATTCGACCGGATACCTGGATAACTGGGTGATTAGCTGGTACATCGTCTTGGACAGGTTATGTTGACTTACCATTAAAATTGTCCAAACATTCGATTGGATATCTGGATAACATTAGATGGTTAGCAGGTGTATTGTGTATGACAGGTTATGTTGACTTACCTTTGAAATTGTTTGAATATTCGACAGAATATCTGTGGATATCATTGGGTTATTAGTAGGTGGTGCATCGTCTTGGGCAGGTTATGCTGACTTACCTTTGGAATTGTTTAAAATATTAACATTATTACTGGATAACCGCAGGTGTTATGTAAATTCATTGTTTTTGCCAGGTTAGGTTACCTTTAAAATTTGAAACTTAGGGTCGTTTGGAAATGTTGTAAATAGTGACAGGTCAACTGGATAACTGTGGGTAATATCCAGGTGTATCGATCTTGAAAGGTTAAGTAAACTTACCTTTGAAATTGTACCAAATTTTGACAAAATACTGTGAATCATACCGGGATAACCGGGGGTAATGTTATGGATACATGGATAACCTGCATTCTGATAAACCTTTGAAATTATTTTAATATTGTCAGGATATCGTGTTAAATATGCTGATTCTTCGTTTTTGACAGTTTAGGTTAACTTACCTTTGGAAACGTTAAAAATATATATGGATTGCCTGGATAACCATAAATGATATTCTTATAAATCGGTTTTCTTACAATTTAACCTTTTTGTGAATTTTCAGTATATTTAAGAAAATCTTAATTCCGCGGAATATTTGCGGATTCACTCCGCGAAATCTCCGCAGAGTGACTCCGCGGAGATTCCGCGGAGTTTACCGGTAATCTTTTCACGTGGGCGATCAACAGTAATTATACTGTGCTTCTGCTTGGTTGTTGTAAAGGCGTGTTTTTTCGAATATTAAGGTGTTTTTTAATAAGTCAACGGTTGCTGAAGCATTGAAATATAAAAGGACACAACTATGTCTGTCATCTTCTATAATATGTGTTGTTGTAGCAACTGTTGATCCATGAATTTGCACCTTCACACTGTACGCCACAGGCGCCACGGAACTGACATTTTATGTGACACCACGGAGCTGACATTTGACATTTAAACTAACCTAATTCCGACAATTTTGAAAAATAAATCTTTTCTTTAGGCAGATAATTTGTTTCTAAAATAATCTTCAAAAAAATTGTAATAATTACCACAGAGAGTGTTTAGATTAAAAGAATAGTAATACCACAGTACTGACCACTTTTTTTGTGAACTTCACATTTTTACAAAAAAAATTGTTTTTAAGTGTAGAAATTACAATTTTTGAACATTTTTTTTACTGATATTTGTTGCTAATGGATCTTATTTTAGATTGTAATTATCAGATAACATTAGAATGTGCCATAAAAAGTTAAATTATAGGGAAAAAAAGCTTATTACAAAATTGAAAAAATTTGTGGACAAAACTATTTTACATTTTATAATTTTATAAGAAGTATTAGAAGATGCATTATATGTAGAAATTGTTCACCTATATACACAATTCATATTACAAAAATTCTCGTTTTCAGTTTTGGCGTTTTCAATAAAATTTCTGAATTTTAACTTAAAATTTTAAAAAACGGACACGCCACGGAGCTGAAATTTTGGAGGGAATTCCGCAATTTATCAAAAAATATAATATCTATTTGTACATATTTGTGGTTACGAATAGGTTTTATATATACCTGTGAAATGTATCCATACCCAATCAAAAATTTTTTATTTTGAATGTGTTTTCTGTGACGCCGCCAAATATTACAGTTACGTGCAAATTACCCATATGATTATCGCGGAACTTAATTTCTTACGGTTTCTAGGTGCGGTACTGCTATTCGCACTATTTATTTCACGTTTCCTCTGTCAGATAACTTCAAAGCTTAAGCGGTCCACTCAAGGTGACATTACCCTATTATAATATAATTATATAATAATAATTAAATTGATTCAATTAATTTTAAATTATTGTTATTATTATGAAAGTTTTTGGAGACAAAAATTTTGTTTGGAAATATTACAATGTAAAACAAACATTAATTTAATTTTTATAGTTCTTAAATTTTTATTAGTTCCAATGTTTAAATGTTTTTTGTTACGCATTTGAAAAAACCTTTTTATCAGAAAAAAGTATTAAAATACATTTTCTTAGTTTATAGACAAGTGAAATACCTATTTTGATTTTCTTAAAATAAAAATAGATTTTTTATATGGGAGAAAAATAACTAAATTTTCTATTGTTTAAATAATGTTAATTTTTTTATGGCAAAATTAAACATTTTTAAATAATTATTTTCTATAAACCCCCGTTCGGTTGTATTTCAACTTACTTGCTTTTATTTATTTGATTTAAGTAAATATTTACTTGAGGGCAGTTCCATACGAAAAGCAAATGGTGAATCACCGATTTTTCTTAAATTTGGTAATTTTGTAGTATTTGAAATACTAAATAACTGTGCCAAACAGTTTTGCAAAAAAAAAAATTTTTGTAAGATATTTAGATTTGAAAAATCAGAAACTGAAAAAAATGATATTTTTGAGAATTTTTATTTCGAAAACTATTGATTCTACGAGAAAAAGTCATTCATTCAAAATTGTAGAGAAAATGTGAATTTTTTATAATATTAAAAAAAAGTTAAGAAAATGTAGGAAATTATTTGCTGATTAAGAATTTAATTAAGGAAGATTTCGACTATATCAGAAATTAGTGACATCTATTAGACGTCAATTGAACTCTTTGGTTTAGAGTCAGGTGTTATTCTTAAGATAATTATTCCGATATGGTTGTCGGTAAATAATTATATTTTTGAATTTAATTTTTGATCTGAAAAAATAAGCTGCGTAAACGACTGCACTGTGCATCTGTGAGGACTCGAACCCCAGTTAATAGCTGCCTTTCGCGGGACTAACGCCTACCAAAAAAAAAAAAAAAAAAAATTAAATTCAAAAATATAATTATTTACCGACAACCATATCGGAATAATTATCTTAAGAATAACACCTGACTCTAAACCAAAGAGTTCAATTGACGTCTAATAGATGTTTCTAATTGCTGATATAGTCGAAATCTTCCTTCATTAAATTCTTAATCAGCAAATAATTTCCTACATTAACTATACAGCTCTTCGACTAGTGTATGGGCTTGATCTGAGATTATAAGAAACGTGAACGTCCAGGCTGTGGTGGCATGGTGCATTGGTAGGCGTTAGTCCCGCGACAGGCAGCTATTAACTGGGGTTCGAGTCCTCACAGATGCACAGTGCAGTCGTTCACGCAGCTTATTTTTTCAGATCAAAAATTAAATTCAAAAATATAATTATTTACCGACAACCATATCGGAATAATTATCTTAAGAATAACACCTGACTCTAAACCAAAGATTTCAATTGACGTCTAATAGATGTCACTAATTGCTGATATAGTCGAAATCTTCCTTAATTAAAGTTAAGAAAAGTTAAATTTTCAATAATTTGTTTAAACATTAATTTTTTATTGTTAAAAAAATATGCTAAGGACATCATGGAATTTCCTAAAAAAATTATTTTATCAAAATTTAAACCTTCTTTAATAAGTGGTTAAATTTTTAAAGAAGTGCTTTTTGATGTTTTTAAAAAAAATTTTTGAAGTTTGCGCTACGAGTTTTTGTGCGTTGCGCTAACTAAGCAGCGCCTATATCAGTGTATTTTAAAAGATTATATGTCCTTTACTGCTCGCCCCTAATACATTTATTATTTATGTACGTATATATTATTATTATAAACAGTTTAACAATATATTTTTAACTTTTTTATAAACATTATTTTCCTTTTTTAACCCATTAATGCCCATATGGGCACAGGAACGCAGATTTAAAAAAGTAATTATTGGGATCCTGACATGGGGTTTGATGATATTTTTGATATTTATTTAATTAATTAAATTAATTATTAAATTAAAATTTAAAAAAATTTTTAACGTCAAAAACTCTCCTGATTAAGCTAATTTTTGTTTAAAAAAATCTGTAACTTCAAAAACGATCCTTATACATCATACACACAAAAAACCCAGTCTCATTTTTGTTGCATCTCAAAATGAGACTATGTTAAACGCCATAAAACGTGGCGCCACCTAAGAGTCTCATTTTTGTTGCAACTCAAAATAAGTAGCGTACGCTACTTATTTTGAGACTAGGTTTTTTCAGTGTACAGTATGAATGCAGGCTAATTGTTTATAACATTTTTACACCAATAGGGCTTTTTTAAAAAATTATGTAATATATGTTTTCGTAGTGGTTTTTAGCGTAGAATCAAATAGCGCTATAAGTTTCTTATAAAAATCGATTTTTCTTCATTTGTTTATAAAAAAGAAATTTTATTTAAAATATTTTTTCAACATTCAACGACAAAAATTATCATTAGATCCCATGCCAGGATTCCAATAGTTACTTTTATTATATCTGCATTCCTTTTCCTATAGGCATCAATGGGTTAATGTAAAAAATCTTTTCCTTAAAGCATTTTTTCAGTTAGTAGAAAATAAATTTGACACAATAACGTTTGACTTTTGTTCCACTGAAGACCATAAAAATAAAAATTAGAAATATAAGCCTAGATAAAGTTTGGAGAAAAAGATTTTTTACAATAAAAAAGGAAAATAATGTTTATAAAAAAGTTAAAAATATATTGTTAAACTGTTTATAATAATAATATATACGTATATAATTAATAAATGTATTAGGGGCGAGCAGTAAAGGTCATATCATCTTTTAAAATACACTGATATAGGCGCTACTTAGTTAGCTCAACGCACAAAAACTCGTAGCGCAAACTTCAAAAATTTTTTTCTCAAAAACATCAAAAAGAACTTCTTTCAAAATTAAACCACTTACACTACCGTCCACAAGTATCAGGACGATTACACGCAACCTTATAAAAAAGCATGCCATCACTTTTTCAATCATATTTCGGAAATTAAAGGAGATACAAAAAAAAACTAAAATACGGTTAGAAAGCTGATTAAATTCTGCGTAAAATTAGCCGTCTTTGGAGTCATTTCGTTAATTATTTTTTAAGTTGTAGAGTGAGAAAGAAATAAAAAAATTATCAAATTTTCTCATTTTTATCTCTTGAATTTTATCTAAATTTTTTTAGATTTTTGAAAAAGTTGAAGTCAAGAGACAAAAATGAGAAAATTTGATAATTTCACAGGCACACAAACAAATTTTTTTTTTGTGACCCAGAGGACAGAACCTTATATTCCTACGTTTTAGGGGTCACTGAAACCGAATACGACCTTTAAAAAATTTTGTACTTGCCAGTTTTTCCGCTACCACCCCCTTTACACCCCCACACGAGAGTGAGGGGGTTGGCATTTCAGTTTTCAAAAAAAGTCGAGTAGGGTGTCTATTCTTATGTATTTTGGGTCGCTGAAACCAAAAAAGACCACTAAAAACAAATTCGTCCATCCCTTTACCTCCTAGAACGCCCTAAATACACCCTTAAAGGGAATTAAAATTTCATTTTTCACGAAAAGTCGTATGCGGTGTATATTCCTATGTTTTTTGAGTCCCTGAAACCGTAAAAGACCACCAAACATAAATTAGTCCTCTCCTTCACATCATATCCCTCTCTTACTACCTCCTAAAAGGGATTAAAATTTTCGGTTTTATGAAAAGTATAGACGACTTTTCATGAAACCAAAAAGTTTAACATCTTCTCTAGAGATACTTAGGGAGTGGAGGAAGGGACTAATTTATGTTTGGTTGTCTTTTTCGGTTTCAGGGATCCCAAAAACATAGGAAAAGACACCGCATTCGACTGAAATTCGAATGAAATTTTAACTCCCTTTAAGGGTGTATTTAGGGCGGGGGGGGGTAAAGAGATGGACGAATTTGTTTTTAGTGGTTTTTCTCGGTTTCAGCGCCCCAAAATACATAAGAATAGACACCCTACTCGACTTTTTTTGAAAACTGAAAGGCCAACCCCCTCACTCTCGTGTGGGGGTGTATTTTCATGGTCATATTCGGTTTCAGCCACCCCTAAAACGTAGGAATATAAGGTTCTATCCTCTGGGTCACGAAAAAAAAATTTGTTGTGTGCCTGTGTTTTTTTTTATTTCTATTTCACTCTACAACTTAAAAAATAATTAACGAAATGACTTTAAAGACGGCTTATTTTACGCAGAATTTAATCAGCTTTCTAACCGTATTTAAGTTTTTTTGTATCTCCTTTAATTTCCGAGATATGATTAAAAAAGTGATGGCATGTTTTTTCATAGAGTCGAATGTAATCGTCCTGATACTAGTGGACGGTAGTGTATTAAGGAAGGTTTAAATTTTGAGAAAATAATTTTTTAGGAAACTTCATGATGTTCTCAGCATATTTTTTTAACAATAAAAAATTATTGTTTAAACAAATTATTGAAAATTTAATTTTTCTTAACTTTTTTTTAATATTATAAAAAATTGACATTTATTTATTTATTTTCAGTTTCCGATTTTTCAAATCGAAATATCTTGCAAAAAAATTTTGTTTTTGCAAAACTGTTTGTCACAGTTATTTAGTACCCCAAATACTACAAAATTATAAACATTAAGGAAAATCGGTGATCCACCATTTCCTTTTCGTATGGAACTGCGATGGGCGTTTTTTGTAAATTTTCATTTCCGATGCCAATAGAGTTGTCAAAAGTCAAATGGTCCAAAAATCTCAAAATACTTTTATGAATTAAAAGCAAAAAACGAGGTAAATTATTCTGTAACTCATTCTTTAACAGTTTTTTAAGGTCCCCGAATATAAATCTAAAGTTTTTTTTTTTAAATTTAAAATGTCGGATCCAATATAGAAGTTTACTACCCAACGGTCGTTAAAAGGCAACGGGTTAACATAAAAATAATTTTTAGAATTCAAACATATTTTTTTACTAAATTTTCTTAAAAAATCTACATCATATCATGTTTTATATTTTTTGTAGGATAGTTTTTTGTACAAAAAAATTATTTTAAATTAAAATTTTTGTGTATAACTTTGCCGACCTGCAATTTCTAAAAAAAAATTACACGTTAATGTCTACAAGTAATTCCCATTCTGCAGAAAATAACCTTTAAAGTACGCTTCAGATCATTAAAAAGTGTTCATGTTTTTAGAAGTTATTTAAAAGTTTGTAAAACATTGAAAATAATGATTTTTTAAAAATATCTTACACAGAAATAGAATTGTTAAGTCTAAATACTCAATAATCTAATTCTTTTCACTTACATTACAATTCAACACTTCTTATTTGGGAAATTTCATATTTTGGACATTTTGGGCTTTGAAAATTTTGTATTGTAGAAAAATAAATTTTAGATTGTGTATGGATTAAAAAATTAAATTTTGAAGTTCTGAATGTTCTTCACATACTTTATAGTGATAGAACACTACTGCTTATGCGTAATAATGACAGAACACTACTGTGTATGCGTTGTAGTGATAGAACACTACTGCGCATGCGTGATACAGATAGAACACTACTGCGCATGCCTGGCATTGAAAAAACGCTACTGCGCATGCCTGGCATTGGTAAAACACTACTGCGCATGCGTTATAGTGATAGAAAAACTACTGCGCATGCGTAATATTGACAGAACACTACTGCTCATGCCTGATATTCATAGAACAGTACTGCGCATGCGTATATGTATATACGAAACTATGAATAAATGATAAATGATAAAAGTCGAACGACCGAACGATGAAGTACGGAAGTACACGAACTTCGGACGACAAAACGACGACGAATATGTTAATATTATAGGAGATACAAAGATTGCAACAATCGAGAAATTTGACAAAAAAATTTTAAGAATAAAATTTTTTTGGAAATTTTTTCAACCCCTGCACATATTTTAAAAATTGTAGAGAAAATTTGAAACTTATATAGGTGTGATCATTCAAGTCTCATCTTTAATTTAAGACCAAAAGAGTTCAAAAATCTTAATTAGTTAGCGAGATATTATTATAAACAACAGAGCATTTTCAGCCAAAAACCGTTCAAAATCGACTAATTCACTGCATTTGTCAAAAAACATGGTCGGACGTTTATAATGATATCTCACGAAACAAATAAGATTTTTAAACTCTTTTGGTCTTAAATTAAAGATGAGACTTGAACGATCACACCTATATAAGTTTCAAATTTTTTCCACAATTTAAAAAAATGTGGGTTAAAAAAATTTCAAAAAAATTTAATTTTTTAAATTTTTTTGTCAAATTTGTTGATTGCTGCAATCTTTGTATAAATTATTAAAATTTTCAGTTATGTATCATTAATCGTTGAATTTAATAATCTTTTGAATAGTATATTTGTTAATTTTTTGACATTTGTATTTACAATAAAATCCTGATTTAATGATTGGTATATTTTTGGGCCGTGCGCGTGCAGCCGTACCGATAATTAGTGTTTAATGTAAACAAATGTATAGAAATAAGTAATGTATATCTCATCTAATTTAAATCAAGTTAAAAAATTGCCTTTTTGGCCAAAAATTTGAATTCCTGGCCCACTGTGGAACGGGAAGAAGAAGATGAGTCCAGACGAGCCAATCAAGTTGCAGATGATCGGCGGAAAGAATGTCCAGTATAAGATTTTGGATCAGAAAGATGAAGGTATTTTGCTATCTGTCTTGGCATTGTAGCTGTAAAGTTGGAATATACATATATAGTTAAATTTTTATCATGATTTAAGTATATATTATTTTTGTTCTATTAATGCATCTTATTTACATAATTTAAAAATTTATTCTATACATTTCAAGATTCTTTTTGCCTATTACTTGGGGCGTACATTTTCCTTTTTGATAATTTTGAAAGAACCTTTTGGAAGGAGCATTTCCGTTACGTAAGTTTTTATATTTGCCGACAATTCGACGAAAATTACCGTCGATTGTAAAAGACCTAGTTGTGTTGGTTTTTGTGTTCTCTAATTTTACTAATAAAATGTCTCCATGACTTTCTACGTCCTTCAATTTTACATTTACTAGTTCAGCAGTGCGGCAGGCACCATTTATGTCGAAGATTAGCGCAGCCTTACAAAAATTAAATTTATCAATATTTTTCAGTAATTAATTATAAAATAATAAATAAATAATTAAAATAAAAAAATAATAAAATTGTAATTTTAGTGACAATAAGTAATAAAAAATATTAAGTATTAATTAATTTAACTTACTTTTAAAACTAAATATTGAACATCTGGTGCTTCGTTCAAAAATCTTTCTATTTGTTCTGAGGTTAGAACCTTTGCTTTCTTACTTTTAAATCCGACGGATTGTTTCTTCAAAAAAGTTTTAAGTTTTTTATAACTCCCAATGTTAATTTTCTCTTTCATATTCAATGTACTTTTTAATATCCGCTTTCGGATGACGAAGAAATTTTTTGAGACGATTTCCGTTTATTGAAGTTTGTGTAACTCGCTTTGTACTTTCCTTTTGTTTTTTTGGCAATAAGTCACCAGCGACACTTGTTGCAGCTGCTGTTATATCTGGTAGAGTGCAACTCGTTTCACTTTCACTGTCACTTATTTTGTAAATTAACAATTTGTAATACTTTTTGTTCAGAATAACCGCTAATAATAAAGAAAATAGCAAGCGCGTGACACAAAGCGAAGAAAACATACATCTTATCACAAGACCATCGATTGAATCAATTAATCGATATATCGATATTTACGTTTTAAGTCCAATGCACAATAGGTTCGCGAACGAGACGCATTAGATAGAAAAGGAGGCAAATATATCTCTATTTTTCTCTAATTCATACTTTGCGTTCGCGAACGACATTCACGAATCAGTTCTGCTTAAACCTTTACGGAAAGAAAAGAGAAAGACGATCACGGGTTAACACAATACACTAACTCGTCCGAAGACATCAAAAGTGTAGTAGCAAAGTTCCTATACGTTTATTACAGATTGTAAAGATAATCTTTCGATCTCTTTAGACGAGGCAGTGAAGTATAATCTTGATTGAACTTCAATAAAGGTAAGTTCTTTTAATCGTACAATTTGCAGTGAGGTTAAATTATATAATTTTCATGCTTTTGACATACTTTTTATAACTAAAGGATATTCCATAATTGTATCGCTCGTAATTCTTGGTTTATTAAAAGGTTTTTGAATAATTTGAGTTGTGGTTTCTAAAATTTAGAAAATTTAAAGTTGTTTACAGTTTCTGGAGAAAGTTTTTTTATCTAAATATTTTAAGCTTAGAAGAAGTCTTTATCAAGTTTTTAAAGGAAATAGTGTGACATTTTATTTTAAGTTTAATAGTATATTAAGCAACAAGGGTATAAAGGCAGCCATTTGTTTACGATGATTTTTGTAAAACGAGTGGAGGTCGAGGGCGCTGTATTTAAAAGAATAATAGAATTCTGTATTCCAAAAAAATTTTATTAAAATATTTGAAAATAATTGAATTTCTGTGGAAAATTATAATATTTTCGTAAATAATTTAATAAAGAATTGTAATTTAATTTCAATAATTTTCAAAGAATTTAAAAAAATGTAGGGTGATGTGAAACATGGGGGATGTGCAACACCGCCGATTTTTGATCTCCAGTTCGATATTGAACAGAGCCAAGTATTGACATTTGTTTGTGTCCTCAATAGCTTGTTTTTGATATAAAACTCACGAGACAGCTCGCAGCTAGCTTAAATTTCTCGAGAAGGAAATATTTCTTGCGCTTTACATTTCTAGTCGTTTCGTGAAGGGTTTTAATTTATTTTATAAAAAAGAATGTGTTTATTGTTGGCTTTTTAAGTGTTTTTAAATATCTGTTTATATTTTGTGTTTCCATTGCACTGTATTGCGTACAAATCATTTTTCGCAAAATATCATATTTGGGGTGATGTGCAACACTTTTTTGGGGTGGACGTAACTACTTTTTACGTGACATAACTGCGATTCACATGATGAATAAAAAATGCTTAGTTATTTTTCTTTAATTATATTTCTTATTCAGTTATGAATAAATAAATAATTAACAAAAAAAATTTTTTTCTTTGGTGAAATCTTCACTTTTTAGAGGTCAACTATACCTTAGTAAATTTTTTGTTGTCAGATTTCGATTAGTTTGCATTAAAAAAGCCTAAATTTAATAATTAAAGAGATTTTCATCGATATTTATGCATTACATACCTGAATTTTACTGGTGTTGCACATCACCCCAAATTTTTTGGAAAATGCAAAAACAGACGTTTTTGAAAAAGCAAAAAATTTGTAGGAAAAATTTAATATTCTGAAAATCTAATAATGCAGAAATATTCTATTATAATGACTCTAAGTCAATCAATTTTGAAATATTTAATAATTTAATTATTTGACATGTTTTTCGTCCAACGAAAAAAAACGTTGCACATCACCCCACATCACCCTATTTTTTTAATAATTGATTTTTTCGATGAAGGGTGAGTCCACGTCAGAAATATCATAATCTGCAAGTGGTTCGTAGATTTTAATGAAAATTCGTGAAATAATAGTACACTATGAGAGAAATTAGTCAGCAAAAGGAATTTTTAAAATATAATAAATTGTAGGAGTTATAATACTTTAAATTTTGACTGCAAATTTTCTTGATTCTTTTATATCTTTGGCAAATTTTAACCGATTTTGATGAATCAAAAACCAATTTTTTCAGAAAATTATGTATTTTCAGAAAATTATGCAGCGAAAATCTAAATTTATTATTTAGGTAGAAAAAACATTAAATAAAATTTCAATTACATTTTTTTGCGATTTCGACCCATTTTTTTTCTTTTTTTCTTTTTTAATAATGTTTCCCTTTATTTCATCTTTAATTTTAAAAAAAGATCACCCTGGAGACTTTATTAGATCTTGAGATATTATTATTTTAATATCATCATCTCAAACACAATTCGTAACAAGATTTATGTTTCTACCTTCAACTGTTATTTAACATTTATTTGTAATTAGAAATTATTTCCCGAAAAAAATATTTTTTTAAATTTCTCTATTAAATAAAGTGAATATTCAATAAAATTGTTATTTTATTAGCAGATTTTAGAAATAATTGTTTATTTCAAGTAAAAATAATATTTAATTAAAATAAAATTTAAATAATTAATTAAATCAGTTGTTTTATTACTCATTTAATTTTTGTCAAATTTTTAACATAATAATAATACTAATGAAATTTGAACGCAAAAAACTATTGATGAAAAGATAACTTACCTCTCAATCTCAATATATAAAAGAAATTGATAAATATTTTACATTACACACCGAAGTAAGTTAAATAAACAAATAATAGAGATTTATAACCCTGAAAATTTTATATAAACAAATGAACATAAATACAAATGCTATCCTGTGGTCATTAAATTGCTGATGCTCGTTCATAATTAAAATAATAATATCTCAAGATCTAATAAAGTCTCCAGGGTGATCTTTTTTTTAAATTAAAGATGAAATAAAGGGAAACATTAATAAAAAAGAAAAAAAGAAAAAAATGGGTCGAAATCGCAAAAAAATGTAATTGAAATTTTATTTAATTTTTTTTCTATCTAAATAATAAATTTAGATTTTCGCTGCATAATTTTCTGAAAATACATAATTTTCTGAAAAAATTGGTTTTTGATTCATCAAAATCGGTTAAAATTTGCCAAAGATATAAAAGAATCAAGAAAATTTGGAGTCAAAATTTAAAGTATTATAACTCCTACAATTTATTATATTTTAAAAATTCCTTTTGCTGACTAATTTTTCTCATATTGTACTATTATTTCACGAATTTTGATTAAAATCTACGAACCACTTGCAGATTATAATATTTCTAACGTGGACTCACCCTGAATTGAAATTAATTTTTAAGAATACTTAATTACATTTTTTGAACAATTTCTGTAAAATTTTATTAAAAATAATTGAAATCCTGTGATTTCCATGACAAATATTATTATTAGTTAAAGTAATTGAATTATTGTGAAGAATTGTATAAAAATGTTGTTAAATAATTGATTTTTTAAAAATGATATTTCCAGCACGGTGGACACCCTGATTAGAATCAATTGCAAAAAAAACGGGATCAAAATCAATTTCAAATTCATAATTAAATCGACGTAAGTAAAAAATTATTATTATAATTATTATTTCTTCTACGGCTGTAAATATTCTTCTGCGCATAATATTATTATTAGGCACAGTATGCCGAAAAATCTTACTTGTTATTGTTCCCCACAAGAAATAATCTAAAGGGTTTAAGTCAGGTGACCTTGTAGGCCAATTGATTTCGCCACCGCGTCCGATAAATCGGTTTGGAAAGTGCGCTTGCAACCAGACTCGATTATATAACGCAGTATGGTACGGCGCGTTATCGTGCTGGTACCAAATTTCCCGAATTTGTTCGGCGGTGTACCCTGCATCCATTAGTCAACGTCGAACCGTTCTTAAGAGCCGATTATATTTAGGTCCATCCATGTTACCGTGGATTATTATCGGTCCAATCTATAAGTAGAATAAAATAATGAAATTATCTTTATAAATAATAAAATTTATCGACTTATATTAAAATAGTTTTGATAATAGTAATTCTATGAATTATTTTTTTTTGTTTTTTTTTAAATGAATTATTTTCGATATTTAATATTTTCAATATTTCTGAAAATTGAATTACATACACAAAAACAATTAAATAACTTTTTAATTTTTTTGAATTATTTTTAACATTTTGGAGAAAATAATCATATTTAACATTTTTAAATAAATGTCTTTAAAAAATTATTAAAAAAAAATTCTTCAATTATTTTCCAAAAATTAAATTCCAATATTTATAAAAAACTAATTTTTACAATTGTTTTATAATTATTTTTTAAGATTCAATTACATTCGAACAAAGGAAATTAAAATTTTTAAAAATTTATTTATAATTTTTAAAATTCTTATAAAATTTGATGAATTTTTTAATATTTTTTTTAATTTAATTATTTTTAGAACATTTTACTAAATTTAAATTATTTTTAAAAAGACTTTACCAAATTTAAATTTTTAGACCTTTTTTAATTGAATGTAATAGTAAAACTATTGTCTGTCAAAAATGATTTAGAAATATTTTTAAAAACTTAATTTTCACAAGTAAAAATGATTCGTACGAATTCGTATGAAATTACTAGCGAAATTCGTGCGGCGTTCTGGAACGTTTTTTTGTACAAATATTCGTACAAATAATACCCCAAAATTTTCTTTCAAAAATTTTCGTTCAAATTAACGTATGAAATTCAAGTGAATTTATTTTTGAAAATTTTTAGAAAATTTCGAACGGAATTTCGTATGGAATTCCGCACATAATGTCAGCTATATTCGTACGAATTTCGTTTAGAAATTAAAACGAAAATTTTTGAAAAAAATTTTAGCTGACATTTCGTGCGGAATTCCATACGAATTTCCGAGCAGAAATTTTTTAAAATTTTCCAAAATTAATTCTCTAGAATTTCGTATGGACATTTGACAAAAACTTTTTTTAAAAATTTTTAGCTAATGTTTCGTGCAGAATACCATATGTATGTATTTCCGTGCGGTATTTTCTAAACATTTTCCAAAATTAGTTTGCTCGAAATTTGTACGACAATTCAAAATAAACACCTTGAAAAACATGATGAAAGCATTGCTTCCAGAATTTTTTTTTCTGGTTAACAGAGCAGAAAACTTTATCAATCTTAAAAATAAAAATTATTGGCGAAAACGTCTGCTTCAACGCTGCATGCCTCTCTGTGTACACATAACGTTCACTATAAATATTGTTTGTAATAAATTTGTCTAAAATTTAAAATTCTTAATTACATCGAACTATTGTAGTTGTGTATAAGCTTTCCTAACTGTATTTTCTAATAAAAGATACACTAAAGCTCACAGCATACATTCGAAAACAAAATTTTTCAAACCTTCCTTAATGTTCGAAAAATGAAAAAAAATTTAAAGACAAACTCTAAACATCACAAAAAATTTTTCCGTCACACTTTCCAGATTCTCTACATTGTTCAAAAAACCAAAAAATTGATGAAGAAACTGGAAAAATTACGAATATTAATTCTGGCTTACACTCATACTTTCCCAGGGTCACCAATCTTTCAAAAATAAAAAAATTTGATAAAAAAACTAAAAATTACAAAAAAATAATTATAGCATACTTCCATACTCTTCCAGCCTCTTCCCATGATTCAAAACTAAAAAAATTTGATGAAAAAAATTGTAAAATTACAAAAAATATGACTCACTTGAGAACTAGTTTTAGGATCATATCAAGGACTTATTTAAGAACAAGGTTTAGGATGGGATTGAGGACTAATTTTTGGATCAGATTAATTACTTATTTTAGGACTAATTTTAGGATGAGATTAAGAACTTATTATAGAACTAGTTTTAGAATCGTATTAAAGCCTTGTTTCAAAACTTCTTTTAGAATCATATTGAGGATTATATCAGGACTAGTTTTAGGATTATATAATATACGACTTATTTTAGGACTTGTTTTAGGATCAGATTAAAGATTTTTTAAGCACTAGTTTTAGGATCATATCTAGGACTTAATTCACGACTTGCTTTAGGATCAAATTTAGGACTTGTTTGATGACTAGTATTAGGATAATATCTAGGACATAATTCAGGACTTATTTAAGGATCAGATTAAGGACTTGTTTAAGGACATGTTTTAGGGTCATATGTAGGACTTATTTCAGGACTTATTTTAGGATAAGATTAACGACTTGTTTAAGGACTAGTTTTAGGATCAGATTGAGGAATTGTTTGAGGACAAGTTTTAGGATCAGATTGAATAATTGATTGAGGACAAGGTTTAGGATCATATTTAGGACTTGTTTAATGACTACTTTTAGTATCATATCTGGGTTTTATTTCAGGACTTGTTTTAGGATCAGATTAAGAAATTGTTTAGGGACAAGTTTTAGGATCAAATTGAGGACTTGTTTAAAGACTAGTTTTAGGATCAGATTGAATAATTGATTGAGGACAAGGTTTAGGATCATATTTAGGACTTGTTTAATGACTACTTTTAGTATCATATCTAGGTTTTATTTCAGGACTTGTTTTAGGATCAGATTAAGAAATTGTTTAGGGACAAGTTTTAGGATCAAATTGAGGACTTGTTTAAAGACTAGTTTTAGGATCAGATTTAGGGCTTGTTTAACGACTTTTTTTCGTATCATATCTAGAACTTAATTCAGGAATAGTTTAAGTTCAAATTGAAGAGTTGATTGAGAACAAGGTTTAGGATCAGATTTAGGACTTGTTTAATGATTACTTTTAGTATTATATCTAGGACTTATTTCAGGACTTGTTTTAGGATCATAACTAGAACTTATTTCAGCACTTATTTTATGACTTGTTTTAGGATCAGATTAAGAACTGGTTTTAGGACTAATTTCTGGATCAAATTGAGGACTTGATTTAGAACTAGTTTTAGGATGATATCTATGACTTCTTCCAGTACTAGTTTGAAAAAGATTAAGAACTTGTTGTAGGTCTATTTTTATTTTTAGATTGAGGACTCTTTTGAGGACTTGCGTTTTGGTCCAATGAAGGAATTATTTGAAAACTAGTTTCTGGATTATGTTGAGGATTGGTTTGAGGACCAGTTTTAGGATTATATCGAAGACTTATTTTAGGACTATTTTAAGGATCATATCGAGAACTAGTTTTTTGGACATTATGTAAGAAAAGGCAAGTCTAGTTAACTTTGAAATTAATGATTTTTATAGTTTGTGAACTTTAATATGTTTGAAATTTAAAGGGCCATCTAAATAAAATTAATGAAAAATTCATAAAGTTAAAATATGCAAAAGGCAAAATATATGTTTTCTGAAACTGGCGGGTGAGAAAGATGGCTATTAAAAGATTTTTAAAAAAAATTCTCAGTGGTTACCATTTTAAAAGCAATAATTCCTCTTTAATTTCTGACATTGAAAAATATTTTTGTCGAAAATGGTTCTAGTTATGGATTTTTTTTGTAATTTTTTAAATATTTTGGTTTTTCTAAAACGAGCGGGTGAGAACACTGGCTCTTAAAAGTTAATTACACACAGAATTTGCAATGGTCATAATTTGAGAAGCAATAATCCCTCTTTAATTTCTGATAAAGAAAAAAAAAATTTTCAAAAATTTTTTAAGTTATGATTTTTTTCTTACTTTTTTATATTTTTGGTTTTTTGATAAAGCATATATATATAACCTAGAAGATAGGACTATAGAGAAAATTAAAAATTAAAATGACGGCTCAAAAATGGAGTTTGAAATTCAAATTTTTTTCAAAATTTGATTCGAAAATACGAAATTGTTAAAAGTGTTTAGATCAGCTTGAAATTTGTTACTCGGGGGTTTTAGGGGTCGCTCATCACGAATCTGAAGTGCAATTTTAAAAATTCAAAATGGCGGATCCAATATGGCGGACATTTTTTTTTAAAAACTCATTAAATTTTCTTAAAACTTGTTACTCGGGGGTGTTTGGGGTCGCTGATTATGAATATGAAATCCAATTTTCAAAATTCAAAATGGTGGATTCAATATGGCCGACAAATTTTTCCAAACATCATTAGATTAGCTTTAAATTAGTTACTCGGGGGTTTTAGGGGTCGCTGATCACGAATCAAAAGTCCAATTTTCAAAATTTAAAATGGCGGATTCAATATGGCGGACAATTTTTTCAAAAACTCATTAAAGGGCATAGCCGGATAAGTATGCAAAAAGTGCCCCCGCATGTATTTATTTCATAATTTATCCATACATTCCTACCCACTTAAAGATAACATTCTGAAATTTTGAACTCAAAATTCGGTTTTTTAGTGGAGTTATGGAGGGGGAAAGAAAAATCAAAAAATGCGTTTTTCTCGAAAACTACTGAACCGATTTTAATGAAATTTAAATATGTTATAAATGTCTACAAAACGGTTTAAAAAAATTTTTTTTTAATTTTTTTTTCAAAAAAATCCAAAAAAATTTTTTTTTTGAATTTTTCAAAAATTTTTTTTTTTATTTTTTTAAGAGCGACACCCGCCATTTTTTTTACTATTTACTCGTTAAAGTGTCTACTTTAAGAAAAAAATTTTTCTCAATTTTTTTTTGAGGTGCGTGATGGTGAAAAAAAATAAAAACCGCAAGTAGGTACAATGTACAGCTTAAATTTTGAAAAATCTATCATATTCTTTAAAAATTTGTTATTTCGAGTCATTTTTAGGTTTCTAATTATAAAATTACTATAGAATTTAAAAAATTCAAAATGGCGCATCCAAGATGGCGGAAAATTTTCCTAAACGTGAATCATATTTTGAAGTTTCATAACAAAAATTTCAGATACAATTAACTGGGGCTTAGGGAGTTAAGTGTGCAAAAACTGCCCCCGCATCTATTTTTCTTAAATTTGGCCCATATATTACTATCTATATGACTATATTTTTCTGCAATTTTGAACTCAAAATTCGCTATTTTGGGGGAGTTATGGAGGGGGAACGAGAAATCAAAAAACTTATTTTTCTCGAAAACTACTAAACCGATTTTAATGAAATTTTAAGAGGTTGTAAATATAGATAAAACGATTTTAGTAAAAAAAAATCAAAATTATTTTGTAAAAAAAATCAAAAAATTTTTTTTTGAAATTTTCAAAAATTTTTTCAGGGTTATTTTTTGAAGTGACCACTTTCTCTTTTGTTGTAAAAAGTACTTTATAATGTCCCTTTTAACATATATTTTTTCCAAATTTTTAAAAAATATAGTTTTTGAGCAAAATGTCAAAAACCATGGTCATGCTATTTGTCACGTACGGGAATGCACATATATACATATGGGCAATTTCATGTGATAGGGTATAGCCGGATAAGTACGGAAAAAGTGACCCAAATATATTTTTCCTATTCATTCCTACCCACAAAATAACTTTTTAAAATGTTTAACTCAAACTTTTAATTTTTGTGAGCTTATGGAGGGAAAAAAATCGAAAAACGCATTTTTCTCTAAAACTATTGTATGCATTTTAATGAGCTTTGGATATATTGAAGAGACCATTAAAGAGATAAAAAAACAAATTTCAAATTCTTTTTTCAAAAAATTCCAAAAATCTGTTTTTTAAAAAATTTTATTTTGAAATTTTCAGAAAAAAATTTTTTTGGTTCTTTTAATGTGACATTTTTATGTATTTTATTATTTCAGTCTCTTATGTGATCTACTTAATTAAAAAATTTTGCATGACATGATTTCAGTGTGTGTCACAGTAAATTCTGAAAATTTCAAAATAAAATTTTTTAAAAAACAGATTTTTGGAATTTTTTGAAAAAAGAATTTGAAATTTGTTTTTTTATCTCTTTAATGGTCTCTTCAATATATCCAAAGCTCATTAAAATGCATACAATAGTTTTAGAGAAAAATGCGTTTTTCGATTTTTTTCCCTCCATAAGCTCACAAAAATTAAAAGTTTGAGTTAAACATTTCAAAAAGTTATTTTGTGGGTAGGAATGAATAGGAAAAATATATTTGGGTCACTTTTTCCATACTTATCCGGCTATACCCTATCACATGAAATTGCCCATATGTATATGTCGTAGGCAATTAGAAGAATCAGCCAATTAGCTAAACGCCTAGGCGATTAGCTAAGTGGCGGCCAGTAGACAAATATGCTTGGAAATTATTTGTATTTGTCTACTGGCCTAACAAAATTCGCCATTTAGCTAACTGGCTAGGCAGTTGTCTAATCGCCTAACACGTTTTAGGCGAATAGAAAATATACATCATCCAATGCATGTAAGATTAAAGAAATATTTCACTTTCTCATTTATTATTTTATTGTAATATATATTTATACATGTTTGAACTAAACGAAATGTCACTTTCATCAAAATTATATTGACATAAGTTTTTAAAAATTTTCGCAATTGAAAAAGGAAAATATTAATTTATACTAAAATAAAATTAAATTTATTTCATAAATTCATAATTTTTGAATTCTGGTTTTTCATTTTATAGTTTTGTTTATTTTTCTCTTTTCAAAATTATTTATTCTTTGTTTTCGTAGATATATTGTTTACTTTTGCTATATTTAATAACTCGTATATTAGATTTAACTCGCAAAAAAGCTCTTCCAAAAAAAGGTGTTGTTATAAAGCCCATAACAACAAAAGGATTTAATATGCGCGGTCAAGTGGACTTAATAGATTTTCAATCCTGTAGTGATGGAGAATATAAATGGATTTTAAATTATCAAGACCACGCTACTAAATTTCTTCATTTGCGTCCTTTAAAAACCAAACATGCGATAAATGTAGCTGATGAGCTATCAAAAATATTTTTTACATGGGGAGCACCTCAAATTCTACAAAGCGACAACGGTCGAGAATTCGTTGCTTCCGTAGTAAATGAGCTTTCGAATATTTGGCCGCATTGCAAAATCGTTCATGGACGCCCTCGACATCCGCAAAGTCAAGGAAGTGTGGAACGATCAAATGCTGACGTAGAAAATATGATTCGAGCTTGGATGGAAGATAAAAACAATTCGCAAGCATACTTCGTAATTTTGTACTTATTTTTCACGTAGTACAACATTTTATCTCTTCCCCCGTGACCAGTCTGGATATGTGCTTCCAACAACTTCTCGTAATAATCTTCGATTGGAATCACATAAATAAATGAATCATTTTCAGTCTTTCGTTTCATAATCACGTGGTACTCCGCACCAACCTTTAAAAGCTCATATAATTTTGTATAGTGATAGAAAGAACAACTTTTCTTCGACTCCGATCCTTCAAAATGTTTTAAACTTTCTATCACAGTTTCCAAACGACTTTTATTCCATACACTTCTATTACTTTTTTGATTGGAATAAAATGATTTTAATTTTTCGATAAATTCTTCACTGTTTACACTGCACTCACTCATTTTTTATTCGAATAAGTATAAAGCACTTTGTCAAATATTTTTTAAAAGTAAATATATAATATAAAGATGTCAATATACATCTACTTTCAACGGCTGTGCAGAAAATACTAATAATGCTAATTTATTAAATCTAATATACGAGTTATTAAATATAGCAAAAGTAAACAATATATCTACGAAAACAAAGAATAAATAATTTTGAAAAGAGAAAAATAAACAAAACTATAAAATGAAAAACCAGAATTCAAAAATTATGAATTTATGAAATAAATTTAATTTTATTTTAGTATAAATTAATATTTTCCTTTTTCAATTGCGAAAATTTTTAAAAACTTATGTCAATATAATTTTGATGAAAGTGACATTTCGTTTAGTTCAAACATGTATAAATATATATTACAATAAAATAATAAATGAGAAAGTGAAATATTTCTTTAATCTTACATGCATTGGATGATGTATATTTTCTATTCGCCTAAAACGTGTTAGGCGATTAGACAACTGCCTAGCCAGTTAGCTAAATGGCGAATTTTGTTAGGCCAGTAGACAAATACAAATAATTTCCAAGCATATTTGTCTACTGGCCGCCACTTAGCTAATCGCCTAGGCGTTTAGCTAATTGGCTGATTCTTCTAATTGCCTACGACATATATATGTGCATTCCCGTACGTGACAAATAGCATGACCATGGTTTTTGACATTTTGCTCAAAAACTATATTTTTTAAAAATTTGGAAAAAATATATGTTAAAAGGGACATTATAAAGTACTTTTTACAACAAAAGAGAAAGTGGTCACTTCAAAAAATAACCCTGAAAAAATTTTTGAAAATTTCAAAAAAAAATTTTTTGATTTTTTTTACAAAATAATTTTGATTTTATTTTGACAAAAAAATTTTGATTTTTTTTTACTAAAATCGTTTTATCTATATTTACAACCTCTTAAAATTTCATTAAAATCGGTTTAGTAGTTTTCGAGAAAAATAAGTTTTTCTAGGGCTTAAAAGATTTCTACGTTCATGTACTTTAAGATGCCGATAGGCGTTTTTTGCAAAATTCAATTTCCGATGCCAATAGAACTGTCAAAAGTCAAAAGGTCCAAAAATCTCAAAATACTTTTATGAATTAAAACCAAAAAACGAGGTAAATAATTCTGTAACTCATTCTTTATCAGTTTTTAGGGTTCCCGAATATAAATCTAAAGTTTTTTTTAAAAATCCAAAATGGCGAATTCAATATGGCAGACAAAATTCAAATTTGATCAGATTCGATTAAAACTTGTTACTCGGGGGTTTTTAGGGTCGCTGATTACGAATCTAAAGTCACTTTTAAAAATTCAAAATAGCGAATCCAATATGGCGGAAAAAATTTTCAAATTTGATCCGATTCCCTTAAAACGTGTTACTCGGGGGCTTTTGGGGTCGCAGATTATGAATATGAAGTTACTTTGTGTTTGAGACTTCAAATTCATAATCAGATGCGCTAAAAACCACCGAGTAACACTTTTTAATTAAATCTGATCAAATTAAAAAATTTGATCCGACATTTTGAATTTCTACAAAGTAACTTCATATTCATAATCTGGGACCCCAAAAGCCCCCGAGTAACATGTTCTAAGGGAATCGGATCAAATTTGAAAATTTTTTCTGCCATATTGGATTCGCTATTTTGAATTTTTAAAAGTGACTTTAGATTCGTAATCAGCGACCCTAAAAACCCCCGAGTAACAATTTTTAATCGAATCTGATCAAATTTGAATTTTGTCCGCCATATTGAATTCGCCATTTTGGATTTTTAAAAAAAACTTTAGATTTATATTCGGGAACCCTAAAAACTGATAAAGAATGAGTTACAGAATTATTTACCTCGTTTTTTGGTTTTAATTCATAAAAGTATTTTGAGATTTTTGGACCTTTTGACTTTTGACAGTTCTATTGGCATCGGAAATTGAATTTTGCAAAAAACGCCTATCGGCATCTTAAAGTACATGAACGTAGAAATCTTTTAAGCCCTAGAACGTTTAAATCCATCAAAGCAATTTTTGTTTAGAGCTCTGTCTGTGTTGACGTGGAATGTCCCATATATATATATATATATATATGGGCAATTCTACGTGAGATTTCAGTCGACCTCTTAAAATCGGCCAAAAATATTTTTTTTCTATTCTGTATTGAAAAAAAACAGATACGTATTTTTTTATTATTTTTTTGGAGGCCAAATTTTTGAGTTATGAATTTTCAAAATTTTCGCTTTTTAAATGTAGCTATATTTTTAATGTCAGATAACTCAAAAAATATTGCTTCTTTTCATTTTTTGACAAGAAAAAAAAAATTTTGTTTTTCTCTCTACTTTTGAATAATCATAACAAAAATTTTTTTTTTCATTTTTTATTAAAAAAATAAAAAAAATTTTTAAACAAATTAATTTTTTTTAACTTTGGGTAAGATAAATTTTTAATTTTCTTTTTCTAAAACATACCTGGAAATGATAAGAAGGTTTTGCAAAAAGTTTCAGAGTGGGCCTGACAAGTTTGATGGGTCCAAAAAAAAAATTAAGCTGTCCGTGCAGGTCGCACCACGTGGCACAATGGGATTTTTTTACAATTTATTATTAAAAATTGTCTAGAGCCTACAAATTTTATCGGATTTTGATTATTATTTAATTTTTAGGCTCTAAACAATTTTTAATAATAAATTGTAAAAAAAGTCCCATTGTGCCACGTGCGTGCGACCTGCACGGAGAGCTTAATTATTTTTTTGGACCCATCAAATTTGTCAGGCCCACTCTGAAACTTTTTGCAAAACCTTCTTATCATTTCCAGGTATGTGTTAGAAAAAGAAAATTAAAAATTTATCATACCCAAAGTTAAAAAAAATTAATTTGTTTATAAAATTTTTTAATTTTTTTAATAAAAAATGAAAAAAAATTTTTTTTGTTATCATTATTCAAAAGTAGAGAGAAAAACAAAACTTTTTTTCTCTTGTCAAAAAATGAAAAGAAGCAATATTTTTTGAGTTATCTGACATTAAAAATATATCTTCATTTAAAAAACGAAAATTTTGAAAATTTATAACTCAAAAATTTGGCCTCCAAAAAAATAATAAAAAAATACGTATCTGTTTTTTTTTAATACAGAATAGAAAAAAAATATTTTTGGCCGATTTTAAGAGGTCAACTGAAATCTCACGTGGAATTGCCCATATATATATATATATATATATATATATATGTTTTTTTATGCATGAAAATGTTACTCACTAGAATCTGCAAAGTAAAATTATCACATTTAGAAAAATTGGTTTCAAATAAAATTTCATTTGTTTTTTAAGTAAAACTTTATTTATGTTGAATAAAACCAATTAAACACAAACAACTAACCAACTTGTCTCTGAGACAATATACGTCGATATAACTCAGAATAAAAAATATATATAATAAAATTCTTCTCCGAGAATTAATTATTTTCAAAAACTCCCAAAAAAAACGAATCGTTCAGAGAAACAACAAAACTCTTCAAAGGTATTCAATTACTTTTATAACTAGTAAAATTCTTTGCAAAACTTCAATTATTTCTAATACAACTTTAATAACTGAACTGAATACAATCTTGATATAAGAATTCAATTTTAAAGAAAACCCTTAATAACATTTTTCGAAAGAATCCAATTCTTTTCTAAAACTTTAATAAATCTTTAGAAACAATTCAATTGCTTTTATACATATTAAAATTCATCGCAAGAATTTAATTATCTCTCATAAATAATAAAATCTTCTCAGGAATTCAATTATTGACAAATTCGATTGTATTTAATAAATTAAAGAAACTTTTCAAAAGAATTCAATTACCCTCTAAAATTTTTTAATAAAATTCAAAATTAAATGTTTAATTTCAATTATTAAGAAAGACGATTATTGTGGAAACTTGAAAGAAATGGTTCATACAAAATTCAATTATTTTGAAAATTTTAAATTAGAATTATTAAAGAAACTCCATTATTTTAAAGAAACTGAAAGAAATTCGTCAAAAGAATTGAGTTATTTACAAATTTTTTATAAAATTCTCTATGAGAATTCAAGTTAGTGAAACATTTAATTGTTCAATAAGTTATCAATTTTTGTATTTAAGCAATTAAATTCTGCTTGAATCTTCCAATAAAAATTAATTTAAAAATAAATTTCAGTTAAAACCTTATAGATAATAATTGAATATTAAAATCATTATAGCATGAAAATTTTTTTTTGAAATAATTGAAGTCTAAAAGGTTTAAAATTAAAATCTTTGAAAATTAAAATTTTAACTAACAATTTTCTAAGAAAAAAAAATTTTTCTTTTAAAAGGTCTAATTGAGTTTATTTTTAAACTTTTTGAAATGTTATTTTCTAATGTATATTCAATTGAAAAATGTTCAAATAATTCAAATTTCGTAAAATTGAATTGTAAACAAATGGATCCGAAAATTGTCAAAGAACCTTTTCGAAAATTATCAGAAGTAATTGTTTAACGAAGAATTTTAGTTGAAAATTATAGAAAATAATAATTGAATTGAAATGTTAAAAAAATAATTTTGAAGAAATTGCAGTAATAAAATTCTTATTATATAAAATAATGATTTTATCAATTTGCCATTTTTAATTATTATAAAACATGAATAAAGTGATTACTCCGAATCGAAGACTTGGAGTGATCGATATCTTCATGATTTATAGTTATGAAAAATTTAATTTCTAGTTTTAAGTAAAATGTTCTCTTATTTGACTAGGACTGGTTATATCTTTGTAAGTAATAATCGGTCCGTAAATGGTCCGTAATTTTTAATTTTGGTCCGTAAAGTCCGTATTTTTAAATACTTTCACGGTTCGACCCTTGATATAAAGAAAAATGACACAATCAATAATTTTCCAGAAACTTTGATAAAATTCAATTACCAAAATTTGATTTTAAATATTATAGAAATTCCATTATTAAAAAAAAGAATATGCATCAGTTGTCCTTGTTGACAAAAGTTGATTATTTGATATATATATGTATATATATATATATATATTTACAAGATTTCTCGAAACAATCCAACTGCCCTCACAGACAACAAGTTACCGCAGAAACCCGACCATCCCCGTTACAATCTTAACCGAATTTTTTTTTTAAATGTTATTATTCACAAATCCTGCTGATTAAAATTCCTCAATGTGATAATCAAACTTCAAGATACACTCAAACGTTCAGTAAACTATTTACTTTTAAGGAAGCTAAAACTACTCTAAACATAACCTAATATTTTAAGCAGCCAAGGTATACGGTCGGTTGGATATAATATATTTTGATGGAGAGCTCGCAGATGCGGGATATACAATCACGTGGGGGCGGCAGATGACTTCGACCTCGGGGTGTACCGATTTGCCCCAGCGCAAGGTTCGCATAAGCTGGGAGATTCATCGTATTCTTCCTGTAGAGGAGCTAATTGGAACATTGTTACATGAAATGATCCATGTGAAACTCTTCCAACATAGGCAGGATAGGGACAGCTTTCATCACACCGGTGCATTCTAGAGGAAATGGACCGAATCAACACAATAGGGCCGTTTCGGGTATAGTATTAAATACCTATGTTGTGTTAGGCAATTTAGTAGAGTAGATAAAATATTGATTTCATGTATATTTTAATTTTTTAGGCGGACATTCGTCACGTCCTTCCACGGAGGGTAATCCGTCAATTGCGCCCGTATGTCTGGAGATGTAGGAGCTGTTCATACATTCTGCGGTTACCCAACTCTCGGAGTCCCGGTCCGATCAACGTTCACTTAGTTGAGGGAGAAATGGTTTGTGAGAACCCTTTGTGGGTTAAAGTCTCTATTAACTAAATTAGAAAGCTAAGCATGGGTTCTTTCAATTCAGTGCTCTCAGTGGTTGTATATGAGAGAAATAATAAAAAAAAACTAACACGCAATTTAATGATTATTATTTAAATAACCTATCAAGAAATCTCTTCAATATATATCTTATAAAACATTTAATTCATCTGAGATGGCCAAAATTTTAATATTTAGACTATATAATGAATGAATTATTGGAATACTTTCTTTTATGTAAATTAAAAAAAAACTTTTAAGGTATTAATGCAATTAAAACAAAGTTCTTATATTAGTAGAGTAATCTAAAAACTCTTCTACTTGGATCCCACGCAACTTGGTACCTAACCCTTCGGTTAGTCATCTGATCTTCGTTGTTGACTTATCTTCAAGTGTTGCAGACTTTATTTCCCTCATATAGTCCAGTAGTATTCTTAGGTGTTGGAACCTCAGTCAACGGTTCCCTTCTTTGTGACATTGGAATGTTTTTGTTTTTTGTTTTGGGGAAAATGGACTGAGACAGCTTATACGTTCCGGTTTTAAGCGGCACTCGACATAGGTATACAACGAGTAATATGAACAGCAGAGAAATAGCCCCGTAAGAGCCGTAGATCAACATTGAGTGTCTTCCTCTATGGTGCTGTTGCATAGCGAGTTCTTGTAACTGTTGTTCAAGTTCATCTAATGTTTTGGAATTCAATTCGAAGGAGGTCAATTTTGAATCAACGTTAATGGCGGAACTCGTTAAGGCTCTTGTGTCCGCTAACAGGTGATTATATCTTAATAATGTTGGAGAGAGTTTCGTCAAGTTTAAATGCAGATCTGATTCAAATATGAATTCTGATTGTCCATCTTGGGAAGTGGTGGCTGGTATTATAGAGTCCTTAGTTTTGAGGGAACATCCAGGACCTAACTTGAGGATTCCAACTCCACTCAGCATGATTTTGATCGGGCTCATAGAATGACAAGCAATTGTTACCACTTCTGGGGTGGCAAAGGAAAACATCCAACTTCCAATGGTGGTTAAAGACTTCCAGTAGGAATCTGCTTCACTAGTTATTCGAACATCACAAAATCTAAAGGCTTCTACGTTAGGCCGAACTACGAGCAGGGCTTCACAAAATGTTCTTTCACGGAGATCATAGATAGGAGCACCTTGGAGACAGGTGTGAAATGATGTTGACTTACAAGCATTCCATTCCGACTCTTTTAGCAACAGATATGTTCGTTGATCTTCATCAATAATAAGGTAATCGAATTTGGATTTTATATATGCTCTCCCAGTATTATTTTCAAAAATCTCCTGTACAGTTGGAAGGGAATGGATTTTGAAGGCTTGATAGTTGTATTTTTCCAGGAGAGGAATGTCAATGAGAACCTGAATTTGATGGTTCTCACACAGCATGGTGATGGTGGAGATGCGCATCAATTCATCGATGCTGACTCTTGGTCCAGTCAAAGGAAACTGAACATCTTTGAGGTTATCCTGTACTTCACGCAGGATCGGTTCCAATTGCTCAGATGTTATGAGGCCGGGGTGCAGATGTCTTTTCCTAGCCTCGTAAACTGCTTCTAACATAGTGGTAGTGGCCTGCATGTTGTGGTCGAGGCCAAATCTTAACGCCTTGGCGATGGCATATGTTAGATTTCTTCTTTCCATTTCGGCCTTCGATTTAGTGCTCCCTACGGCAATCAGGACTTGGAGTTGTTCCTGTAGTTCTTTCAGCAAGGATCCATGTTGTTGTACCTGGGAATGCAACGAATCGAGTTGTGATCTCACTACGTGGGTTTGTTTTCCCACCAGGTGTGACAAGTTGGCCTGGGCTTCGTTGAGATCTTGGATGGCAGCACTATACTTTTCTCCGTCATCGTAGGTCAAAACGCCGACGATTGGTCCTGCAATCTTTCCCAGGAATCCCAGTAGTGGGACTGAACGCCTTGCTCGTAGTTGGGTGGTCATCTTTGTTGGTAAGGTCTTTTTAGTATTTTCCAATTCTTCTATCTGGACTCGAAACTGTTTTTGAAGTTCTGAGGCCATTTGCCATTTATCTTCCCAGTCATAGTATTCGACTAATTCGTTGCACCATTCCTCGTCAGGGTTACACTGCTGTTTTAGTCGCTGCAGCCTGCTCCTTAGGTCGTCAAAGAATCGAGTCTGCTTGCCCACGTCCAGGAATACGGCAATCCTCCAGTTGCTGACGGACCTCCTGACTTCTCCGATATATTCGAAATATATCCCGCTGCTGGACTTGAAAGGAGTGATCTGGTAACGATCACTGGAGGTAGTCATCTCCACATCGTAGGAATAGGTCTGCTTCGCTGTCATCACTAAGGTTAGGAAGAGGCATGTCAAAGTTAGATAATTGGTCATCATCGCTTGTTCGTCAATCTAGAATTAGAAAGAACAAGTTAATATGAGTTTAGAATTAAGTCAGGAATTTCACAATTGGGCAATCCTGACCTTATCCCTATGTTTTGCGAACCTTTCACCGTTTTTGGTTTCGAGGATCACATTGTTATTCTTTGTGAATCCTACAAGGGTATACGGTCCTTCTGCTCGCTTATCAAACTTATTTGACCGGACTTCTTTAAAAACATACACCTTGTCGCCTATTTTGGCATTCAAAGGTCGTGCTTTACGATCGTAGATCTCTTTTGATCGTTCTTTTGATCGAACTAGATATTTAGCAGCTAAATTTTGCAGTTTGTTCATCCGGGTAATTAAGTCTTTTAGATAGGATCCATATGTTTCGACTTCGGGCCCTTGAGGTAACGAACTGGGTGCTTTAGCCAAATGTCCAAACACGAGTTCGTATGGGGTAAAATTGGTTGCCTCATGAACGGACGTATTATAATTAAACATCGCAAACGGAAGCAAACGATCCCAATCGTCAAAATCCTTTACGTAATGTTTAATATAATCCGTCAGTTCGATGTGACTTCTCTCAAGTGCCCCGTTCGTTTGTAGGCGGTAACCAGATGTCGTAAGTTGTTTAACACCAAATATCTTTTCTAACCTACGCATCAAAGTGCTAACAAAACTTGCTCCTCTATCCGTTAGAATGCAACGGGGTGCTCCAAACACTGAGAATAAGTTCGTAGCTACCGCGTGGGCAATTGTTTTTGTCTCTATATGCGGAATGGGGACCGCGATACAGTATTTAGAGAAATTATACTGCATTGTGAGGATGTGCCGATTTCCGTTTGGGGTAGTTCGCAATTTCCCGACGGTGTCTTTACCTTTTCGCTGGGCTCGTCATCACTGGATTCCGTTTTACGAGTGATTGCTCTTTTCCGAGATTTGGGCTTTTCGAGATCCGAGGAGAATGATTCTGACTAACTGGAATCTGAATTCGACCCGTTTTCTTCGTCAACAGGATTTGTTGATAACGCTTCAACAATCCTATTGATTTTTCCGGGCTTATATTTGAACTTATATTGATAATTCTGAAACGAATTCTCCATCTTTGAATTCGTGGTCCCGGATTATCGATATAGGTCATTCAGTGTACCGGCTCAAAATCACAGGCTAGAACGAACTCGCAACCATATAAATAGGGTTTGAAATGTTCGGTCGCGTACAGTATGGCTAAGCACTCCTTTTCAGCTTTGGGGTAAGATTGTTCCGCATTGTTCAGCACCTTAGAGTAATATGCCACAGGCAAATCAATTCCGTCCATTGCTTGCGTTAGAATTGCGCCTACAGCGTGTTCTGAAGCGTCGCACGTTAATTTAAAGGTTTCTCTAAAGTTCGGATACTGCAGAATAGGTTCACGGCACAAATATCGTCTTAGATAACGAAAACTTTTCTTTTGGGGTTTTTCCCATTTCCACTCGGTGTCCTTCTTTAAGAGTTCAGTCAAAGGTTTAGCCCACTTCGCGTAGTTTTCGATAAACCGTCTATAGTATCCAGAAAGACCAAAAAAACTTTTAATGTCCCTAGGGGTTTTTGGGTGAGGAAATTTTCGAATTGCAGTGATTTTATTTGGATTCGGCTTTATTCCTTCTTCACTAATTATATGTCCAAGATACGCGACTTCGGTTTTTAAGAACTCGCATTTATCTGGCTGAAGTTTCAAATTAGCATCCCTAAGTCGATTGAAAAGTCTACGTGCTCGTCTGTCGTGTTCTTCAAGAGTGTCAGAGTAAATTATAATGTCATCTAAGTACACAAACGCTTCATCATCGAGCATAGTACTTAAAACATTATTTAATAGTCGTTGGAATGTAGGCGGGGCGTTCTTTATGTCCATGGGCATCCGCTTGTACTCATAGTGACCATTGCGAGACGAAAAGGCAGTTTTGTGCCTATCGTCTGGGTGAGTTTCCACCTGATGGAAACCACTGGCAAGGTCAAAAACGGTGAAGTAGCGTGCGGTGCCCAACCGGTCGAATATTCAGGTTATGTTGGGCAGTAGGAAAGCGTCTCCTATGATGTTTTTGTTTAGGACTCTGTAGTCTACCACAACACGCCACTTTTTCTCACCGGACGCGTCAAGTTTCTTTGGGACTATCAGTAGTGGCGAGTTGAATGGAGAATTAGAATGTCCTATAATTCCGCTATTAAACTGTTTCAATAACTGAACGTCAATTTGTTCAAGGGCCTCGACAGGGGACCTATATTGTTTCTTGTGAATGACTTTATCGTCGATGGTCGGAATTCTATGCTGGATAAGGTGAGTGCACGATAGTAGTTCACCATTTAAATAAATTATGTCAGCATAGTCTTCCGCCCATCCTAATACGATTTTTCGCTCGTCTGGAGCCAAATGAGCCAAGTATAACACATTCTTGACCTTGATGGCTCTCTCAGAATAGGTTTGTTGCGAATCGAATTGAGTGCCTTATGCCTCAGAATCTGTAAATTCTTCACCGGGGAATTTACAGAAATCGAACGGGATTAACTTCTGAGGCTTAAGGGTTATGTCAATGTCATCTTCGGTAGTGTTGATTGCCATGGCGTGGCATACACCATCCTTATTTGTGACAATGGCCTCACCCAGGTAAAGTCCTTCTGGGGTTTCGATTCGGGGAAGATATCTTTCCTTTAACCCTGTGTTAATTATATCTATCGCGACTGGGGTTTTTGTGCGGGATTTGATGCGTAGGACTCGAGCAAACGGTTTGATTTCAGACCTTAAGGCTTTTTTAGCCTCCAGTGATTTCTTATCAACAAAATTGATAGGGGTCACTGGGGAAGATATGGTCACAAGGGTGTTATGCCTAAAAGAAATTTGGGCTTGGACCTGTCATAGATATGGTCTTCCAAGGATACCATGGGTCGAAATGGGAAAACAGTTTTTGACAACGTGAAATTCTTCCGGAACATTATCGATAGTTAACTGAATGGTTCCCATTGTTCTAACAGCGTGATTAGTTATTCCTGTAATCTCAAGACACTTGTCTGGGACAAGTGTGAGCACGGGATTTAATGCACACATCTTCACGAGGTTAGTGTCCGACCCAGGATCTACGAGGAACCTTATTTTATCATGTATGAATTCAGGGGCGTTTACTTGGACTACTGGGGAGTCCTCGGTCTCTGATTTTGCTCTAAAGATCCTATTGAGTGTTCCGCAAAGTGCACGTTCTTCGGACGCTGCGGAAGGGGACTCGCTGGTGCGTCCGGACGGCGAGTCTGCTGGTAGTTTAAATTACTAGCAGGTGCTGGAGACACAGCCCGTGGTGGGGTTGTACTAGTCCGATAGTTCTGAGTCGATCTAGGATATTGGTTGTGCATAGGCGTGGGATTAGGAGGAGCCTGGGGCATCATTTGCGGATATGCAAAAGGTGTTAAATATTGCGGGTTTTGAGGTGGGATCATGTGAGATGGTGTAGGATATGTGAAGGGAGGAGGATACTGGGGCATGATTGATCGATAGAAATTCCCAAGCTGCTCTGGGGTGAGGTGCAACATGTCAGAAGAAGTAGGCTTAGAGGAATGGTTGGCATGATTTGGCTCACTGTCAGAGTCTGTTCTACGTCTCGTCGCAATGTTGGGTTTCTCAATTTGTCGCGAGTACGGGCTTGGTGATCTTGTCCGTTCCTCGATCTTGGATATATGATAAGATGACGAACGCGATCTTTCACTGTAGCTTTCGCGATCTTCAGCATGTTTCGCAAATTTTAGGGCTTCGTCCAAGTCACGTGGATTCCTAGCATCCACGAATTTCGATACTTCCGTGGAAAGCCCTTTTACGAACGAGTCTAGGGCGCATTCGCGAATGGGTTGCAAAATAATATTGAACTCCGTGAGTTCTACAGCGTTGTTACCCTCTCTAACTTCCCTAAACGTCCTATTATATTTCGGTTCTAAGGCATGACGGGCGCCTGCGATTAGGCCCTGCAAATGATCATAATAATCACTCGCAGTTTCCGTCCTTTTCTGCCTGAGGGTTATTATACTCTCGAAGTACCATTGATATTTTTTATTCGGGGCAAATCGCTTCCTTAAATGATCAAGCAGCTCGTCTAATTGATCAAAATCTTTGTTTTTACAGCTGTCCCATGCTGCTCCCTGCAATCTACTTAAAACGGCCCTAAGAAATTCGGGTTCGGCGGTATCTGTAACGAAAATTCCCGCACGTTGTACGGCTTGCAGGAATTCTTTTAGCGAGGGGTTTCGACCGTCGAACAGAGGGATGTCACTTGCGCTTGTTCGTAGATTTAATCGATCTAAAGCGTTTGCCACGCTAACGTCAAGGTTCGCCGAAGGTTGCTGACCGTTAGGATTTGGGATCGACATGTTTATGCGAGGATATTTAAAGGTGCATAAAAGTGTTATAAAGAGATATATATATATATATATATATATAAAAATTTTTTTATACTTACGATTTTTATATTTATACGAAAAGTGTGAGTGGTTATATGTATGTATTAAAAGTGACTGTGATTGTAACTTTTAAAAGAGCAGAAGATTCGCCACCGCAGAAAATTCCTGCAACTTGAGCCTTTTAGCAATTAGATTTTTTTTTATTAAGGATGCGGTTTCTGACCATGAAATGTACTTTGCTGAATTCGGGATTAACTTCCGTAAAATCGACAATCAGTCTACCGTTTTCTTTTTTAACAACTTTAACTAAGGGTATAGAGAAAGGGGAACGGCCTGTAATTCTTGTATTTAGATCCATATTCTAAGGTTCCAAATTTAAATTTTGCGTTAGTTGTTCTAATTCGCTTAAGGATTTACAAAAGTCTAATTGCCTACGTTTTGCTTCTATGATTTGGGATTTCAGAAGTACGATCCTAGTTTTGAGTGACTCTATCTTAGTTCTCAATTCAGAATTTGATCTTCTCAAATTTCTACTTTCACGAAAATGGAATGCTAAGAATCTGTTTACGCGTTGTACGTGTTCTTCGGAATTATCAAAAGTATATTCTTCCATTCAGGCGTCATTGCTAAAACCTAATCGATTTTTAAATTCTCAAGTTTCTTAGTTAAGAGGTCGATGATAGGTTTCATTTTTTTACTCTTTCTTCGAGACCAGAAACTAGTAAGGATTGTGCGAAGTTAGCCTGTGTACACGCGGCTAGGGAACTATTAAGGAATGTTACCTGAGTCTCTAACTCGGACGCTTGTTTGGACAATCTCGAATTTCGTTAATTTATTTAGCCAATAATCATGACATCGCTGTCGTAATCGAGTGTGCTGTCAGAGTCGCTGTCAGGTTGATGGACGTTTTGTCGGTGTACGGGGGCTAGTCTTACAAAATTTTCTTGCGCGCGGGCTATTTGGCGCTGTGCTAACGGCTCCTCGATATCGAGGCCTATTTCGATAATTTGAATTTGTGCTACTTGCACCGGAGGTGGTTGGACCGGCTCTGGTTGTCTAGGGGTAGGTGCAACCTTGCACGTAGGTCTGAACTTCGTTAAAGGTTTCGTGAGACTGTAATAGATTTCAGATTCTGGTGCCCTAGTCGTTCCTTGTTCGATCAAAATGCGTCGCTTACCGGCACGTTTTCCTCTTTTTGTTTTCTTTGGATCGGAAGACATTTAGGACGTCATTTTGGTTAATTTTATTTGGATTATACTATAATAGTACGATAAGATACAAGTTCAGCCAGAGATGCTCTCCCAGGCGGGACGATTCGTACTCACAACGGCGCTTCCTAGTGTAAGGGAAAGAAGAAAATCAATTTTCTACTTTCCGAATTCCAATTGGAACTCACCAGGATTCGACCAGAAGTTTTTCCAATCCTGCGGCCTTGTACCCACAAAACGGCGAGGTTGTATTGCTAGTCGTTAGGATTAGTCGAAACTAGTTCCAACGATTACGCTTTTAAAGCACTATTGATAATTAATTTTGATGGATACTTAGGAATTCGGGTGTAGTAGGTGGTTAACTTTTCTTTTTAGGGATTATTTTAGAGAAAACCTAAATCGACGCAACTAGTTCGCCCAAGGATAGCCGGGGCGATTATCCAGGTATCTGAATAGAATGAGTCCACGACAAAGAAACAAACTTCTTGTTCTTCGATGTGAAGATATACCACGCCTAAAATATCTACGTAGGTGTCGTTAACACAGTCTGCAGTCGGGTATCCTAAAATGGGGCAGTCTAGTTTTAAAACGGTTTGACAAATGTAGTTATGTTTGTAGAAATTGTTTAGTGATACATTTACTACTTCGTTTTGTAAAAACTCGAAATTAATAACAATGACTCCGAAGTCATTAGAATTTTGTAGGATTGTCATACGGATGTAAAGTAAACTAACAATACACAACCAAAATTTAATTATTTAATTCGCGTGGTTCTGGGGCTAACTTAACTTCTTCTATTGTTCTCGCGGGGCTTGCCTCAACGTTACTTTTTCATTGTTGAAATTCTCAATACGTCTAACCCTCAGTTGTGAGGTGGAGGTATCCGTAAGAAGGTCAGCAGATTGTACTATCGTTAAGGAGAGCCTTTTCAAGTCGTGATTATTCACAACTGAACCCTTATGAAACGGGAATTTTGGATTAAATACTACAAAATAATGTAATTTCTTTGGAAATTCTCCTTCAGAACTCGGGTTGTTCTGGTGGGAAGTATTTTTTCGAGCAAGGAGACATCCAGGTGAAATTGTCTGAGAAATTTCAAGGTTTGAAAATTCCGCTGTTTTTTGGGAAGGGAAAAGTTCTCCCCTTCGTTCTTCGTTTCGAACCCTTTTAGGTCTATCCTTACGACGATTTCGTTTTCCTCTCTGACGAAAATTAGCGGGCATAACTACTCATTGTTAGGTTTTGATTGAGGCTTTAGGGTTAGTAAGCAAATTTTCTCGAAGCATTAGATACACTTTTCGAATGTAGAACAAGGCTACACAGATTAATTAACTGTGAAATTTCGGAGACTTGTCGTCCAGTGGGCGAACCACGGAGACCCGTCGTCACGGACTAATCACAGAAAATCGAAACCAATATAATCATTTATTGATTTCCTTTTGTAACCTTGCCAATTGAAAATTGTGATCCTTTTAGAGAAATTATAGAGAGGAAAATTTGTTATCAGTCGAAAATAGTGCTGGTTATTAGTTAAGGAGTTTCGGAGCCATGTCATCCAATGAGCGAATCACGGAGACTTGTCATCACGGACTATCCAGAACTAATATAATATAACTATTTATAATAAATATATATAATTGCACGTTTTCCTGATATTAGATTTGTAGGAAATAAAATTTATTGAAGCTTAATGAAGGAAAAACAGGCAAGATGTAAGAGAGGAAACGGAGACCCTTGATTTAGCGATTTTTGTTAAAATGTTAAATTTTAAAAATTGTAAATTGGTGCCACTGGTAACGATTGTTACCAGGTAACGAAGCAGGGCGCTAACGCGTAGGAAAATCCTACCGCTGCCACCATCAGCTTGTTACAAACCAGAAATAAATTTATTAATTAGGCTTTTGAGATGGCCCTTTATCTCGATTTGGGGAGGCACCAAGCTGCCAGAATGTTTTATTATTCTGTTTAATTTGTGGGGACGTTATCCTACTTTTAAAAGTTACCTTCTGATTCGTTAAATGCACTATTTTTAAGATGATTTGAATTTAGGGTTTAGTTAGGTAAGTAAAAAAATTGATTCTATGAATACATGATTTATTTTAGAATAGAAAAATACCTTTTGAATACAGAATGATTATAGTGTGTTACAAATAGAAAATGTATGTGTGTTAGAATATGTAAATAGAAACGATACTTATTTACTTACAAACTACCGGCGGAGCTATTCCTCTTTTGAATCACAAAGCATCCGTCGGGCGAAAATTCTTTTGTTCTTGTTTTTACCGAAAATCGCGACGTAAGATTCGCGCAATTTTCTTTCGTTTGCGAGATTGCACCTGTGGTGAGTGGACGCGGGCAATATCTATGCAACCGGCCGTCTCACGCAACTGTGTAAAACTCACTGCGGATCTACCGTTTACCGAATTAGTCCGGGCAATATCTATGTAACCGATAATTCGATAATTGGTTATGATCGCGCTCGTGGGCCACCGATATTTGAGACGGACGCGGGCAATATCTATGCAACCGGACGGTTATAAATAACAAGATTTTAGAACTGATAATTAGATTAACAATTCCGAAATCTCTCCAAAATCAGCCCGCACTGGACTCCACCGGCTCAGAGAATTTGAAAATTTTAACGTCTGCCCTAATTCATGCGGAATTAGGTTAGACCCAGGAGAGGTGTCTTCGAAAAGAAGCGAGAATTCGTACTGCGATGATTGAAATTTTGCGACAAGCCTCTAACCCTTACCTTTAGTGCAAAGTGGGGAAAGATTTAGAAGTAGGAGTAAGTCATGGGCCCATTGGTCTATGCATTTTTGCTGACGTTTTGGATCTCACGGTAGGTCCATGAGAACGGAAACAGTCAGTTAACATGATACTTTTTTTAAATATTATTTAAAATAACTTAGAATTTAAATAATAATTATATTGTTTAATTAATAAAATTATTATTTATCTTAGTTATAATAGTGTATGTAATCTATTTATTGTAATTCAATTATTTTCTTCGCTCATGCGTTATATGGAATTGAACTTCCGTTTCAAGTTTCGGCCCTGTTTACAGCTGATGCATTGTTTAGATGGGAAAAAAATTAAAAAAAGTATTTTAAACTATTATATATTTCATAAAAATTAAGAATAATGATCCAAGCAGATACTGAAACAGATCTTATACAAAAAGTTAAGGCTGAAGCACATAAATGCTGTTCTTATGGATTGTGTAAAAGTGGCAGTCGGAGTAAGGCTTATAAAGAGGGTTATTTTTATTTCATTTCCTTTCCAAAACCCTGTCTGAAATTCAGAAAAGGAGAAGTTAAAAGTAGAAAAATTAAACAGCATTTCAAGTTATGTGAAAAATGTGAAAAATCTAATAAATGGGTTACACTATGCGGGCGTAAGGATAAAAAGTTTCGATCGATTAGCAATGCCACAAAGGACACTTATATTTGTTCTCTACATTTCTTTAGAGAATCGGGTCCTTCAGAAGAATATCCTGATCCTAAACCGTGTCAAGAAAAAATTACAGTACAGGTAAATATAATTTCATAAAAAATATGTACTTTAATGTCAAATGAATTTTGAGGTTATGTAAACAAATTATGACTTTATACAATTTCAGTTTATTTTTTCAGTAGTAATTGTACGTATTTTTATGAAAGTCTGTTTGGATTATATTTAAATATTATTTTAATATTTAAAAATTTAAAATAAAATGAATTTTTTAGAAACAGAGCAAGCCCAGGAAAAGTTTAAAGGAAAAATACCAACATGGATCTGAATTAGAGGTTACTGAAAAAGATTGCGCAGCTCCGTTAATGTCAACTGATTCAACAACTACTGCTGATGTAGAATTCCAGGAAGTCATTTCATTTTCAAATAAATATACTGATTTTTGTGAAGAAAAGATACAATTAGTAGAGGCTAAAAGAAAAATGTTAGAGAAGGAAACACAAACTCTTCCAAAACGATTAGTAAGTAAGAAGACTCAGACAGTTTCGAAAAAAGTGATTGAAACGACTAAGAAAATACATTCCGTTGGTACTCAGACATCTGATAATTTAATGGACTCCTATTTTAACGACAAACTTCAAAATGTATATTGTTCTAACTGCACTGATGGAACACTTAAAAAATCGTCTTCTACTCCTGTGAAAAATTTGTAACTTCTTTAGAAAAAAATGATGCTCAATGTATTTTTTATACTGGTTTACATTTCAAACAAATATTAATTTTATTGACGTTTTTAGGTAATGTGGTTAATAATTTAAGATATTGGGGTTCAAATCGCAAAACAAATACAGAAAATCAGGGTCAAAGAAAATTAACGTCATTCGAGGAGTTAATTCTTGTGCTTACAAGATTAAGATGTGGGTTTCTCGTTGAAGATTTGTCATTTCGATTTGAATTGAGCGTTGGCCTTCTTAGTTCCATTACAACAACATGGATTCAATGTTTATATCAACACTTTTCATCAAATTTAAAATCTCGAATGTTTGCTGATAGAAATCAAGTTGCAAAATCTATGCCAAAAATTTTTAAAACTTTTAAAAATCTGAGAATCATTATAGATTGCACAGAATTTTTCTGCGAAGCTCCTTCTAATTTCGAGCATCAAGGAAATTCATATTCGCATTATAAAGGTCACACAACGTTTAAAGTTTTATTGGGATGTACTCCAAATGGAGCAATTAGTTTCATATCTGAAGTGTATGAAGGAGCAATTTCAGACCGTGAAATAGTTATAAAATCAAAATTTGTTGATTATCTTCATCCGGGCGACTTAGTTCTTGCGGACAGAGGATTCACTGTACATGATGTTGTAGAAAGCGTAGGCGCAACTCTTAATATTTCCCCATTTTTGAGATCGCGAAATCGTTTTTGTGCCCAAGAAGAAATAGCTACAAAAAAAATAGCCAAGGAGCGAATCTACGTTGAACATGCTGTGCGCAGACTTAAACAATTTCGTATATTAAAAAGAACAATACCTTTAAACATGCGAAACTTAATGTCCCAAATAGTGTTTGTCTGCGCCTGCTTAGTAAATTTTCAAGATCCGATTGTTTACGATGAATAGTTATTATTTTCATATACGAAAATTCCGCTGATTATGTCAATCTTACATATTTGTCTGTATTATTTTCAAATTTCTTTTATACAAATATAGAAATGTAAAAAAAAATCTTTTGTTTCATTTTAATTTTAAGGATTATTCAGATAAAATAAATTAAGGACAACTCTAAATTTATTTTATTTTAATTTATAAAAATAATTAAATTAATATACACGTATTACTATAATAAAATTTACGTTATAACATGTATAATTCTTTTTTATATCTTTGTAGATAATTATTAACAGTTTTATAAAAAACAAAATCTTTTAAATTTAGATTTCAGTCCTTACAGAATTTGTCTTTGGACAATAAACTTATAAAAATAATTAAATTAATATATACACGTATTATAATAATTTAATTTACGTTACAACATAAATAATTCTTTTTTATACCTTTGTAGATAATTTTAAACAGTTTTATAGAAAACAAAATATTTTAAATCTAGATTTCAGTCTTCACAGAATTTGTCTTTGGAGAATATTAGCACTTTGGAAATGAAAATTAACAATATTCTGAAAAGTTGAATGGAATTAGTTGCCTTGGTACGCGCTGTTCGAAATATTCTGGTGCTAAAATATTTGTATGAAAATGGATGGCTGCTTTTATTGTTTCGTCGGCAAAAATAGAAGCAAAATAAATTCTTTCAATATTAAAACCGAGTGGCGTCCAAATCATAAATTCGCACCATGAACGTTCTACGATAGCCATTGCAGTTTGTACTTGATAAAAGTATTCATGGTTCCGCTTTAAAACCAATTTTCCGTTTTCGAAATCAGAGCAAAAATGATAAATTTGTTCCTTTTTTAACTTATAAATTTCACTTGGTTTTAAATTTTCCAAAATTTTTGGACATTTTATTTCTAAAAGGCCAAAAGGCTCGACTTCCAAAGGAGCATAAACGAGAGCATCAGGCGATGCACCGAATCCAGGATACTTAGGATTTACCCATAAACCAGTATCTTGTACTTTGTAATTGGAACTTTTCCGAAAATTTGCGTATTCAGTTTTTGCTATAGATTCGTTTTTCTTTCCATAAATAATGGCAGGAGTCGACAAATTTAAAGGTTTTTTCCACAGATGTCTTTCAATTAAATTAAATAATTGTTGATTAGTTTTAGGCAGCGTAAAGGTTTTAATATTTGAAGCTGTTATTAACATCTTATGCAATTGCCTCCATTTTTCGGAAGAAGATTGGAGAGAATCTGTAACATCTTCTGGACCGTTTGCACCAAAAAGTAGCGATTCTTGAAAAGATTTAACTAAATGCTCTAAAATACTTTTTCGTTCAGGCTGAAGATCATAGTCCGTATATATCACATCCAACAATAACTCCCACATAGAAACAGAAGACCTAGAAGAGCTTTCTTGTTGCAGATTGCATATGAATGTATTTATATCTGAAGTTGAAGATTTTTTTTCTTCAGATAGAATAGGATTAAAAGAAAATCTTTTAAGCTGATCGTTTTTATTTTTATATTGATTTTCTTCTGCTTGAAGAGGATTTTTTTCTTAACGACCCCTATTCCACACACAAGGCTGACTAATGCAGGCTTTGTTTCTTTTTAACATCACATAATCAAGAATAGCATAAAGTAATGCAGCAACATGACTGCAACGGCCCATAATTGAAGCATTACATTCGCATTGTGCGTTAAGCACTTCGCCTGTTTGATTATGTAGCATTATACGAACTACATATTTTTCATTGACTTTAAACGAAGCCAAAACAATCGACTTAGCACAAAAATGTTTTTCTTTCGGTGATACAGAATCTTCCAAATTCTGAACATGTCCACTGTCAAAATATTGTCGTCCTCTTTGAAGTGGTTTTGCTGTGCTGTAATCTGCATTATCAGTCACTTTTACGTCAAAGTTTTCTTTTTCACTGCCTTCTAACACGCATGTTGTGATTAAATGATTATAAATTGAACCATAATTGTAGTTATCTGGAATTGTTTGAGATGGAAATTTCATCCAGTTCTTTGGAAAATGTGTTTCATTTTTTTTATTTATATATTTTGATCTTAATTTTTCTTCCTTAATTGCTAACCATTTTCCATAATCAGCGAACTGATCCAATTTAATCCCAATTGTGATACACAAGTTTACTCTAAAAAATAAAAAGTTTTTACTTGTGAATTATTTTATCAATAAGTTATTTTTTAAATATTAAAAATTTATTCTATTTCTACATTTAATGTTAATAAAAATAATAAATAAAAGTCTTAGATGTAACTATTGTATTTTTGACATTTCATAAGAATAACAATATATAGTAAACATAACCTCACCGTGCAACCAACTCTTTTTTCTTTCCTGTAGTCTGCTGCTTTCTGCACTGCAGCCATCTTTTTAATTGAACGACACTGTGTGCTTCTACGCTTCGATTTAATACTAATTGTGCACCTGGCACATCTTTTTCCTCTAAAAATACTTGAGGAAAAGGCACGTTCGCACACATTCTGTCAAAACAGGGCCGAAACTTTTGAAATTGGTGGACTGTAATTGCTGCCGCGCAGGCGCATTCGCGACTTCCGAATTGAAATGAAAAGGTCTATTATTTAGACTTGAATACATATCTTGGCTGCAACATTGCGCTTTCTTTTTGATGTAGGATGTAGCATGTGAGCGGCATTTATTGCTCCTGTATGATTGATTATAGCTAATCTTGTATTAATTATTTTAGTAGAAAGAGAAAAGAAGTAATAATTTATTTTGTCTTTATAACTATTTTGTACGCATTTCTTAGTTAAAGGCATTCCTTGTAAGATATTTGACGTTATCAAGGTATCAAATATCCTCAAGCATAGCGTTGCTGCGTCGCGACGTTCCTATATGCTTGGACTAAATTTAAAATTAATATTTATTCCACATGGTTGCCAAATAACCTTTTTAAAGAACTAGTATTCTAACAAAGAGTGTATGTATAAAGTCAAAATAAATAGAACCACGTGTAGTAATTAAAAATCTTCTATTTGATGAAAAACTGTTTGTACCTGGAATTCAAGTTATTGGTAGGTATCATCTTTTTTATTTAAACTATAACGTTACAAATTTATGTGCAACATTTCAGGAATCAATCTTTTATTAAGTGAAGGTTTTCTGTCAAGAATTTTGAAATTTCGCCAATCAAAACTATGTCCATGATTCTGTTTATGCACAGCAACGACATTGTCTTTAGAGTTCATGTGCTTTTTGATTCGTACACCAACCATCCCTTTTGTTTGTCCTACATAAGAGGCAGAGCAGTCAAGGCAATTAATTTTGTAAACAGCATTGGTGGTCTCTGTTTTGAGAGTGTTACGTACAAGGTACTTGACAGGTACTATTTTACTATTATTTTTCTTTTTATTAAAGCTACAAAAGATAGGACAGAATTATTAAAACATAAAATCCTATATATTTATAATATTGTTTATAAATTATATGCATAAATTTATAAACATTATTAATACTTAAAATTTTATATAATAAAAGAAACCTCCATTTGAAAATAATTAAAGGTAATGCATTTCACACATATGCATTGAGACGACCTAGGTGTATACGTGCACATCCGCTGATTCCGCTGGCTACAAGATCTAACACGACCACATTCTTGAGTTCTTCGCGTTACGGGCACACATACAAGCATGCTACACATGCCTCTGCTCATTGCCTTGTCTCTCCTATTGTCTTTTCTTGTCTCTCCTTCCTTTTTCCCCTTTGGGCCTACAAACTTAGGGACTAGAATATCATAACAAATGCACATGCATTTGGAGGCTGACTCAACGCTTTATGAAGCGTATATATTTTATTCGTTTCATGCACTATTCCAAATTTACAGAAAATAATTTGATAATAGCTAAACATTTTATTGTAACTTATTGTTAACAATAAAATGCCGGAGGACTGTAAGTTGCATGTATATGTGTATATGTATAACTCTGATTGCAAAGTACATATACTAGTAACTTATAAAATGTAGGATCAATATAATGTTATTTATACAACTTATATTAAACACTTATAACTATTAATAAATTATAATTATAAATAAAAAATTCTTTCTTTACAATATAATTATAATTTATATATTTAGTTATAAAAATAATTTCTGAAAAGTATCAAATTAACAACGCCGTTTCCGTTCTCACGAAAACTGCATGCAATCAGAAAAGTCAGCATAATGCAAAGTCCAATGGTCCTGAAGAATATCCCTACTTCTAATTCTAAAAATCCTTAGTTGACAAATTTACCCCACTTTGACATTAGGACAAGGAGTAGAGGCTTGTCGCGATATTTCCATCGCGGCTGTACAATTTTCCTCTTCAAGCGATCAACACCTGTCCCGGCTACGGCCTGGCAGATCTGTTGATCGTAAGAAAGTAGGAAATGCCGAGACTAAGCCCGTCTGCGCGTCGGACCCCCGTATAGAACTCAGTAAAAAAAAAACTAGTATAATACGAAAGGCGGACGAAAAAAATTAAAAATAGAATCTTCTAACCGACGGAGTTCAGTGCGAGCTGTGTTGAGTGAGGTTTCGGTTAATTAAATATTAAACAATTAGATAATCTTGTTTTTAACCGGCCAGTCCGTACGTGTAGTACCTGCGCCGTCTCAATTCAGTGGTCCCACAAAACTAAAGAAGACTCTCTTCTTTACAAAATTCGCGAGTTCGTGAAAAAGAAAATTAGTCACATAGACGACTCAATTTTCAACCTTCTCAACTGTGTTTTGCCCGACGGAGGTTCCCTGTTCCTCAACCGGCCAGTCTGCGCGCGTAGCGCCTGCGCCGTCAAAAAAGGAATTATGCCCTGTCGGTAGGATTAAGAAAATATACGTAAGTAATTCTGTATTGTTCCAATGTCGAATCTTTATACAAAATTTATAACCTCCAACACAAACATTAGCAAGTTTTGTCAACTCCTTTGCATTCTGTTCTGAAATAATGTTTAAATAAATGTTGTCATTTAAAATACTAAATCTGATTTACTTTCTTTAAAAACTCCTGAACTAATTAAAGTCAAAAGATTTAAATTTATAAATCAAACGAAACATCGCAGGTATCTTTTAAAAGTGGAAAAACGAACCCACAATTCAAACAAATTCCCGAGGGAATTTGGCAGCTTGGTGCCTCCCCAAATTCAGAAATAATAAAGGGCCATCTCAAAAGTCCAAATTAAATATTTATTCTGGTTTGTAACAGAGAGTGGGATCTTTTCCTCTTTTTATTAATTTATTATTAGAACAATTTGTAGGAATAGATGTTATGTTAAAATTGTTTAGAATAGATGAATTTTTTTTAAACACACTGGGAGAATATGGCAAAACAACCTTGGGTATGTGACAAAAATTTGTTTTCTTTTTAGGGACATGTTCTTTAGATTTAAGCAAATCAATTCGCTTTTTTACGTGTTTTTTAATTAGATCGGGAGGATATGAACTTTCAAGAAGTAAGGACTTTATAATATTTAGATTTTTTTAATGAAATTGTTGATCTGCTAGTTTTATTGCACGATCAACTAGATTATAAATTATTGCAATTTTTGTGAAAAAGGATGTTTTGACATAAAGTTTAGATATCTCCCAGAAAAGGTCGGTTTAGTGTACTAATCAGAAAGCAGTACATTATTTTGTTTAATTAAAAGCACATCCAGAAAGGCAATAGAGTTATTACTCTCAAGTTCATAAGTAAATTGTAGTCTTTTATCATAAGAGTTGAACACATCAATAGTTTCGTTTACACAGTCACGTAATACAAACATAATAATATCATCAACATACCGATAAAAAAATGTTGGGACAAAAGACAATTTTTTTAGACATGCAGTTTCACAATCGGTCATAACAATATCTGCAAACAAACCCGATATGGGTGAATCCATTGGGGTGCCGTAATTCTGTTTATAAAACTTCCCGTTGAATTTGAAAAAAATGTTATTCATTAAGAATTCACAAAAAGTTAATAAAAGATCCAACGGAATGTTGTAAGATGTAGAAATGGTGGCATATCGTTTTTCAATACTTCTAAGAACAAGTGTGGTACCAACATTTGTAAACAAAGATTTGACATCCAAACAGATAAGAACATGGTTATTAGGAATAATGAAGGTGTACGAATCAAGGAGCACATGAACTCTAAAGACAATGTCGTTGCTGTGCATAAACAGAATCATGGATATAGTTTTGATTGGTGAAATTTTAAAATTCTTGACAGAGAACCTTCACTTAATAAAAGATTGATTTCTGAAATGTTGCACATAAATTTTCAACGTTATAATTTAAATAAAAAAGATGATACCAATAACTTGAATTCCAAGTACAAACAGTTTTTCATCAAATAGAGGATTTTTAATTACTACGCGTAGAATCAAATAGCTCTATAAGTTTCTTATAAAAATCGACTTTTCTTCATTTGTTTATAAAAAAAATGGTTAAAAAAATATTTTTAATGCCAGGATTCCAATAGTTACTTTTATTATATATGCATTCCTTTGCCTATAGGCATCAATGAGTTAATGTAAAAAATCTTTTCCTTAAAGCATTTTTTCAGTTAGAAGAAAATAAATTTGACACAATAACGTTTGACTTTTGTTCCACTGAAGACCATAAAAATAAAAAAAAAGAAATAAAAGCCTGGATAAAGTGTGGAGGAAAAGATTTTTTACAATAAAAAGGGATAATAATTTTTATAAAAAAGTTAAAAATATATAGTTAAACTGTTTATAATAATAACATATACGTATATAATTAATAAATGTATTAGGGGCGAGCAGTAAAGGTCATATCATCTTTTAAAATACACTGATTTAGACGCTACTTAGTTAGCGCAACGCACAAAAACTCGTAGCGCAAACTTCAAAAATTTTTTTCTCAAAAACATCAAAAAGCACTTCTTTAAAAATTTATCCACTTATTAAGGAAGGATTAAATTTTGAAAAAATAATTTTTTAAGAAACTTCATGATGTCCTTAGCATATTTTTTTAACAATAAAAAATTATTGTTTAAACAAATTATTAAAAATAATATCTTGCAAAAAAAAATTTTTTTTGCAAAACTGTTTGGCACAGTTATTAAGTACCCCAAATACTACAAAATTACAAACATTAGGAAAAATCGGTGATCCACCATTTACTTTTCGTATGGAACTGCCCTTGATATAAAAATTTTAATTTGTAGTATCAAATAAATAGTTACTTGTAGCAAATTCGAATTATTTAAGTCAAATGAATGGAATAGTTGGATCTAATAAATATTGCTTTAAATCAATTAGGAAAATTGCTTGATTCAGTAGTGCATGGATTTTAATTCAAATAAATATTTATTTGCATTAATAAAATAATTTTTTTAAAATAACTAAATACATGGGACATTCCGCACGTCAACATGGACAGAGCTCTAAACAAAAATTGCTTTGATAGATTTCTACATTCATGTACTTTAAGATGGCGATGGGCGTTTTTTGCAAATTTTCATTTCCGATGCCAATAGAGCTCATAGAAAAAAGAAGTGCTGTTTTAACACTAAAAGTAGTGTTAAAACAACACGCAGCATTTTTAACAGACACTGTGTGATTTTAACGCTTCATTGGTGTTAAAATAACCCTAGAGCGTGTTAAATTAACACTAGAGGGTGTTAAATTAATATACATTTTTAATGGAGTTGAAATAACACCAAAATTGTGTTAAAACAACACCATCTGAAAAGTACACGCAACAAATTTAACAGATATTTTTTTTTGTGCTGTCAAAAGTCAAATGGCGTCCAAAAATTTCAAAATACTTTTATGAATTAAAAACAAAAACCGAGGTAAAATATTCTGTAACTCATTCTTTAACAGTTTTTAAGGTCCCTGAATATAAATTTAAAGTTTTTTTTAAATCTAAAATGTCGGATCCAATATGGCGGACAAAATTCAAATTTTATTAGATTCGATTAAAACTTGTTACTTGGTGGTTTTTAGGGTCGCTGATTACGAATCTACACTGCCGGTCAAAATTGAGAGACCTTCCATTTTCAGGTGATTGAAAAACATTTTAAAACATAAAATGTATGGAAACTAAAATATTTTGCTTTTTATTTCTTAAAAGATGATAAAATTTTGAAAAGAATAAGATCTTTCAGAAGTCATTTGGCCAATATTTTATTTAGATCTTTTTAAAAAATCGTCATTTTCAATGTCTTACAAAAATTTAAATAACTTTTAAAATAATGAACGCTTTTTAATAATCTTAAGCTTATTTTAAAGGTCATTTGATACACTATAAGAATTACTTATAGGCATTAACGTGTAATTTTTTCTTAGAAAATGCAGGCCGTCAAACTTGGACTAAAAATTTCAAAACTTTGGAACACTTTTTCTGTACTAAAAACTATTTTAGAAAATATATAAAACACTATATGGTGTAGATTTTTCAAGAAAATTTAATAAAAAAAAACCTTTGAATTTTAAAAATTATTTTTCTGTAAATAAGAATGTTTTAAATTTTTTATATTTTTTGGTTCAAGTTTGACCGCCTTTATTTTTTAATAAAAAAATTACACGTTAATGCCTATAAGTAATTCTTATAGTGTGGCAAATGACCTTTTAAATAAACTTAAGATAATTAAAAAGCGTTCATTATTTTAGAAGTTATTCAAATTTTTGTAAAACATTGATAATGGCAATTTTTTAAAAATATCTAAATGAATTATTGGCCAAACGACTTCTGAAATATCTTGTTCTGTTCAAAATTTTATCATTTTAAAAAAAAATGAGCAGAAAAAAATTTTTAGTTTTAATAAATTTTGTTTTAAAAAGATTTTCATTCGCCTGAAAATGGGTGGTCTCTCAATTTTGACCAGTAGTGTAAAGTCACTTTTTAAAAATTTAAAATGGCGGATCCAATATTACGAAAAAAAATTTCAAATTTGATCCTATTCCCTTCAAACGTGTTACTCGGGGGCTTTTGGGGTCGCAGATTATGAATATAAAGTTACTTTGTAGAAATTGAAAATGATGAATCCAATATGGTGGACTTTTAAAATTTGATTATATTTAATTAAAAAGTGTTACTCGGGGGTTTTTAGCGTATCGAATTGCGAATTTTAACTCACTTTTAAGAAATTCTAGCTTCATACTGTTCTATAATGTAAACAATTTGTTATTATTACAAACTTTAAGCGAAATGTATCAAAATTGGACATTTTTTCAGTCATATGGGATCCACTATTTTCAATTTTTAAATTGTGATTTCAGACTCATAATCAGATACTTTAAAAACCCCCAAGTAACACGTTTTAATTATATTAAATTTGAAGAAGTTAACAATTATATCTGTTTTAATTATATCTAATCAAATTTAAAAAATTTTCCAACTGATTGGATCCCTCATTTTTATTTCTAAAAAGTGATTTCATATTTGTAATCTGTGGCTCCATAAGCTTCCGAGTAACACGTTTTAAGGGAATCGGATCAAATTTGAAAATTTTTTCCGTCATTTTGAATTTTTAAAAAGTGACTTCAAATTCGTAATCAGCGACCCTAAAAACCCCCGAGTAAAAACCCTTTGTAAAAAGAATTTCTTCGCGGCCGGAAAGGTTTTTGGTACAATTTTCATCCTAAAACAGAAAACAAATTTTTTTCTATTTTTACATCTCAAAAGCTAGAGAAAGACGTAGGGGATTTTTTTTAAGTTGCATATTTTTTTAGTTATTAACAATTTAGTGCCTATTTTTTCAGTCAAAAACTCAGTTTTTCCATTAAATGTTCACCATTTTTGCAAAAATCGATTTAAAAAAAATCCCTTACGTCTTTCTCTAGCTTTTGAAATGTAAAAATAGAAAAAAAATTGTTTTCTGTTCTAGGATAAAAATTGTACCAAAAATCTCTTCGGCCGCGAAGGAATTCTTTTTACAAAGGGTTTCCATCACGTACATGTACTTCTGCTGTTTTTAGACTAAAAAAATTTATAAAGTATATTTTTTTTCTTTAAAGTATACCTGATAGAGATATGTAAACATATTTTTCATCGCTTTTAAACTTTTTTTTTAAAAAATGTTAAAATTAGAACCTCTGTTTGACGCTCTAGAGTTGTTTGACCCCTTAAAGTAAGCTTAAGATCATTAAAAGTATTCATGTTTTTAGAAGTTATTTTAATTTTTGTAAAACATTGACAATAATGATTTTTTAAAAATATCTTACACAGAAATAGAATTGTTAAATCTCAATACTTAATAATCTAATTCTTTTCACTTACATTACAATTTAACACTTCTTATTTTGTAAATTTCATATTTTGAACATTTTGGGCTTTGGAAATGTTGTATTGTAGAAAAATAATTTTTAGATTGTGTATGGAATAAAAAAATTCAATTTTGAAGTTTTTAATGTTCTTCGCTTTATAGTGATACAACACTACTGCGCATGCGTTATAGTAATAGAACACTACTGCTCATGCGTAATAATGATAGAACACTACTGCTCATACGTAATAATGATAGAACACTACTGCGTATGCGTTATAGTGATAGACCACTACTGCGCATGCGTTATAGTAATATAACACTACTGCGAATGTTTTATAGTGATAGAACACTACTGCGCATGCTTGATACTGATAGAACACTACTGCGCATGCGTAATATTGACAGAACATTACTGCGCATGACTGACATTGGTAGAACACTACTCTGCATGCCTGACATTAGTAGAAAACTAATGCGCATTTCTGACATTGGTAGAACACTACTGCGCATGCCTGACATTAGTAGAACATTAATGCGCATGACTGACATTGACATAACACTACCGCGCATGCGTGATACTGATAGAACTTTACTGCGCATGTGCTATAATGATAGAACATTACTGCACATGCGTGATACTGATAGAACACTATTGCGCATGTGTGATACTGATAGAACACTACTGCGCATGCCTGACATTGACAGAACACTACTGCGCATGCATTATAGTGATAGAACACTATTGCGCATGCGTAGCTTTGTCCGAACACTACAACGCATGCGTAATATTGATAGAACATTATTGCGCATTCGTTATAGTAATAGAACACTACTGCTCAGATAGAATACTACTTCGCATGCCTGACATTGATAGAACACTACTGCGCATGTCTGACATTGATAGAATACTACTGCGCATGCCTGACATTCACAGAACACTACTGCGCATGCGTACCGTTGATAGAATACTACTGCGCATGCGTATATGTATGTACAATGAGTATGTATATATACGATACGATGAATAAATGATAAAAGTCGAACGACCGAACGATGAAGTACGGAGTTACATGACCGACGGACGACAAAACGACGACGAATATGTTAATATTGTAGGAGATTCTTTTTTTCTGTGTTTACCTTTTTTTAACTTCATTGACCACTATTCTGTTACATACTACGTCTTTCAACGATATCTCCTTCAGTCTGTTTCTAAGTTTCTGACCATGTGGTCGTACCGTGATATAAAAATACTTTGATGAATGTCTATTTGACATAAAGAATCTTATTACACGGTAAAAAAAACCTTCTTGTTGCTCTTTTTTTAGTCAGAATGACTTGTAAGCCCTTCTTGTTTCTATATACCAAATTTTTATAATAAATTACAGTTTTGAAGAGGGCGGCGGTGCCGTCGAAACGTTAACAAAATAATGTGTTAATCAATTATTACACTACCTGACTCGGAAAGATTGATAAAATCTCATCCTCTATTCATTCACCGAGTGATAAATTCTTAAATATGGGGCATTTCTTGTCAAATTTTACCTCCTATCTGTCCATTTTTAATTTTAACGAAAAAAATCAAAACAGGGCTCAAGTCAAAACTTGGAACCTCTACTTTTATTTGCATGGTGGCCTTTTTTTAAAAATTCAAGATGGCGGACTTGTACGTCGCGTTAAAGCAGTCGAGGAGCATAAAAAAATTCTACTTTTTGCTAAAAAAATATGAATTTGAAAGTAAAAATAGTTTATTTTTGGCACAAAACATACCTCTTTATACGTACTTTATTTATCCTTATTGACATTTTCGAAATTTCAAAATGGCGGATTCAATATGGCCGAAAAAATATAAATTTTTGTCAATCTTTGCGAAACTTACTATTAAGGGATTATTTGGGTCGCTGATTAAGAATCTGAAGTCAGTTTTGCAAAATACAAAATGGCAGATCCCCTGAGTAACAACTTTCATGCAAAAAAGTACGATTTTTGAAAAATAGTTCCGCCATATAAGATCTGCCATTTTGTATTTTGCAAAACTGATTTCAGATTCTTAATCAGCGACCCAAATAACCCCTTAATAGTAAGTTTCGCAAAGATTGACAAAAGTTTATATTTTTTCGGCCATATTAAATCCGCCATTTTAAAATTTTGAAAATGTCAATAGGGGTAAATAAAGTACGTATAAAGAGGTATGTTTTGTGCAAAAAATAAACTATTTTTACTTTAAAATTTATATTTTTTTAGCAAAAAGTAGAATTTTTTATGCTCTTCGACTGCTTTAACGCGACGTACAAGTCCGCCATCTTGAATTTTTAAAAAAGGCCACCATGCAAATAAAAGTAAAGGTTCCAAGCTTTATTTTAAGTCCTTTTTGATTTTTTTTGTCAAAATTAAAAATGGACAGATAGGGGGTAAAATTTGTCAAAGAATGCCCCATATATATATATATATATATAAGTTAAAATTTATTTAATTTAAGTTAATTTAAGTTAAAACAATTACATTTTTAGATTTTAATGAATTTGTTTCCAAAATACACTACGGGGAAGTAACCAATTTCGTATCTCAAAATCTAAATAAAAATAATTAGTTTTGCTGTATACATAGCTTATAAAAAATTATTTATGTTGAAGAATAAAAACATATTTATGGTTTGATATATTAGGATTATAAAAATATCTCATTTATTCGTCAGATATATTACGATATATTAAATTAACAATTTGGAATAAGCATATAAATTATTCAAAAATTGCAGTCTATACGATATTATTGATATTTTTTTTATGTTCCTGATCATCATCGTCAGAACATTCAATAAATAAATTGTTAGGATCTGTGCATCTTGATAAAGCAACATATAATTGGCCATGAGAAAATAAAGGTTTATTGAATAAAATACCAAATTTTTGAAAACTTTGCCTTTGTGATTTTTTAATTGTTTTTGCAAAAGCCAAAACTATAGGAAACTGTCTTTGGAACAAAATAAATGGTAAATTTAAATTCTCCCTGGAATCTAAAATTATCCTTGGAACAAATGCAGTGGTACCTTCTTTACTTCCGGTTATTATCAAAACTTTGATATTAAATTTATGTAATTTTAAAATTTTTAATCGGGTACCATTGCATAATCCATCATTTATACTTATGGTGGATATCACGTCAAAAGTCCACCCAAAAAAAATGTTGTCCAATTATTCCCAAATTTTTTTGTGATATGCCCTATAGGTTAGTAATTTATCGGATAAATTTTTTTGAATTTTATAAAAAATTGTTCGAGGGGGAGGGGGTAGAAGTTCTAAACTTTTGCGTGACATGCTCCACTTTGATTATTTCTTATAATTAGAGGAAAAATTTAAAAAAAACTAGGATATGGGTTTTTTAGATTTTTTCATGGGCTTTCGAATGGCAAAGTCTATTTTCAAATTTTTTTTTATTTTGACACAAATTCTTAAAAAATAAAAATAAATTTTCACTTTTCGCATCTTTGGGTCTATTTGTTCTTTTTTCCTTTATTTTTAAATGAAGGCTGAGCTTTTTTCTGATGAAATACTTGTTTTCCAAAAAACCGTTTTTTTTGTTTTCGAGAAATGAATTTTTGAATATAGCGCATTACGTCGTCGCGCCGCAATTTAATTTATAAAACGTTACATTGAACTATTTTCTGCATTTTACAGGGCTGAGACTGACATTAGAATAATATAATGCCTGCATTATAGTTTTTTTTATTTTTTTTAATTAAAAAAAATTTAATTTTTTTAAATTTTTAACAAAATTAAAAAAAAATTTTTTTAGACTTTTATTTCTAATTTAAAGCTTACAATTTATTTATTTTCATTTCTTCCCATTTTTTTATTTCTTGATGTTGAAAAATTTTCTCCGATTTTTAAATATTTTAAAATACTGATTTCGTTACATTTTCAAAACAGGTATTTTATTATTTTTTTTGCTTTTTTACTTTATCTGTTCCCGACTTTGTCTCTGTACTTTTTGTTTTCGTGCACTTATTTTTCTAATCTTTTGACTCGACAGGATATTCCTACAAATGATGAAAAATTGTTCCTTAAAAAACTTCGTAGGGTTTAAATTATGTGGAGTTTCCAGCATTAAAAGATTCAAAAAGTAAGGGCACTAAAACAAAAAATGCAGAGACAAAGTTGAGAACAGCTAAAGTAAAAAAAGCGAACAAAAAAATAAAATACGGGCATTAAATTAAAAATAAAATTGCAAAAAAAATTTGTTAAAAATTTAAAAAAATTAAATATTTTTTTTAATTTAAAAAAATAAAAAAAACTATAATGCAGGCATTATATTGTTCTAATGTCAGTCTTAACCCTGTAAAATGCAGAAAATAGTTAAATGGGACGTTTTATAAATTAAAACAAAAAAAAACGGTTTTTTGGAAAACAAGTATTTCATCAGAAGAAAGCTCAGCTTTCATTTAAAAATAAAAGGAAAAAGAAAAAATGGACCCAAAGATGCGAAAAGTGAAAATTTATTTTTATTTTTTCAAAATTTATGTCAAAATAAAAAATTTTTGAAAATAGACTTTGCCATTCGAAAGCCCATAAAAAATCTAAAAAACCCATATTCTAATTTTTTTAAAAATTTTTTCCTCTAATTATAAGAAATAATCAAAGTGGAGCGTGTCACGCAAAAGTTCAGAACTTCTACCCCCTCCCCCTTTGGACAATTTTTAATAAAATTCAAAAATATTTATCCGACAAATTACTAACCTATAGGGCATATCATACAAAAAATTTGGGAATAATTGAACAACATTTTTATTTTGGGTGGACTTTTGACGCGATATCCACCTTATGTTTCTTATCAACATTACGATTGCATATAATCAATACTATAATAAATTTTTTCTTTTTTAGAATTTTTTTTTAATATTTTATTATTTAGTTTAATAATGTCATCATTATGACATGCCAGGATTGCAAATTTTGAAACATCATCTTTCAGGGTAATTTTAGAACCAAAAATTTTTGTGCAAACATCATCAGTTTTCCATTCTTTGGGTACAAAAAATGGATTTTTCCTTTCCTCAATTTTTAAAAGAAATTTTGCAAATTTTGTATCGCACGTTCTCATATTTTTTTTTAAATTAAAAATTATGAAGTTTTTCTAGAGATGTAAAAATTTTATTGATTCTTGAACAATTAATTCTCTGTACCCATTTTTTATTACTGGTAGGATTTGTCGAAAATCTCCACCTAATATTATCAATTTTCCTGCAAAGGGTATATTTTCAATGTGACAACAATCTTTTAACGTTTTATCAACTATGTCCAAAGCTTCTTTTGGAATCATAGAAGCTTCGTCCCAGATTATAACGTCACATTCTCTTAATTTACATTTGTCAGATTTTAATTTTTAAAATGTTGTTTCAATATTTGTTAAATCTAGTGGTAATCGAAAAGTTTTGTGGCTTGTCATACCACTAGGTAACAAAATTGATGCAATTCCTGTCCATGCCATTGACAAAACATTTTTTCCAATTGAAAGAAAATAGTAAATTAAGGTTTTATATAAAAAAGTTTTTCCTGTACCTCCAGGTCCATCAATAAATATCAATTTATAATTTCTTTTAGTTATATTTTCAAAAATTAAATTTTGATCTTTATTTAACTAACTTAAATATTTTAAAAAAACTTCTTTATTTTGTTTCATAAATAATATTTTTTCTTCCATACTGATCAAATTTAAATTTTCTTCAGGTTCAAGTAAACCAAAATTAGAGCACGTTAAATTTTCGAAGTTCAAAATATTATTTATTTCAATTAAAGCATTTTGTTCATTATTATTTTTAAAACTTTCGCAGAAATATTGTTTAAATTTAATAAAAATGTTATATTGAGAAGGGGAATTATCAGCAATAAGAAACCAAGCAAAAAATTTTCTTAATTCTGTGGGCATCATTATGTTACATGCTTTCTCAAAAATTTTAAAAACTTGGTCGTCAGTTTCGATTAGTCTCATGGCTATAGCTGCGCTTTAAAAGGAATCACAGGTCACATTTTCATACCGTTTTAAATCTGTAAAGCAAGTTGCACCTTTGACTCGATTTAAAATTAATTCTAAATGAAACCTCTCAATGTCTTTTGGACTTACACTAGTAATTCTACCCAAACATTTACAAAAATTTATTCTTTTAATCCACTGTTTTTTATTTGAATCGAAATAATAAAATTTTGGTATATTAGAATATTTAATATTTATAGCATTTTTATTATTTATATCCGTAATTTCGTCATAAATTTTATGGTTCTCTCTTTTTAATCCAATGAAAGCTCTATCATGACCCTTATGCAAATATTTATAAATATACTTAATGCTCATGATAGAGGCGCAATATTCAACGTTAATATGACAACAATATTTTTTTAAAAGTATTGGATTATAAGAAACAACTATAAAATTATCTGCATTTACAAAATCACCATTTAATTTTAAATTATATACATATAATTTATCTTTATTATTTCTTCGTCTGTATTTTGGGAAACCATTTTTTTGAATTTCAGTAGAATCACAAAAATATTTTAGAAATTTTTTTGAACAAATATTTTTATTATTTTGTAAACAAATAGAATTTATATTATGAGGACCATGTAACATAAATTTTAAAACTAAATCTTTTAAGTCATTATCATTTTCCGGAATTTCTGCAGAAATATGTTTATCTATATCATCCGGTGTCAATAATTTATTTTTATAATTTAAAATAAACAATGAATGGCTATGAGGTAGTCCGCTTTTTTGAAATTCTATGGTATAGACATATCCCAAAATATCCCCGAAAATGAAACCAGAAAGCATATCTGCAATTATACATTTTAATTTTGCATTAAATAATCTTACAACAATATTAGGAATATCGTTGCATGATGTCCCTTTTGGAAAATTTGAAAGAATCTTTTTTAACTCTGGCCAATTTGGATTACACGTTACAGTTATAAATAAATCTGGTATAACAATTTCTCTATTGATAGTCAATGCATTTTAATAATTTATATGCATATTTCTTGGACTTCCAATACGAGAAGATGGCAGAACAAATATATTACCTAAACGTTCTTTATTAAAATTATTAGAGTTATTTATTGCAATATTTTATACATGATCTTGCAATCCTTGATAACATTCTACTCTTAATTTTTGCTGATTATACCGAAAGTAATTTAATCTCGTATTTTCAATTATTAAATATGCTCGAATTACATATTGCTGAGTTAAGCGCCCACAAAATAAAATGGGATTAAATTTAATATTTGGACGATAAGCTAATCGATAAGAATAATATTGCAAAGATGTTAACCTTTTACTACTATTCAATTTTTGTTTTAATTCAAAATTCCACCCCAAATCTCCATAAGGAAACGTAATTGGAAATGTTAATGGATCTAAGTGGAAAGACAATTTATTTAAAAATGTAGTAGACTCTTTACTATCAGGAACATTTCTAGGATAAATACATATATCAAATTTTTCAGGAATTTCCCCATCTTTTAAAATAATTAAGGCAGCACATTCTGCAGTTCTTGGTTTATTATATGTATGTTTATTTAAGTTTATATTAGTTAAAAATATAAGTTTTATTTAGGTAAATTTTTATCTCGAGATATTCATATAAATGTTTGTATTTTTTTTACATATGGATTTTCATTCAGTACTAGAACCAAACGGCGCGCGTCGCGCGCCTATTCCTACTCATTTGAGACATTTAAAAACACAACAATTATGTAAGATTATTTCACCAATTGTGTTCATAATATGTAAATTACAAAGTAGAAATACTACAGATTTTTTTCATCAGTTTATTATAACTTTTATTTTTTTACTTATATTATATTATAACGTCAAAGATATTTTTGTTGGGATTAAATTATTCTGTGAAAAATGATTTATTACTATTATATATTTATTAGTAAAATTAATATAATTTGGAAAATACTTTACATGTTTTAATGTTCTTTGAATAAAGCTGAAATAAGCATCCAGTTTATTTTAAAAATATTATTGTTTTTGTTTTAAAAAAAAGAATATTTACCATTAAAATTTAATTCTAAAAGTTACAGATGCTAAAACTCTCATCCAATTATTATAGCATCTATTTATTAACTTTTAGAGTTTAATTTTATACCAACCTAAATATTCTTTTCTTAAAAAAATAACATAGGGGAAAGGTGTACGATATAATCCCCTGGGGCAAGATGATCCTTTTGAATTTTGGAGAGCCTATTTCATACTTTTGATCTAAGGAAAGCTTAACTTTGGGCTTAGATAACTTTTGTTGTAGTTGCTGAAATTCCATGTTTCTTGTACTCACGGCTTTAGTATATCTTCAACTAAGTGTTCTGATTAGGATTATGGAATAACAGAGCTCGTAGATTAAGTTACGAACAAATTACAAAATAGTGGCAATTGGGGCAAGATGATATCTTAATGGGTGTACAAGATGATCCCCCCTGATTCCCATGTATTTCGTCTCACCTCAAAGTGAAATTTCTAGTATTAATAAAAAATTTAATTTTTCTCGCTTCTTATATGTTTTTATCATAAAAACTAACTTATCTAAAACAAAAAGTTGACATCTACATCTATTTTGTTAATTTTCTCGTTGTAGACAATGCCTCGTAATTATAAAATAGGAAAACGAATCGTGGTGAGTGGTCAAAAGCGTTTATGGCCTAAATAAAGTATATTAAAAAGTAAACACTGTTATTTCTTCAATTTAGACTCCTTTTCCAATAATTAGGGTAACATAACCCTACGGATCATCTTGCTCATACCATGGGGATCATCTTGAACACCCCGGTGTCCAAGATGATCCTTTTGTAAGGTTTTAAAAAAATTAAATTTAACAGTAAAATATTAATTAGCTGCAAATATTTCAAATCAAAATAGTTAGATAGATTAATTATCTAGTAGTGCGTACAAAAAAAACTCGAATATGTTGATTTTTTTTTAATAATAGGTTTTTTTCCTTAGGGGGATCATCTCGTACACCTTTCCCCTAAATATTTTTAAAATCAAATCTGGGTGCTTGTTTAAGATTCATTAAAAAAAATATTAAAACATGTAAAGTATTTTAAAAATTATATTAATTTTAATATTTTAATTAAACAAGGCATAGGGGAGAGTAGGCTACATTGAACCAGCGTCAACAGTGAACCACTTCAATTTTCTGAGAAATGACTGAGTGAAATTTTTTCTTATTTAATATATGTTAGTTTTACTAAAATAAACTATGTCCAAAAATTTCGGGCACGTAGGTTTATTATTTATAAAGAAAAACTAAAAAAACTGTTTTTCACGTACAAAACAAAAAATTTTGTAAAAATATAATCAAGTTTTTTTTGAAATAGAAAGTTTTAAAAATTAGTAAACTTGTGATTTATTTATCTTAGGGTGTCAACTTCAATATTCCGATGTGATAAAGAATTTTAACTCTTACATAAATTTATTATAAACAATTTTTTTTGTAAATGTCATGTGAATACAGTGAGTGCGGCATCATTGAACCACCCGAAAACACAAAGAATTTTCAATTTTAAGAGTTGTAAAGTTGTCTGCTCTACTAATTAGTAAGAAAAATACTGGAAGACATGCTTTCATCACAATTGTAAACGAGATAAACTCAAACTGTCACTTCACCTACCTAACCTGACATCAAAATATGTGACCTGGACAGTGAAAAGGGACCTTAGGTGCGAAAACAAGTTTTCGAGAAAAAAGCAGTTAAAGTTTAACTTAGAAAAACCCTTGTAACTTTTTTAAATATTAATATTTTTTAATCAATTTAGGCTTATTTTCTTCACCGTGAATCACAGTATCAAAATAAAAAACATACAAACAATAAATTTTTTTTTTAATAATTGTTTATATAAATTAATAACAAACTCCCCAAACATAGAAAAAATAATCTAGGTTTTCTAACTAGCAACAATAAGTATAAATAAGTGACACATGTTTGTAAGGGTTTTCGAGGTCGCTGATTACGAATATGATGTTAAATTGACAATTTGACAGTTGACAGCTGTCAACTTCTCTAAAAAATGATCGTTTTTTGTAAAAAAGACAGTAATAAGGTTTTTGAGGTCGCTGATTACGAATATGATATCAAATTTGAATTTTAACTGTTGACAGTTGTCAAAGACACTGTCAACTTTTCTAAATAATAAAAAATTATCGTCTTCGTTATTTTAATTTGTATAATAACAAAAAATCAGTTTTTTCGTATTTTTACTCTTGTTTCTTTTGACTTTAAAAATTTGTTTAAAAACTTTTAATCAACGTTTATTTATTAATTGCAATTACTTACAAAAAGAAAAAATTATTTTTATCACTAAAAAGTAGTATTTTACATAATTTTTAAAAACTTTCCTATATCTTCCGTATTCTTATTTTAATCACAAAACTTTTTTTACTTCTGATCACTTGTGATATTTTATATATTTTTTACAGTTTTGTCACTTTTTACTTTTTATCGATTCATATATTAAGAATATTTTTAAGAAAGATGAAGAATATTTAAGAAAAAAACACGTGTTTTTCACTTTGTAATTTGTAATATTAATATCTGTAAAACTCTGTAATATTCATCATATATCATGTATAATACTCGCACTTGACCAGGTGGAATAAATAAGAAACTTCAAAACTGCGCGCGCACAAAAATTTAAAATTAGTTCAGCCAATAGCGACCGTCATCATCGTATTTCAACCACTCGCAACCGTCATCATGTCATTTTCACAACCAATCACGACCGTCACTCTCAAACTCCAGCCAAAAAATAGCTGTTTTTCTATTAAGGATTTTTGTTAAAATTTCCAAATGACTTTTAACTTATATTAAGTAGTAAAATTTATCACTCGGTAAAAGATAATATTAATTGTCAAGAAATTTATCAATCCTCCAAGTCAAATATTAAACAAATATTAAAAACGCAATTTAACGTTTCGACAGCCCTGCTGTCCTCATCAGAAAACTGAAAATATTTATTAAAATTTAAAATATTATTACGAAATTAGAATATAACGTTATAAAAAACATAAATTGATAAAAGAAAAATTTGCCGCAAATTAATTTAAACTTTGTGCGAACAACACAACCGGCTTAAGTTGACTGACAAATATTATAAATATAAATATATAAAAGTACCAAATCAAGGGTCAGTGAACTTATCATAAAACAAAGGTGTCAATCATCGAATAAATACAATAAGTATCAATAAATACACAAACATATACACTTGAAGCGGAGATCGAGTATTGATTTCTGAAAATTAAAATTTGAATTTTTTAAAAAAAGTTTTATAATGTTGATTTAGATTTTTAGTGTCATCTTTTTTATTAAGCAATTTTTTATTCAAGTTAATATAAATCATTTCAGAAATCAATCTCTTTTGCCACACTGGTTCATTGTCGAGAATTTGAAATTTATCATAGTCAAAATCATGTTTAAAACTATTCTTATGTTGGAAAATTACATTTGTTTTTGACTTCATGTGTTCCGTTATTCTTTTTTTAATCATTCTTTTAGACTCGCCAATATAACAAACTGAACAGTTGTTACAATTAAGTTTATATCAGGAAGGAAGAGTAAGGAGACCGAACTCTGTGTAGAAAGCGCTTTAAAAATCTCAGAGAAATATGCACGAAAAGTGCCAGGCTCACTGTGTTCTAGTTGATCGCCAATTAAGTCGATCATGCGCATAAGCTGTGTTGTGTCTCTGTTTCTCGTAAAAATTGTGCGAGTGAGATGTAAGATCTAATGTTTACATTTAGCCGGTCTTAGTGAGATACATATACAATACATTTCGTTTTAATAATTATGTATTTATTTTATTTAAAAAATGTCGTGTTGTGTGCCCGGATGTAAAGAAAGAACAAAAAGAGTCTAAAAACATTAGTCTCTTCTATCCTTCTACGGTATGTAAATATACTCTAGTTATAAACACAATTCTTCTTAACCATTTTCGCAAAATTTTTCCCTTTTCATAAATATATTATTAAATTATTTTGAAAATCTAAATAATATCACAATTGCAAATAAATAAATTTGCTTTTAAAATTAACACTGTTTAAACTATGTTATATTTACCTTGACATAACCACACTTTTCATCTATGTCAACACTGAACTTTAGTTCAATGCGCATGATCGACTTAATTGGCGATCAACTAGAACACAGTGAGTCTGGCACTTTTCGTGCATATTTTTCAGACATTTGTAGAAGCAGAGTTCGGTCTCCTTACTCTTCCTTCCTGGTTTATATACACAGTTCATCCTATCGCATTTTTTGTTACATCTTTTCCTTTTTTAATATGATTATTATTATGCATGTTACAAGGAATAGTTGTTATATTATTTTGACGTAACAATGAAGAAGTATCTTCATAAAAACCATTGACATAGGGTAAGCAAATCTTTTTTAATCGACGATAGATAGATTCTAAGTCTGGTCGTTCTTGGTTAAAATTGATAAAATGTATACTTTTTTTAATATGTGTGTTAATAAAGTGAATGGGATAACTATTCTGTAAAAGCAGTTCTTTTACAATATTTATTATTTATATTATTATTTATTTTACATATAAATTCCATCTCATTAGGTTTGCGACATTTTTGTTTTCATAGCAAAACAGGAAATAATAAAATTAAACATCTTGTTTACATTAAGAAAAATCTTCTAAACATATTTATTGAAGATAGTTGCATTAATTTAGAATACTTAAATAAAAAACTTGATAGTTTACTTATTCTTTTAAAAAAATTGTTTCCGGCTAACATTTTAAACAAAATTACAAAAATAAATAATAGGGAAATATTTCATTGTACTTCGTCTTTGAACTTAAAATTTAACAAAAAAAAAATACATCTATTAAAAAATAGAACATTTTCAAATGAAATTTCCACTTAACCCAAATGGTTCAAAAACATCTCAAATTGTGACATTCCCGATAATGTCGTGACCATAATGTCATTGGGTGACAAATTTTATTATAAAGAACCGATTTCTAAAAATACACTTATTGAATATATTAAATCAACCGAATATTTTTTTTTCAAACTCAACGAATTTGATAATGATATCACAGATGAATTTAGACAAAATATGTTACACAATTTTTCTTCGTTTAATAAGAGAAGTTCTAACGAACATTTAAATATAAAAAATAGATTGTTATTAAACAAATTAGAAGATACAAGAATATTCCTAAAAAATAATAATGATATAATTTTTACGCCAGCTGCTACCCCTAGGGATCGTAGGACCTTGCAGCTGGTGGGGTGGCTTGAAGGCCTAATCGGGGAGTACCTCTGGACCCCGTTCTCTCCCTCGTTGGTCGTTTGCGGCGGCCTGCTCCTCATAAGGGAGGGACCGCCCAATAGACCAGCTCCATGGAGTAGAGGGTAAGAATGGTGAGGAAGCAACCTTTGGGCGTTCAGAAATGATCACCACTGGAAGCGAAGGGGTGTACTGCCTGCGGGGCCCCAACTAAGAAACGGTCCCCCAATCCAAGATGTTTCTGCCGTGTCGATGGATGAATGGCACTAGGGTTACCAAATCTGTCGCTCACGACGGGCTGGCCGCCTGTCTGTCTCTCGGGATTGTACTGGTCGGTGAGTGATCCCGTAAAGCTCGGGGGAGCGATCCGGCTGGGGTTCCGGCAGGCGGGCGGGCGGCTGGTCTTGGCGTGATGTGAACGGAGGTGTCTTAAACGGCGGCTCCGGAACACCGGGCGACCTTCCGGTAGTATTAGCCTTACTCCTGCAAGCGGGGCTCTGCAGGAGTGGACTTTCTTTTCCCTTGCTACTCGTGGGTCTTCAAATGGAGAATCAATTCAACAATTTAAATTTGGGTAACAAAGGGGTCTCGTTGGCTGCGTCTACAACCTCCTCGGAAGTTGTGGATGTGACGGTCTCGAACCCTGAAGTCGTGGGTCAGTCTCCCTCTCCTCTTTGGCTGCTCCTTCGGGTTCTTCGGGATCTGATGGTAATGTGGTCTTAGGTGGGGGAGGAGATTCGGAGGCTGTGCAAATGGCCCCAATCAGAAGAAAGCGCCTTACTGGTTCTGAAAAGAAACGGTTAAGGAAAGAACGGCTAGCAGCCGGTGTAAACAACTCGGTTTCCTCGGGTGTTCCTACTGGGTCGAAGAGAAAGAGTGGCCAGGATGCATCACCTCTGGAAAAAAAAAGAGGGTGTAAAAAGGCCAAAGTCGGTCCAACAGAGTACCAGGAGAGAGGGGTACAATGTTGGGCTAACAATGGCCCAAAGGACAAATCCTCTAACGACGGTGGTCTATAGCGAGGGCTACCCAGAGGTGGCGCTCACTGATGAGCAGTTTGGACTTCTTAGGAAGACCGTTGTGACGCTCACCTGTGAGGAGCCGGTCGAAAGGTGGCCGCGTTTTGAGACTTCCTTCTGCAGAGGAGGAGTCTTTATCTTCATCGCTTCCAACCCGGAGGCTGTGGAATGGCTGACAAAATGTGTGGCCGACCATAAGCCCTGGGAGGGAGCGAGGTTGAAAATTGGTGGGGTTGAGATGCTCCAAAGAATGGTAAAGGCTACTGCGTGGTTCCCGGGAGAAACGGCGGACGCGCGGACGGTCTTGCGACATTTGGAGGCTTTGAACCCCACGTTGAAGACATCGACTTGGCGTTTGCTGAATGTTGATGGGTCTCAGGTGGCCAACAGGGGGGACAAGAGTTTTCTTCTTGTCGCTCAAGTCCCTGAAAGTCAGGCGAGGGCTATAGAGGCCCTCGAATTTAAGCCTCACTATCACTTCGGGCGGATAACCTTTAAGGTAACTGTCCCTGATCGTGACGGCACAAGCAATGTAGAGGAGGGAGAAGAGCAAACATAATTCACTGTTTGCAAACTCTCCGCTATTCAGATTAACTTGCATCATAGCAAAGGCGCCTCATCAGTACTGACGAGGAGCATGGCTAAGTTGCACACAGGCATCTCACTAATCCAAGATTCATGGTTAGTAAGAGGTGTCATTAGGGGGCTTGGTGGGGCTGGTCTAGTTTGTTACAGGGACTGCAGAGCTGCCAAACCCAGAGCGTACATTCTTACTAAGGGTGTCAACGCAACTCCACTATTGGATCTGTGTTCAGGGGACCTAATGGTGGTGGTAACTAACCTGGAGGGTATAGGTAAGACGGTCGTAGGATCGGCATATTTTCCATATGATAATAAAAATAATCGGCCAATTGAAGTTCGTAGGTTGGTGGACTACTGTATGGAAAAGGGACTTCCTCTGCTGCTGGGCTGCGATGCAAACTCACAACATACGGTGTGGGGGAGCTCAAAGGACAACCAGAGAGGACAGGAGCTACTGGAATATCTAATCGGAACGAATCTAGATATTCTCAACACGGGTTCGACCCCGACTTTTAGCAATGCGATTAGGCAGGAAGTGATTGATATCACTCTCTGCTCCAAAAGCATTGGAAATAAAGTAAGAAGATGGAAAGTTTCTAATGAACCTTCTCTTTCTGATCATTCACAGATAGTCTTCGAGGTGGAGTCTGCGGTCCGATCCGAAACTAAGTGGATTCGTAATCCCAGAAGGACGGATTGGGCTAGTTATATCTCAGAACTTCGAAGGACACTTTCTGGTTTACCGGGTAAGATAAGAGATTATCAGACCCTGGATGAGGCGGCCAATGATTTTACAAAGGCTATTAAGGCAGCTTATGAAAGTAGCTGCAAACCGACAAAAGTATTCTCGGGAAAAGAGGTGTGCTGGTGGAACGAGAGATTAGAACATCTCAGGAGAGAAACCAGGAGACTCTTTAAGCGTGCCAAGAAAAGGCGCACGACTAATGGTTGGTCTGATTTTACGAAAATTAGAGACGACTATAGGTATGAACTAAGGAAAGCAAAACAAGACAGTTGGAATGCTTTCTGCTCTAGCATCGAAAAAGGGAAAGAGGCGGCCAGATTGGATAAGCTGCTCGCTAAGAACCCTGATGCAATTCTGGGCACTTTAATGTTGCCGGACGGGACTTTCTCTGAGTCGGACGATGGAACCTTGGCTTGCCTGGTCCAGGAACACTTCCCGGGCTTTTCGAGGTCTGGGGAGGGCGGATCCGATCCTGAGCCGCCAACAAACCTTCCGCAGGCTGATTACCGGTCTCGGAGGCAGTTGGCTAACAGGATTGTGACTGCCGAGAGGATCAGATGGGCCACGGAATCTTTCAGCCCTTACAAGTCTCCGGGTCCTGATGGCGTCTACCCTGTCCTCTTGCAAAGAGCGATAGATGAGGCTGTTGGACCATTGGTAAGACTTGCTAGGGCGAGTCTGACTCTGGGATATGTCCCAGTAGCGTGGAGGGGTACAAAAGTTGTATTCATACCTAAAGCGGGCAAGAACGGTTATACCTCACCGAAGGATTTCCGTCCTATTAGCCTTACATCCTTTATCCTAAAATTAGTTGAAAGGTTGGTGGATAGATATATTCGCAGTGAGATTTTGGAGCGGTTCCCGCTACAAAAGGATCAATATGCGTATAGAGCGGGATGCTCTACGGAAACAGCTCTGGCCAGAGCAGTAGACCTAATTGATGGGCAACTGCAGAATCAGGGCTTTGCTGTGGGTGTTTTTATGGACATAGAAGGAGCTTTTAGTCAGGCCTCTCCGGAATCCATAAAAAGAGCTATGACAGCTTTTAATATTCCTACAGGAGTGGTTGATTGGACCTGTCATATGTTAAAAAACAGGAACCTCTTATCAACTAAAGGAGACTCAGTCCTGAAAGGGACAGTCAACTCTGGATGCCCCCAAGGAGGTGTTCTTTCACCCTTGCTCTGGTCCTTGGTAGTGGATGAACTACTGAGAATTCTGACCGAAGCAGGATACCATGTAATTGGTTATGCGGATGACATTTTGTTAATCGTTCGCGGTCCCCACCTTGAAGTTTTACTCGAAGTGGCCCAAAAAGCGTTAAACCTGGTAGATAAATGGTGTGAGAAGGTGGGTTTATCTGTAAATCCGGGGAAAACGGAAGCGGTTATCTTTAGCAGACGGTACAAGTGGAAAGCCTCGTGCTCACTTACGCTGTCCGGAAAAGAGATCAAATACACAGAGCAGGCAAAATATCTAGGAGTAATCCTGGATAGCAAACTGCTCTGGAAAAAGCATTTAGAGGAAAAATGTAAGAAACTTACAGCTGCTCTTTGGCAATGTAGAAGGGCCATTGGTGGTAGCTGGGGTCTCAAACCGGATACACTATTGTGGATCTATGAAGCAATTCTGCTCCCTAGGCTGACCTATGCTTGTGTGGTCTGGTGGGGTAGAGTTGAGCTAAAAACAGCACAAACAGAATTGGAAAGGGTAAGGGGGATGGTACTTAGAGGTATAACGGGGGCGGTGCGTACAACTCCTACTGCTGCCCTTGGTGCCCTCTTGGGGCTAGAACCCTTACACCTTACAATTAAAGCAGCGGCGGTTAAGGCTGCCCTGCGGTTGAGTGGTCCTGTGGGCTGCAGGGAGGTGGGCAGATGGCGTCTCCCAAAGAAATTGGTGAGAATCCCCCTTCTAAGTATGATTAGGGACAGAACTGTCCCTTTGTATCTCTTCGACAAAAAGTATAGGATTAATATACCTAGTAGAAAAGATTGGATAAATGGACTGACAAGTATTCCAGCTGACGGTGAAGTCTGGTACACAGATGGATCAAAAGGCGGGAATGGAGTCGGTGCAGGAATCTATCATGTAACCTCCCAAGTGGGACACTCCTTTAAGTTAGGGACCACTGTTACTGTGTTACAAGCCGAAATTGTGGCAATATTTTATGGTGCTGTTGAAGCCTTGAAAAATTGTCACAACAAAGATATTTTTATCCTTTCGGATAGCAAGGCGGCCATTTTCTCCTTGAAACGATACGTATCAACATCACGGCTGGTCGGTGATTGTCATGAATCACTTAACAAACTAGCTGAAACGAACCGCGTTACCCTCCTGTGGATCCCTGGTCACAGTGGATTCGCGGGAAACGATAGGGCGGATGAGCTAGCCAAAGAAGGGGCTAGAAAACAACTTATTGGACCTGAACCTCCCATTGGTGTTTCCAACAAATGCTTGACACTGGAAATTAAACAGTGGATAGCTGCGGAACACCAAAGGGAATGGCAGGTAACTAAGGGCTGTAGACAAGCTAAGGTACTCATGGGAAGTAGTATTAACCCTATGAGGAAAGCGGAATTCCGCAAATTAAATAGAAAAGAGGCAAAGATCATAACGGGGCTATTAACTGGCCATGGTGATCTGCGCTATCATAGGCACAAAATGGGGATCCTAGATGACCCGAAGTGCCGTAGGTGTGGAGAGGAATATGAAACCCCGATACACATCTTGTGTCACTGCCCTGCACTTGTGAAGGAGCGGGAACACATTACGGGCTACTTCTTTCTGGGGGAGCCCGTTATTGCTACCAGAAACCTGGCCGAAGTCCTCCTGTTGTGGAAAGGACTTCGGATATAGGGGTGGCTATGGGGAACGTAAAGGGATTACCCAAGCGTTAGTGGCGTTGACCTGCAAGGTCCTAGGTCCACAACCCTCTTCTTAATAATACGCCAGCTGACAAAGGAAACACCACTGTAGCTATGAAAAAATCCGAATATATTAATAAAGTGGAGAATATGCTTTCTGACGCTGAGACTTATTTACAAATTGACAGTAATCCACTTAATAATTTACAAAAAAATTGTTATGACATTTTATCCACATTAAATTATAACCAATTTTTGGACAGAACATACAACCAGAAAGAACTTACGCAAACAAACACAAACTTAGCCAAGTTCTATGGATTACCTAAAATCCACAAAGCAGGTTCTCCCTTAAGACCTATTGTCTCTGTCATTGGTTCTCCGATATACTTTTTATCAAATTGGTTACATAAAACTTTAAATTTTAGGGGAGAGGGCCCCAAGATGGACACATCTTCGATTAATAACTCTAAAATTCAAACCGAATAAGATATGTTAAAATGTTTTATACTAAATGAAAGTACAATTTATTAGGTAACTTATGGCCACTGAGATAAAATTTTATTTTGAACTTAAACATTTTTTATAGCATTTTTTCTAATTGTTAAAATTTTTGACCAAAAAAAGTGGCCCCAAGATGGACACCTACCTAAAAATCACTTTAAAGTGTGGTAAATTAAAGATAAACATCCTGTATTAATTTTTAAACTAATTTTTAACCATTTTATTCTATTTACTAGGAATAACATTATTAAAAATCTTAATTTTATAACTTGAAAATAAAAAAATAACATATTTAACTTTAATTTGACAAGTTAAGATATATCGATATATCGAATTCTCTATCAATAGCTCTACATTCCATGTCGGTAAAAATAAAAAATCTCAATTACGAGGCTTACAAAATTATTAAAAAAAGGTGTAATCAAAAGCATGAAAATAAATACATTGAAATGTGGTGTCCATCTTAGGGTCTCGAAAGTTTCTATCTTGGGGTAAATGACACCATTTTTTGAAACTTAGAAAAAAATTGTATACAAACAAAATATTAATAAAATCATTGTAGAATATTATTATATAATAAATAAATAATATTATAACGATAAATACCTATCTAAAATCAAAATTTTAAATAACTTTATCGACTTGAGAAAAATCGGAAATAAAACTTTTTTTGACAAAAAATTCAGGTGATATGCGCAGTAGAAAAAAAACTGGTTTCATTTTTTAAACATGCATAAAAATCTTCGTCTATACAAACAACAAAAATAAAAAAATTGAGAAGATGCTGTCACTTTAAACAAAAATTTTATAGGAAATGTCCATCGGGGGCCCTGTCCATCTTGAGGCCCTCTCCCCTACTACAAAAAGACCCGTTTCTCATATAAAAAATAGCTTTGAATTTATTAAAAAAATTGACAATTTAGAAATCCCTGATAATTATATTTTAATTAGTCTAGATGTAAAGTCTCTTTTTACTAATGTTAGTCGCGAACTTGTGTTAAGGAGCATTGAATCGAGATACGCTGAAATATGTACACAAATTAATATTTCCTTAGACGAATTGTTAAACGTAGTGTCTTTTCTTTTCAATAATACATTTTTTCAATTTAATGAAAAATACTATAAACAAATTTATGGAACCCCTATAGGCTCATTAGTTTCAGGTTTATTTGCCGATTTAGTAATGAATGACTTAGAAAAAAATTGTTTAGATAAATTGACTTTTAAACCACTGTTTTATTTCCGTTATGTTGATGATACAATTACATGTATTCCTGTGAATTAAGTCGACGAGATGTTAAACATTTTTAATTCATTTGACGAACGTTTACAATTCACTTATGAACTTAAGGAGAATAACTCAATTAGTTTTCTTGATGTCCTTGTCATTAGACAAAATAATACTTTAACCACTGACTGGTTAATGAAACCTACATTTTCTGGTAGAATCCTAAACTTTTTGTCTCAACATTCAAGATCACAAAAAATTGCAATTGTTTATAATTTGACAGATAGAGCCATAAAGCTTTCTAACCCTATTTTTATTAAAAGAATTTAAATATTGTAAAAGAACTGCTTTTACAGAATAGTTATCCCATTCACTTTATTAAAACACATATTAAAAAACGTATACATTTTATCAATTTTAACCAAGAACGATCAGACTTAGAATCTATTCTATCGTCGATTAAAAAAGATTTGCTTACCCTATGTCAATGGTTTTTATGAAGATACTTCTTCATTGTTACGTCAAAATAATATAACAACCATTCCTTGTAACATGCATAATAATAATCATATTAAAAAAGGAAAAGATGTAACAAAAAATGCGATAGGATGAACTGTGTATATAAACTTAATTGTAACAACTGTTCAGTTTGTTATATTGGCGAGTCTAAAAGAATGATTAAAAAAAAATAACGGAACACATGAAGTCAAAAACAAATGTAATTTTCCAACATAAGAATAGTTTTAAACATGATTTTGACTATGATAAATTTCAAATTCTCGACAATGAACCAGTGCAGTGTGGCAAAAGAGATTGATTTCTGAAATGATTCTTATTAACTTGAATAAAAAATTGCTTGATAAAAAAGATGACACTAACAATCTAAATCAACATTATAAAACTTTTTTTAAAAAATTCAAATTTTAATTTTCAGAAATCAATACTCGATCTCCGCGTCAAGTGTGTATGTGTGTGTGTATTCATTGATACTTATTGTATTTCTTCGATGATTGACACCTTTGTTTTATGATAAGTTCACTGACCCTCGATTTCGTACTTTTATATATTTATATTTATAATATTTGTCATTCAACTTAAGCCGGTTGTGTTGTTCGCACAAAGTTTAAATTAATTTGCGGCAAATTTTTCTTTTATCAATTTATGTTTTTTATAACGTTATATTCTAATTTCGTAATAATATTTTAAATTTTAATAAATATTTTCAGTTTTCTGATGAGGACAGCAGGGCTGTCGAAACGTTAAATTGCGTTTTTAATATTTGTTTAATATTTGACTTAGAGGATTGATAAATTTCTTGACAATTAAGACTTTTAACTAAGTTTTTATTAAATTTTAATCTTTTATTAATAGCTTCTAAATCATGGTAAATATAAATTTGACCAAGAATTAGAGATTTTCCTTTTTTTGCTAATAAAGAATTTGGAATAGAATGACAAACTTGTCCTTGAATTTTTTAAATTATAAATTCCTTTTTTGAAATTATTTTTTACATTCGCGTTAAAACTTACAAAAGAAAATCTACTATTATAATAACGTATTAAATATCGAAATTTTGAATCAAATAAAAGAATTTTTAATTTTTTAAATAATTTTTTAAAGGAGATATTTTTGTTTTTCCATTATGACAACAACTTTTATATGAGAATTCTATTGACGAAAACTTTGCTGAACAATGTGGACACGTATAATTAATTTTACCAAAATCCAAATAACTTATTTTTGAAAGGTTAATGTTTTTAAATTTTTTAAAGACTTGGTTTTTCCTTCTCTTACAAATTCTATTTTCATTCATATACGTTACTTTATCTTCCATTTTTTTTTCCAACCTATTTTCATTCAGATTCTCAATCAAATTTTTTGCACGTTTCTTTTTCATCCTTTCCTCATCCATTTCTTCTATATAATCACTTTTCCTTTTATTCATTAAACGTTCTTTCGTCATATTTTTAACAACATTTAATTTTTTTTTATTCTCTAATTGAATATGTAATAAATTAATGTTTTTATTTTTTTTAAAAATAGACTTTTTATTTTTATTGTAATAAATAGAATTAGGAATTTTTTTCTTTTCTTTCCAAAAATCAAAATTCAAACAATCTAAAATATCATAATGTCCATGATCCAGAAATCCAGACAGTAATAATACTAATTTCATATTATTGTTCCTATTAATATATTCTTTAGTATTATTAAAGGCTTCATGATAAATTGAAACATGCTCATTAAAAATTGATACGAAAGCTTGAATTTCAACCTCTCCACCAAAAATAGAATTTCGCGACATGTACTTTTTATAGGAATTTTGATCATAAATAATTTCTGCATGAGATTTGTCTCCAATTATAAAATTTGCAAATGAAGACCAATTTTGAAAAATGTAATTAACAATAGTTAATTACATTCTTCAAAGTTGGTCTTCATTTGGTATTTTGAACTTGTTTATGATTTTTTAGCATTATATAAAAAATACGAAAAAGATCTGAATAAGCAATTACCATCTGCTACAATACACACTTTAAAATTTTTATTGTTAATTAAATGTTGTTCTTTGTTTCTCTTGTTATCCAACAAATTTTCTCGCTTTTTCCACCACACACTTTACTCACATTTTTACTTATTTCATTATCATCACATTCATTATCTAAAAATTTGGATAATGAATGTGATGATAATTTATTTTTTTTCAATAAACTGTCAGTTTCCAATTTTTCAAAAACCATGTCTTTATCCTTTCCATTATATTGTTCCACATTACTCAAATTTTCAATCAAATTATTTTCTTTATCATTCACATGAATTAAACATTTTTCAAATTCTTCCTCGCATATTTTTTCATTCATTATTTCATTATCATCACATTCATTATCCAAATTTTTTGATAATGAATGTGAATCTAACATTTTCTAAATCATTACAATTAACATTTTATAAACTTTTATAAAAGTAAAACTTACATTTTACATTTCTTAAAATATCTTAATTTATTTAATTATAATTAAAAATAGAAATTGAAGGATACTTTAAAGATGAATTTATTCCCATTAAAATAAATTCTCATCAATACGTTGGTAGTTTTCTAAATGGAGAAAACAAAATCATTATAAATATTAAAAATTTCTCTGTAAATTCAAATTTCGTTCAAGGACAAAAATTGGAAATTACTGGTCAATTATTTAAAAATGGTATACTTTAAGCATTGAATTAAATATACTTAAGGCGTACTTGCGTTTGCGAAGGCAAAAAATAGGCCCCACTTTTTTGGTCTAGGAATAACTGTTGTATGTTTCTTTATTGACGAGAAAGTCGGAAAATCCATGGAAAATTCGTAAAAATTGCTTTTGGTGGCCCTGAAAAGGGCCGATTGGTATTTTTTCTGTTTATTCTTCGCTTTCAAAATCAGGTGATCAATTCTCATTAAAATGAAATTAATAAATAGTTACAATTAGAGTAGAATCAAGTTGTAAAGATCTTGCTTTAAAAACAAATTTTAAACGCAGAAAAAGAATGCTATCAATATGAAACCAACGAAATAATTTAATCCGAAATTAATAGTTCCAGAGCTGCCAAGTCAAGTGTGCTGACATTATGTTTCCAGTGTTTTCTGAAATGAAACAAATAGGGATCTGATGTAAGCAACAGTTTATTAATTAAATCGGTATTCGTAACCATCCGATTACATTTTCGTGTGTTAAATTCACGAAACCGCTTAAAATCTTTATTTCTCGCTTCCTGTGCTTCTTCTGATAGCAAACCTATTGAATGAGAAACGTCTCTATAATTTGTTTGCCATGTTTAAGAACCTTGTGAACTGTTGCTGACATTGGATACCATTTGTAGAGATCAACGTAGATTTTTGCAGTTTGAGATGCAAATTCATCAAATTTAAGTGGGTCAACTTTTTGTCCACAAGAAATCACTTGTAAAATTATGCTGTAACGGCTTATAAGGTTAACATCAACACCTGTAATATCAGATGTTAATTGCGTTTCGCTAAAAAATTTGCGTGCTGTATTGACGTCATCTGAATTTCCTGCTTCAGGTTTAGGAACGTCTATAATTAGACCCATTTCCTTACGGAATCTTTCTTGCACTATCAATTTTGTTGCTTTTGCCATCTCTTTATCTTGTTCGGATTTGATTTGCCATTTACAAAAATCTTTTCGATAACCAATGTTCAGTGTATATTTCTCATAAAGCCAAGTTTAGCATGCAGAGTTGACATTCCATACTCACAGTTTTCTTCAATGACTGCCCTTTGCTCAATCTTGTTTAAGCAATTCATTTCCGAAGGATTTGCTTTACAAAGGTAACAAGTTGCTGCGCTTGGCGTTTCGGTGAGATTCTGAGCTACTTTGGCATCTATCATAGTTAAGAGCATTTTGTGACTTACTTGGCATCTGAATTTTCCAAATGATACATCAGTTGGCTTAAGATGACTTATCTCTTTTTTTAATTGTTCCACAACAGATCGTGTTAGAACAGGAGTTTCTTTTGCATACTGGAATGCTAATGGGATGCACAATTTTGTAGATCCAGGTTGTGGATTTTTCCAGATTTCTATTGAGTTTGATTTCAGCTGAATAGGCACCATGGAAGCCATGAAAATGCTTTGATCCGATAACATATCTGCTGAAAGTTGTTGTTTATAGGCACTTTGACCTGATGCTCCATCACAACCATATTTCAAAAGAAGTGTCATGGATTAAAGATTTTGTTCTGAAATCATTGTTTGAATCTCTAGAATAAGTAACAAACGATTTACTGTATGGTCAAGTAGTGCCTGTAATTCGATTTTGACACTTTTCTCTGTAATTGTTAATGCTTCGGGAGGAGGATAGCATCTTTTCTTAGCTTCTGACAAATTTTTGTTCGGTATATATATGTCAGCATTTTTTTGTTTAGCTTGTGAGCGAATAATTTCGTACTGATATTTAGAAAGTTTTGCATCTTCAATCAGTGCAAGAACCTCATCTTCAGTATATCGAATAATATTATCTGGATCCTTTTGTTCTTCTGCTTCATTTAAAAGTTTTCTTATTTCAGCAACTAATTTTTTTTAGCCCGTAGCTTTTAAGTTATAAATAAATGCCTCCTGAATTTCTATTTGAGAATAATGGTCACAAATACCTTGCACCTTTCTTCTTTTTGTCGATTTCGAACTGCTTTCAAGGTCTTTCTTATTTTTTCCAGAAATTTTGTTTGGCGTACTTAAATTGACTTCAAAATCAGTCAAGAGCCATTCAGCATGCTTCATTTGCAAAATATCATTTCGATAAAATGAAGATTTCCAATTTTTTTTAAAAGTAGGAATAAAGTAACGCAATAGCTTGAGTTTCAAAATGTCAGTTTTTTCTCTTTCAATCTAATTTTGATTTTGCAAGGATAGTATAATACAATCAACTAAATTATTGTCTGTTAAATTTGCATTTGCGACGGAAATACCACACAATTCTTTTAAGGGCACCTTAAATGTAGGTACCCATTTTTAATACTTTAATAATAAAATATTAAAGTACAAAATCCTTAAATTTAGAAACAAAAGAAAACTTAAATCTAAGTGTAAACGAAACGAAGAAACCTAACCCTACATTTAAATATATAAAAAATTTAATTAAAGCACAGAAACAAAACGATAGAAACTTAAATCTAAGATAAAAAAATTGAACAAAAATATTAATTCTTTTACACAGTAAAAAATAAATACTCACCTGGAAATCTGAAAATCATAAACCGTGTTCACTGCTCGAGGAACTGGATAAAATGAAGAAACGTTCAACTATTCCTAACCATTACGAAGACCGCGCATGCGTAAAATGTTTCAAGTCATTTGTTTTAGACGTTAATTTGTTTCAGACGTTCATTTGTTTTATTACTTGAACAAACATTATTTAAATAGTAAAAAATCTCTGGGCGGCTTAGATGAAACATTATTCGTAAAACATTCACTTTATTTGTGCCCAAAAATGTTATTGCAGTACAATTGTTTATAAAATTTGTTTAAACAATTAAGAAAAATGATTTTAAAAGATCAGTTTAACTAAATAAAGTTTAATTGCAATAATCCAAAGCAAATTTCATTTAAAAAAAATTTTTTTGACATAACTTCCCGAAAAATGTTATTGTTCATATAATTTGTTTATAACAATGATAACATTAATTAAAAAATGACTTTTTTACAAAGAAACTATCTGGTCGGCTTAGATGAAACATTATTCGTAAAAAATTCGATTTATTTTTGTCCAAAAATGTTCTTACAGTGTAATTGTTTATAAAAATTGTTTAAACAATTAGGAAAAATTATTTCAAAATATTAGATTAACAAAAAGAAAGTTTAATTACAATAATCTAAATCAAATTTCGTTAATTAAAAATTTATTTTTAAACATAACTTCCTATAAAGTGTAATTGTTTAGAAAAATTGTTTATAACAATTTTTAAAGGCAAAAACTTTTTTTTACTACTTACACACCGCCAGAAATTAAATGTATACAATTTTAAGTATGCAAGAATTTTTTTGAGCAAAGGAAATCGAAAAATGTAAAAAATTATTTTTTTTACACTTTGCATAAACATTAAAAATTTATAAAACAAAAATTAAAAAATCGACTCTTACAGATCTCTTCAGAATTTAGTTCTGCGTTAGAAAAATTTTTTTTTTTAAATTTGGTTCAAAATTGTAGTCTAGAAGTCAATTTGAACCAAATTTTGTCATTTTGCCCCACTTTGCGACCCACTAAAACCCGAAACCCTTTTTCTGGAGCAGTTTACCCTCCCTCGGAACTGTCGTAAGACTTTAGCCTTCGAGGGTGGCGCTCCAACTCTGTCGCTAATGCGACTTTCTGCTTTTCTCTGCGGTTATCCTGCGTTAATAGTTAAAAAATCAAAACTATTTCAATATAAAAGCGGATTAACAGCACAACAATAAAAAACAAAAAAAACAAATGTTTAATTAAGTTTGCGAAGTCAAAAAATAATATTGTAAACGGATATATAAAAAAAAGAAAAGAAACGCGTATGATATTCAAAACATAAGACTGTATAAAGACAAATACAAACATAAAACAAATTAAAAAATGTATAAGGACAAATAAATCACAAAATAAATTAATAAAAACAAACAAACGAATTAGAAGCTGTTTTAATTACGCTTTTGGCGGCCGTCGAGATCTTTCCTCGACATAACCGAGATTATGAAGTTCTCGACTTGCCGCCAATTCTCTTCTGACTGGGTCATCAGCGATACCATGTTCTCCGGTGTAACTTGACTGTTTACACCTTCGACCATGGCTTGCCTCTCCAAGTCCCATTTCTTGCATGAGAAGAGGGTGTGCTCCGCGTTGACCTCAGGGAACTGGCAAAATGCACACACCTCGTCCTCGCGTAATTTAAAGCGACACAGGTACGAGTTAAAACACCCGTGACCTGTGAGTGCCTGAGTCAAATAATAGGAAACCTGACCGTGTTTTCTATTTATCCAGGTGGCGAGTGCCGGGTTAGGGCGATAAGTCCATCGATCTTTCTCCTCACCATCCTATCTTTCTTGCCATCTTTCTATGAGACTGTGCCTCGCTTCTTTGCGGATCAGGCCCTTGCTTAATCTTATTTCCTTATCCAAGGAACTTCTTTCTTTAGAAAAGAGAAACATTTCTTCCCTTTCCCTCGCCAAAATATCTGCTGGCGGGACACTTGCAAGGACCTGCACAGCACTCGTAGATACCGTCTTATATGCAGAGATGATACGCGTTGTTATCGATCTCTGCGCCGATAGTATCTTTTCACAGATGGTTACACATCATTAACACAACAACATTAACCGTGAAAGATATGCCGCACACTCGATTACCTTATTTGACGCCGTAGCCATGTGGTGGTGGAAGTTTAACCTTCTATCTAACTCCACACCAAGATATTTAATTTGCTTACTCCACTTGACCTCGAATCTGTCTATCACGATTCCTGCTTTGGCTATGTCCACAACTGCCTGGATGGCATCAACTGTGGACTTGCCTTTACAGAAACCAAATTGGTGATCGGATAGACGATTCTCTTCGGTCAAGTGGGTTTGCATTATCTGCAGAACCATATCTTCTAGAAGTTTACCCATCGTATCTAGCAGGCATATAGGCCTGTATAATGAGACTTTATCTAGAGGTTTTTCACCTTTTCTTAAGAGGACTAACCTCTGTTGCTTCCAGTCGCGGAAGAACTCTCCTCTCTCAAGGCAAAGATTGAAGCATCGAAGCAAAATTTAGGGTGAAGTGTCGATTACCAACTTTAGGATCTCGTTACTTATCCCATGGATTCCAGGCGCCTTGCCTGATTTTAATCTTTTTCCTGCTTTTTGCAGTTCACTAAGTGTGAAAAGTTCTTCCTCATCGACTTTGCAATAACTCTAGTCCCTTCTAAGGTATGGTTTTGCGGGAGGAAACAAAGAACTTATTATCGTTCTGACCCAATCGGGATTGTCCAGGCCGGGGGTCTTTTGCCTCGTCACTAATTTCTTTCGTCACGATTTTAAAAGCCAGACCCCATGGGTCCTTATCGACTTCCTTGATTAGGTCCTTCCAGCTACGGCGTCGCGACTTACGGATCTCTTTCCTTTCTCAAAGAGGCCAGCTTTTCTGACCACCAGTGCAAGGATTTTTTCCTTCCATTATTATTATTATTATTATTTTTTTGCTAAGGGACCTTTGTGAAATCTGTTTACAGATACCTTGGATTCCGCACTTCAAGGTTATGTGGGGTTGGTATGATTTAACAAAAGGGAATATAAAAAAAGAAAAATAAATATATAAAATAGTAAATTTAATAAACTGGCGACCTACTGTCAGCACGACCCACTTAAATCCATAACCCTTCTTTTGGAGCCCTTTCCCCTCCCTCGGAAGTGTCGTAAGACTTTAGCCTTCGAAAGTGGCGCTCCAACTCTATCGCTGCTGCGACTTTGTTCTTTGCCTGCGGTTCTCCTGTGTCAATAGTTAAAAAAAGTGATTAAAACTATTTTAAAGTCTAAGCGGAATTCACAGCACAACAATAATAAAAAAACAAATTTTTAAGAAGTGTAAAAAGTCAAAAGATAAAATTGCAAACGGATATAAAAAAAAAGGAAAAAAAAGTAAACACGTATATAATTTTGAGAAGATAATACTGTACAAAAAAAATGTATAAGGACAAATAAATCACAAAATAAATTAATAAAAAACAAACGAACAAATTAAAAGCTGTTTAAATTACGTTTTTGAGGTCGTTGATTACGAAACTAAAGTCAGTTTAAAAAAATTTAAAATAGCGGATCCAATATGGCGGACAAAAAATTAAATAAATTTGCTTTAAAATTGTTTCTCGGGAGTTTTTGGGGTCGCTGATTACGAATCTAAAGTCAGTTTTTAAAAAATCAAAATAGTAGATCCATAAATCCATATGGCGGACATAAAAAGTTACGAATTTGGAAACATCCTCCTCTTTTTTAATAGGGGTTTGAGACTGGCAATGGCAGAGTTTCATCTCTTTTCTTTTAATATTTTCTGTTTTTTTAAAATGTTTTGAATGTTTTTTTTAATTTTTAATTACTTTTATTAATTTTGTTTTCTTTAAATATTTTTATATTTGTCGTATCAAACGACAAAAGACAAGTGACGAAACATAAAAGACGAATGACAAAAAAACAAAAGAAAATCAAGAGAAAAAAAGGGAAAATGTCAAACGACAAGAAAACAGTACTACTTTCCTATTTTTAATAATATTATTGTAATAGTCGTAACATTAGATTCGCCATTTCAAAATTTTGTAAGAATGATTCGAGATTTGTATTTACACACCCCGCAAACTTTCAAGAAGCAGCATTCAGTCCTATATTGTCAATTTTTAATTTTTGACTATCATATTATATCCATTATTTTAAAGTTATAGAAACTGACTTCAGATTCGTAATAAGTGACCTAGAGAAACCTAAGCGGTAATTTTCAAACAAATTTGATGGATATTTTATTTCTTCGTCCAACATATTGAATCTGCCATTCTAAATTTTAAAAAACTGACTTCAGATTCGTAATCAGCGACACCAATAACCCCTAAGAGACAATTTTCAAGCAAATTTGTTTCATTTTTAAATTTTGTTTGCCATATTGGATCCGCCATTTTGAATTTTAAAGAACTGACTCTAGATTTGTAATCAGCGACCCCAAAAACCCCCGAGTGACAACTTTCAAGTAAATTTGATTAATTTTTTACTTTATCGTCCGCCATATTGACTTCGCCATTTTATATTTTCAAAATTTTGAAAATCTGATTCCAGATTCGTAATCAGCGACCCCGAAAACCATAGGTACTATACCAATTGCAGATATTTTTTAATTGCCCTAATTATGGGACTGAAAGGGTTATACACAGAGACGATACGGGTAGTAACACATCTCTGCGCATACAGCATATTATCGCTTCTTGTTTTAAGTGAGGGAGCCCACGCTGCTGCTGCGTAAAACAGCTTAGCTTGGGCAACACTAACCACCAGTCTCTTTTTCCTTTCACGTGGTCCGCGAACGTTTGGCATAAGTCGTGCCAAGTCTGACGCACACTTTATCGCCTTATTCAAGGCCGTCGCTATATGGTAATGGAAGTTTAACCTTCCATCGAGCTCTACTCCTAAATACTTAATATGTTTACTCCACTTGACCTCGAATTCGTCTATCACGATTCGTGGGAAACTATAACCACCTCTGTCTGTGACAAGCAGAGCTTCGGTTTTTTCCAAGGCCATTTAAAGACCTCTGGCATCCATATTGTGTGCATATTGCCAGTTCCCTGAGGACAACGCGGAGCACACCCTCTTCTCATGCAAGAAATGGGACTTAGAGAGTCAAGCCATGTTCGACGGTGTTAACTGTCAGGTTACACCGGAGAACATGGTATCACTGATGACCCAGTCAGAAGAGAATTGGCGGCAAGTCGAGAACTTCATAATCTCGGTTATGTCGAGGAAGGATCTCGACGGCCGCCAAAAAGCGTTATTTAAACAGCTTTTAATTTGTTCGTTTGTTTTTTATTAATTTATTTTGTGATTTGTTTGTCCTTATACATTTTTTAATTGTTTGTGTTTTTTATTCATCTTTGTACAGTTTTATGTTTTCAATATTTTATACGCGTTTATTTTTTCTTTTTTTCATATATCCGTTCATAATTTTATCTTTTGACTTTTTAAACTTCTTAAAAATTTTTTTTTTTTAATTATTGTTGTGCTGTTAATTCCGCTTTTATATTGAAATAGTTTCAAAATTTTTAACTATTAACGCAGGATAACCGCAGAGAAAAGCAGAAAGTCGCAATAGCGAGAGTTGGAGCGCCTCCCTCGAAGGCTAAAGTCTTACGACAGTTCCGAGGAAGGGTAAAGGGCTCCAGAAGAATAGTTACGGGTTTTAGTGGGTCGGGCTGGTAGTAGGTCGCCAGTTTATTAAATTTACTATTTTAAATATTTATTTTTCTTTTTTTATATTCCCTTTTGTTTTTAACATACCAACCCCACATAACCTTGGAGTGCGGAATCCAAGGTATCTGTAAGCAGATATCCCAAAAGTCCCTAAGCCAAAAAAAAGGTTATGTGGGGTTGGTATGATAAAACAAAAGGAAATATAAAAAAAAGAAAAATAAATATATATATTATAGTAAATTTAATAAACTGGCGACCTTCTACCAGCCCGACCCACTAAAACCAGTAACCCTTCTTCTGGAGCTCTTTACCCTCCCTCGGAACTGTCGTAACACTTTAGCCTCCGAGGGTGGCGCTCCAACGCTGTCGCTAATGTGACCTTCTTCTTCTCTCTGCGGTTTTCCTGCGTCCGTAGTTAAAAAAAGATTAAAACTATTTCATAGTCTAAGCAAAATTTACAGCACAACAATAATTAAAAAAAAAAATTTTAAGAAGTTTAAAAAGTCAAAAGATAAAATCGCAAACGGATATAAAAAAGAAAAGAAAAAAAAAGTAAACACGTATAATGTTAAAAAGACAAAACTGTACAAAGATGAATAAAAATCACAAAACAATTAAAAAAAATGTATAAGGACAATTAAATCACAAAATAAATTAATAAAAAACAAATTAAAAGCTGTTTAAATTACGCTTTTTGGCGGCCGTCGAGATCCTTCCTCGACATAACCGAGATTATGAAGTTCTCGACTTACCGCCAATTTTCTTCTGACTGGGTCATCAGCGATATCATGTTCTCCGGTGTAACTTGACTGTTTACACCTTCAAACATGGCCCGCCTCTCCAAGTCCCATTTCTTGCATGAGAAGAGGGTGTGTTCCGCGTTGTCCTCAGGGAACTGGCAATATGCACACACCTCGTCCTCGCGTAATTTAAAGCGACACAGGTACGAGTTAAAACACCCGTGACCTGTGAGCGCCTGAGTCAAATAATAGGAAACCTGACCGTGTTTCCTATTTATCCAGGTGGCGAGTGCCGGGATAAGGCGATAAGTCCATCGATCTTTCTCCTCACCATCCCATCTTTCTTGCCATCTTTCTATGAGCCTGTGCCTCGCTTCTTTGCGGATCAGACCCTTGCTTGGTCTTAATTCCTCATCCCAGGAACTGCTTTCCTTAGAAAAGAGAAACATTTCTTCCCTTTCCCTCGCCAAAAGATCTGCTGGCGGGACACTTGCAAGGACCTGCACAGCGCTCGTAGATACCGTCTTATATGCAGAGATGAGGCGTGTAGTCAATTTACGGAATTTTCAATTTACGAAAAAAGAAGACGATCAAGGTTTTGGTGCCCGGAGTAGAAGATTTGATAGAAGGGAATGCGTACAATAAAGTTGTAGTAAAAACTCGGTAGATGTCGACAATGCCATTTTTGAGAATTAAAAAGTTTCCGGAATCTGATTCCCTATCAAAATATTATAATTAAATAAAAAAACTCATCTAAAAATACAATCAATTAATTAGTTAATTAATTAATTAAACGTAATTATTACACTATGATTAATTATATAAATTAAAAATTGTTTCAATAATTAATTATAATTAATTGATTACAATTAATTTGATTAATTAGTAAATTATTAAATTACAATTAATTATAATTAATTAATTAATTAACAAATTAATTATAATCAATTTTTTAACAATAAAAATATTTTAAAAATATAAATAATTATAATTAAAAAAGAGATAAATTAATTAATTAATGGAAATTAATTTATACGACAAGGTTTTAATCTAAAAAAATATAATGGAATAAAGATATTAAACAAAAACTTTAAACAATTTTCACGCAACAATTAGTAATTAATAATTAATTTTCTGTTAATTTAATAATTAATTACAAATTTAAAGACAATTTTCGAAATAATTACAATTACAATTTTAGAATCTTCCTAAATTTGCATTGCAAATTTGGGAAGTTTCTAATGCAAACTTGCTGCAAAATGTTGTGATATTTGGGCACTACGTCATTTTGGCACCAAACTTTAAATTTTGAATAATTGTGCATTAAAACATTTTTTTTGCAATTATTATCCTGACAAAAAATTGTAATTAATTTTCGAATCAGAGTAATTCCTAATATTCAAACATAACCTCACTTTCAACTGACTACGGATATTAATTTACACGTCCAGGTTTCAATTCCTAAAAATATAATAAAATGCCAAAATTAAAGAGGAACTTTGAACAATTTTCATGTAGCAATTAGTAATTAATAATTAATTCTCTGTTAATTAAATTATTGATTACAAATTTATAGTTTTTTTCACCTCACGTGAGTACTACGTCATTTTGGCGGAAAATTTTAAATTTTAAATAATTTTTTATTAACAAAAAATTATTTTTTTCTTCAATAACAATTTTAAATGGCACTTTTAATAATATTCTTATTATTATTGGACTCAATAATTATGGTTGGGTAATTTTTCCAATTTCACTGGTCTTTAAAAGTAGGATTTTTAAACAAATAAAAATTTATGATTCTAATAATTTTGGCTTTTGCCTGCTTTTCAAAAAATATTTATGAAGCTGTGAATAAATTGTGCACTCAACAAATTAAAAAATTTGGGACAATATTCCCTTTTTAGAAATTATTATTGGCGCCCTAAAAATTTGTTTTAAAAAAACAGGGAAATTATATAAAGAGTATAAAAAATACGTTTGCAAATTTAATACATAATTTATAATTGCAATTATTATCCTGATAAAAAATTGTAATTAATTTTCAAATCAGAGTAATTCCCAATAGTCAAACATAACCTCACTTTCAACTGACTACGGATATTAATTTACAAGTCAAGGTTTCAATTCCTAAAAATATAATAAAATGCCAAAATTAAAGAGGAACTTTAAACAATTTTCATGTAACAATTGGTAATTAATAATTAATTCTCTGTTAATTAAATTATTAATTACAAATTAATAGTTTTTTTCACCTCACGTGAGTACTACGTCATTTTGGCGGAAAATTTTAAATTTTAAATAATTTTTTATTAACAAAAAATTATTTTTTTTCTTCAATAACAATTTTAAATGGCACTTTTAATAATATTCTCATTATTATTGGACTCAATAATTATGGTTGGGTAATTTTTCCAATTTCACTGGTCTTTAAAAGTAGGATTTTTAAACAAATAAAAATTTTTTATTCTAATAATTTTGGCTTTTGCCTGCTTTTCAAAAAACATTTATGAAGCTGTGAATAAATTGTGCACTCAACAAATTAAAAAATTTTGGACAATATTCCCTTTTTAGAAATTATTATTGGCGCCCTAAAAATTTGTTTCAAAAAAACAGGGAAATTATATAAAGAGTAGAAAAAATACGTTTGCAAATTTAATACATAATTTATAATTGCAATTATTATCCTGATAAAAAATTGTAATTAATTTTCAAATCAGAGTAATTCCCAATAGTCAAACATAACCTCACTTTCAACTGACTACGGATATTAATTTACATGTCAAGGTTTCAATTCCTAAAAATATAATAAAATGCCAAAATTAAAGAGGAACTTTAAACAATTTTCATGTAACAATTGGTAATTAATAATTAATTCTCCGTTAATTAAATTATTAATTACAAATTTATAGTTTTTTTCACCTCACGTGAGTACTACGTCATTTTGGCGGAAAATTTTAAATTTTAAATAATTTTTTATTAACAAAAAATTATTTTTTTCTTCAATAACAATTTTAAATGGCACTTTTAATAATATTCTCATTATTATTGGACTCAATAATTATGGTTGGGTAATTTTTCCAATTTCACTGGTCTTTAAAAGTAGGATTTTTAAACAAATAAAAATTTATGATTCTAATAATTTTGGCTTTTGCCTGCTTTTCAAAAAATATTTATGAAGCTGTGAATAAATTGTGCACTCAACAAATTAAAAAATTTGGGACAATATTCCCTTTTTAGAAATTATTATTGGCGCCCTAAAAATTTGTTTCAAAAAAACAGGGAAATTATATAAAGAGTAGAAAAAATACGTTTGCAAATTTAATACATAATTTATGATTGCAATTTCCAATAGTCAATCATAACCTCACATTTAATTGACTATATTGAAATTAATTTATATAAATTACAATATTATTATATATTTCCTTCATATTAAGTTATTTTACATTGTAAAAATTAACGGTTTATTAATTTTAATTACTTTTTATCACTTCTTATTTTTTATTTTGAATTTTCTTAAAAAAGGAAAATTCTTTACTAGATTATATGATTTATTTTGTGGTTTTTAAATTGTTTTGATAAAAATATTTAATTTATAATTTTTATAAAAATTGTTTAAGAAGTTATTTTTAAATTTTCTTGTTTTATTATTTAAATTGTGCTTCTATAAATTTTAATCTGATTGTAGAAAAAAAATTTATCTGAGTCTAATAACTATTTTTTTCTAATTTATGTTGGCAATCCTTCCTGCTGCTCTATTCTGTTTTTGTACACATTTTGATCTGTCGTTACCACAGAACTTTTAACCTAAAAATTCCTTTTTTTACGTCAAAATGTCTGACTTGCAGAATAATATACGTAAGTTTTTTGTCGTAAATTTTAAATAACAAGTATTTTTTTGTTTATATAGCCTTTTTTATAGTAAGTGCCATAAATTCAATAAATTTATTTATATCATATGTTCAATTTGCAGCGCCTGATTCAACGACATCCTTATCATCATCACCTCCATCTGAATCAAATTCGACTGTGTCTTCACCTCCTGGGTCACCCTCCTCATATTACACAGCTCTCGCTTCACCTGAACCTCCTGAAAGTTTATCACCTCCTACGTCACCCTCTTCATTTTATTCAGCGCTATCTTCACCTGCACCTCCTGAAAATTTATCACCTCCTTCGTCACCTTCATTCGAGTACTTTACTTCAGATGCTTCTCTTATTCAATTTGGTGAAGTATCATCTACGGAAAATGAGAATAATCTTCCTGACCTGAAGTAATGTTTCCATTTAAAATCTTGTGAATTTCTGTAAAAAAATTAAAAAAATAATAAGTAAATAAATAAAATAAAAGTTTGGCTTTTTTAAGGTTTCCTGAAAATTTTTGATAATTCTTACTAAAGGGCTTTATATATATATATATATATATATATATATAAATAAATATATATATATATATATATATATATATATATATATATATATATATAATATATATATAATAATATATATATATATAATATATATATATATATAATATATATATATATATATATATATATATATATATATTCCCGTTTAATCATGATGTTTATAGATCCTGACTATTTCTCACTGAATTCATTTTTTTATTTTACAGTATAAAGAGAAAAAAACCTTGTAAAATTAAATGAATAATTAATTTCTGCAATTAATACTCTGATATCAAAATATAATTAACTTTGGAATCAGAGTAATTCCCAGGAGTCAAACATAACCTCACTTTCAACTGTCTATGGAAATTAATTTATACGACAAGGTTTCAATTCCGAAAAATATAATTAAATTTGGACATTAAAGAGGAACTTTGAACAATTTTCATGTAACAATTAATAATTAATAATTAATTCTCTGTTAATTTAATTAATAATTACAAATTAATAGTTTTTTTCTCTTCACGTGAGTACTACGTCATTTTGGCGCAAAAATTTAAATTTTAAATAATTGTTTATTAGAAAAAATTATTTTTTTCTTCAATAACAATTTTAAATGGCAGTTTTGACAATATTCTCATTATTATTGGACTCAATAATTATGGTTGGGTAATTTTTCCAATTTCACTGGTCTTTAAAAGTAGAATTTTTAAACAAATAAAAATTTTTTATTCTAATAATTTTGGCTTTTGCCTGCTTTTCAAAAAATATTTATGAAGCTGTGAATAAATTGTGCACTCAACAAATTAAAAAATTTTGGACAATATTCTCTTTTTAGAAATTATTATTGGCGCCCTAAAAATTTGTTTAAAAAAAACAGGGAAATTATATAAAGAGTAGAAAAAATACGTTTGCAAATTTAATACATAATTTATAATTGCAATTATTATCCTGATAAAAAATTGTAATTAATTTTCAAATCAGAGTAATTCCCAATAGTCAAACATAACCTCACTTTCAACTGACTACGGATATTAATTTACACGTCAAGGTTTCAATTCCTAAAAATATAATAAAATGCCAAAATTAAAGAGGAACTTTAAACAATTTTCATGTGATAATTGGTAATTAATAATTAATTCTCTGTTAATTAAATTATTAATTACAAATTTATAGTTTTTTTCACCTCACGTGAGTACTACGTCATTTTGGCGGAAAATTTTAAATTTTAAATAATTGTTTATTAACAAAAAATTATTTTTTACTTTAATAACATTTTTTAATGGCAGTTTTAATAATATGCTCATTATTATTGGACTCAATAATTATGGTTGGGTAATTTTTCCAATTTCACTGGTCTTTAAAAATACGATTTTTAAACAAATAAAAATTTATGATTCTAATAATTTTGGCTTTTGCCTGCTTTTTAAAAAATATTCATGAAGCTGTGAATAAATTGTGCACTCAATAAATTAAAAAATTTAAGACAATGTTCTTTTTTTAGAATTTATTATTGGCGCCCTAAAAATTGGTTAAAAAAACAGGGAAATTATATAAAGAGTAGAAAAAATACGTTTGCAAATTTAATACATAATTTACGATTGCAATTATTACCGTGATAAAAAATTTTAATTAATTTTCGCATCAGAGCAATTCCCAATAGCCAAAAATAACCTCACGTTCAATTGACTACGGAAATTAATTTATTCGATAAGTTTTTAATTCAGGAAAATATAATATGGAATATCGACATTAAAGAAGATCTTTGCACGATTTTTATGCAAAGCGGATTTAACGAAACTTGGGCGATAAAATTTATATTTTTAGACTTCCCACTCGATAAATAATTTTAAAAAGTAGCAAAAATTAGTTTTTAAACTAGTAAAAGTAGCTATTGAAGAATTAAACTTGACGAAAAAAAGTTCGTTTTAGACACTTCACAAAACTGACAAAAATTTCCTTTTAAATTTTATTTTCCTAACTTTTTCTTCATTTTCATGATAAATGTTTACTTCTTTCTTATCCTGACAATAAATTGGGATAAATTTTCGAATAGTCCAACCCACAGTTACCCGTGTAGAAATTTCCATATTTAGGCCGTAACATGGCATGAAACCTGATTAGGACCATAGTTAAATTTCTACACGGGTAAAACACGTTGGAGGGGTATTGTGGGTTGGTCTATTGGAACTGCACCCATAAATTGAATTTTTGCAACAAATTTTATTATTCATTACAAAAATTGTAATATTTATAAAAATTATTTAATTCTTTGAAAGAATTTTACATAAATTTTTAAACAATTGATTTCTTTCGATTATTTTTGTACAAATTTTATTTTTAACAATTCACTTCCTAAGAAATTTTTATTATTCATGAATTTAATTCAATTCTTACGAAGATTTTTACAAACTTTTTTAAAATAATTTATTTCTGTTTACAAATTTTATGAAAATAGTAGATACTAAAGAACATTTAAGTGCGAAAAGTTTTTTAAAGTAATTAAATTTTACAAAGAATTCTATTAAAATTTTTCACAATAATTTAATGTCTGTGTTGTATTTAATTAAATTTTTTTAAAAATAATTGAATTCATAAAGAGCATTTTATTATTTATCACAATATTTAAAGTTTTTGTAAGAAATTGAAATCTTCTAAAGACTTTTAAAAAACATTCTTTAAAATAATTAATTTTTTTGGTATTGAAGCAAAACTTTTAAGAATAATTACATTTTTCAAGCAATTCCGTTCAAATTGTAGTAAAAATAATTGAATTTCTGACGAGAATTTTATTATTTATGGAAATAATTGAATTATTGCTATGTTTAAAAAGAATTGAATTGCTGTGATAAATTTTATTATTAATTCAATTTCGGTGAAAATTTTATCATTTACGAAAATAATTGTATTTGCATGAATTTTACCATTTTTTAAATAATTGAATTCTTTTGCGAAATTTCATGAAAGTACTACATATTGAAAATAATTAAAATTGAATTTAAAGTTTAAAAATTAAAATTTTATGTATATATTTTCTTAAAATTCAACAATCTTGCAGTCTTTTCTATTTTCAATACTTTTTTCCACGGAGTCCTGTTTTCGCTTCACTACAATATATTCTATTTTTTTTTTAATCTGCATTTTCCCCACGTTTTCATCTGCTTCTGTTCTTTTTTGTTTTCCTTCAGTCTGCTTTTCTACAGAAAAGTAAGGACTAGTGACTTCCTCGCTTTGCTCTTCCCCAATCTCTTTAACATCAGCTACTTCTTCCAGAAAGTAGGGACTCATAACGTCATCATTTATTGCACAATTCATTTCTGCTTCGGTATTTTCTATGTCGTTATTAGCATTACTTAATTTGTGCCATGTTGCATTATGGTTTAGTAATGCTAATTTTGACAATAGAAAAACTCCACATTTATCGCAATGTATTTGCTTTTGCTTCTTTTCTTTGAAGCATTCCACTGCAAATAGTAAAAACATTATTAATTTTTTCTGCTCTCTAAAACTGAATCAGTGAAATTTGACTGAAAATCAGTGACTCTATTCTGGCGATTAGAATCAGTGAAATTTTGGACGCATGATTATTCCCCAAATGTCATTTTTCCGAAATGTCATTTTACCGAACTGCACTTTTGCGATTAGTCATTTTTGCGAAAAGCCAATTTTGCGAAATGTCACTTTTGCGAATTGTCTTTTTTGCGAAAAGCTATTTTTGCGAAAAGTCATTTTTACGAATTGCCATTTTTGCGAATTGTCATTTTTAAGAAATGTCATTTTTGCGAATTGACACTTTTGCGAAAAGTTATCTTTACGAATTGTCATTTTTGCGAATCGACATTTTTACGAATTGTCAATTTTCTGAAAAGTCATTTTTGCGAATCGCCATTTTTACGAATTGTCAAATGTCTTTTCGTAAAAATGACAATTCGCAAAAATGACTTTTCGGGAAATTGACAATTCGTAAAAATGTCGATTCGCAAAAATGACTTTTCGAAAAATTGACAATTCGTAAAAATGACAATTCGCAAAAATAGCTTTTCGCAAAAATGACTTTTCAGGAAATTGACAATTCGTAAAAATGTCGATTCGCAAAAATGAGTATTCGCAAAAGTGCAGTTCGGTAAAATGACATTTCGGAAAAATGACATTTGGGGAATAATCATGCGCCCCGTGAAATTTCACTGAAGATCAGTTGAAAATGATTGAAATTTCAGTAATTTTTCACTGATTAAACAATTAAAAAATAACTAAAATTTTCAATATGTGTAACAGAAATTTTCAGTACTTTTTTAATTGGCGAATAAGTGGAAAATGACTGAAATTTCAGTTATTTTTAACTGATTTTCAGTGAAATTTCCCTGATTGAAATCGCGAGAATAGAGTCACTGATTCTCAGTCAAATTTCACTGATCATCAGTGGATTTTTACTGATTCAGATTTAGAGAGTGTAACTTTAGAAAAAAGAAAATCAAAATTAGACGTTTGTAAATGGAGGAAGAAAGAAACAAGGGATATGTTTCTGCCTTATTTCATCATACTTCATTTCCACCTTACTCTCACCATACTTTTACTACATCCACACCTAAGTCGTACTTCACTTTCTTTCTACCCTCAGCTGACTTTGATCAATTCAGATTCAATCTACTTTCCTATTACCCTCACAGTTACCACACTTTCACTCCACTTTCACATCGCATTCAATTCCACTTTAAATAAACTCATCATTTTTATTCACTATACTCATGCTTACTTCACTGTAACATCACCGTCAACTCAACTTTTCTTACACTAATGCTTCACATTCACTTCAATTACACACGGGACCAGCAAATAACTCTCGCTTATAGAGGTTTCTCGCTTATCCAGTTCTCTCTTATCCAGGTTCGACTGTATATATAATTTAGCACGATTGCGATATTTTATAAGGTTTATAAAATATGCGTAACTTAGTGCGAATAAAAGTTTAGATACTTTTAAAGAGACGCATGCTTATTCCCGAAATCTTTTTTGACCAAATAGTTATTTGATATAAAACTACTTAACTTGAAATTCACATAATATGCACATTATTTGACATAAATTTCATTGCACACAAAAACCATTTAACATAAATATCATTTGTTATAGAATTCATTAAACATAAATATTATGATACATAAAACTCAGATAACTTAATTTCCACTTGACATAAAAATTATGTAACATAAATTTCTATTGACATAAAAATCATTTAACATAAATTTCTTTTGACATAAAATTCATTTAACGCAAATTTTATTTGTTATAATATTCATTTGACATCAATTTCATTTGGCATAAATGTTATTTAACGTAATTCTCATTTGACATAAATATCATTAGAGATCAAATTAGCTTGACATAAATTTTATTTGACGTGAATATCATTTAACATAATTATTATTTAATGTAAAATTAAATTTATATAAATTTTATCTAGCATAAATTCCATTTAACGTAATTCCCATTTGGCATAAAATTTACTTGACATAAATTTCATTCGGTATAAATCCCATTTAACATAATTTTCATTTGACATAAAGTTCACCTGATATAAATTTCATTTGACGGATAACTCATTACACATAATTCTAATTTGATTTAAAATTCAGTTGTCATAGATTTTATTTTACATAAAGTTCATTTGACATGGAAATATAGGCGCGAATTTCAAAATTGGCGAATCACAATGTTGTTGATAATATCTAATTAGTTACTTTTAAAATTCGCGCCGATATTGTTGTGTAAAATGATTTTTATGTCAAATGAGAATTTTGTTGAAAGACTTTTAAGACAAATGAGAATTGTGTTAAATGTCTTTTATGTCAAATGAACTTTATGTGAAATAAAAATTATGTTGAATGGGATTTATATACCAAATGAAATTTATGTGCAATGAAATTTATGTCAAATAAAAAATAAATAAGCAGTTTTATATCAAATAACTATTTGGTCAAAAAAGATTTCGGGAATAAGCATGCGTCTCACTTTTGAATGTAGACATATATAAATAAATAATGAAGAATAAGGATTATTTTTTACATTATAAACAATTATTTAAAAAAAATTTTAATAAATATTTAAAAATTATTCGTGAATAAAGGATCTCTCTCTCAGCTCTACTGCGAGATTAAGAGAAAAAAACATTTGATTTAAATTTTCTGACTCTCTTACTCTTATGTGTTACCATGACAACCTGCAGTTATGCAAAACGGAGAAGAGCTCCAGTCTGGGTACTCCTTTATTATTTTTAATAATAATTTTTTAATGAGAAGAAATCCACGAAACCACTATCTTCTCCCAGATGCTCTTAATGTTAGGAAGAAACATGAATGATAAACGTCACATATAGAATGCACGCAATTTATCAACAATTCTGTGACATACTTATCGTAGTAGTATTTAATAATTTTAGTAAGACAATTTTAATATTAATTTGACTAACCTTCACCGACAAGCATCTTCAAGTCGTCGTTTGTCCCCCTTACACAAACTGTTAAAAATTCATCAATTTTTTGATCGATTATGGTCCTATCACTGGAGAGCAAAGCTTTTCTTATGACTGACCAACCGTTCAAAATTATCTTTTCTAGCTGTTTTTCCTCGGGAGTTAACTTGGTGAAAGGAGAACTGAGAATGGATAGATTGGTATGGTTTTGGTAAACCTGGCCAGTCATTTTTGTTAGATTATCTGAAAATAGGAAGACATTTAAAAATTTCATTTAATATTTCGAAAATGGGAAAGAAAGTAGCAAAAGCAAAAAAGAAGTGTAAATAGTCTGTCTAACCTTTTGCAGCATATATTTCTGGGTTTAAATAAATTTGAAGACATTTGTCCCTACCCAAGTAGTACGTAACATTACTGGAATGTTGCAGCAATGTTACATGTAATGTTAGTAACGAGACGCATGAATATTTCCCAAATGACAAGTAACCGAATTGTCATTTGACCGAAATATGCAAGTAACCGACCTGTCATTATGTAACAGAATTGTCATTTGACCGACCCGTCATTTACCCGACCTGTCATTTGACCGACCCGTCATGTAACCGAATTGTTATTTGACCGACCTGACATTTGACCGACCCGTCATTTAACAGAACTGTCATTTGACCGACCCGTCATGTAACAGAATTGTCATTTAACCGACCTGTCATGTAACAGAATTGTCATTTGACCGATCCGTCATATAACAGAATTGTCATTTGACCGACTCGCCATTTAACAAAACTGTCTTGTAACAACCCTTTTTATAGAAATTTGTATGAATTTCTTTGAATTACTGTAAATTTCCAAGAAATAAGTTGTTACGAAACAGTTCTGAAACAGTTCTGTTACATGACAAGTCGGTTAAATGACGGGTCGGTCAAATGGTAGGTCGGTTACATGCATTTCGGTTAAATGGCAGGTCGATGAAATGACAATTCGGTTATATGACGGGTCGGTCAAATGTCAGGTCGGTTACATGCATTTCGGTTAAATGACAGTTCGGTTACTTGTCATTTGCAAAATATTTATGCGTCTCCATGGTAATGTTACTGCAATGTAACTGCAATGTTACAGTAATGTTGCTGCAATGTCCCTGTAATATTACATAGGGGAGACCGGGGCGTAATAGACCAGGGGCGCAATGAATCACTTCAATTTATTCAAAAGTGATACATGAGAGTAATTTCGGTTTCCGATAAAAATAATGTATTTGGTATACTGTAAGTTTCTACCAAGTTTCATTGTTATTCATTTATTATTGTTAAAAAAATGGTAGAAAAAGTGATTTTGACGCTTGAAAGTAAATTTTTGGTCTTTGTTTTTTTGTTATATCTTTTTCAAAATTACTTGTAAAAAATTTTTGTAAATCAGGTTTCGAGCTTTAAACATTTGTTTTTAAAAGAACATTGCCAATTTTTGTTCAATAATTACGGTATTAATGAAAAATAACAAAATTTTTAACAAACACCTTCGGGGCGTATTGACTCGCTTATTCTATTAATAAAAACCTATTATTTTTAAATTTTAATAAAATAATCCTGTCAAGTTTAATTTCTTGTAATTTATATATTAATAAGTACCAATGATAACCCTTTATTAAAAAAAAGAACAGGAGAATAGATTTTTTAAGTAAATGGATGTTGCATTTCAATACAACTTTTTAAAATTTTATGAAAATGTTTAAAGTTTTAATTAAATCTGTTCCATTTTCAATATTCTTTGTTATAAATGTACAATAGAAACCAATATTGTCAATACTGTAATAATATTTCATGATCTAAATTATAATTTCATTCTTGATTCAATACGCTCCGGGCAGTGCAATGCACCTTGCATTTTTCCAAAAACATTGATCTAGAAAAAAAAGTATGAGTGATATTAGGGTGCCATTTTTTTAATTGAAAGCTGTGATGTTAGGCTAAGTTTTTCATATCATGACATTTTTATTAAAGCAAGAATGACAAAGTTAAACAACAAAAAGTGAAGAGTGATCCATTACGCCCCGGTCTCCCCTACTGCCTTGGGGAGGACATTTTAATATTACTGCAATGTTACAATGTATTACATTATAATGTTACTAACATTACATGTAACATTGCTGCAACATTCCAGTAATGTTACGTGCTACTTGGGTAATGGAAACAAACTGTAGATTACGAGTCTGCAATCAGATTTTAAAAGTTCAAATCTTTTAAACTGATTACAAATTCGTAATAAATGCCGTAATAAAACCCTTCGAGTGATGTGCGTACACCATATTTGATTTACGATTTTTAATTTTGAAAAGTGATTTTTGATTTGAGGTCAGCGTTTCGAAGAACCCCTTAAGATCAAATTTGTCGAAATCCATCACCCAAACCCCGTGGTTGGCCAGTTCTATGGTAATCGAGCACTTTTAGTAATTTTTCAACCACCATGTTGGTTCTCCCCCTTTTGAATTTGGAAAATCCACGTATGGAATCTTGGTCAGCACCCCCATAAACCATATATAGCAAATTTTGAGGTAATTAAATACTTTTAGTAACTTATTTCGTCTGCTACACTAGATTTGCCTTGTTTAATTATTATTAGCGAATTTGGTTAACTGCTCTCTGCTCTGAGACGAAGTGCTCTGCTCCGTGCGAGAGCACTCTTTGTATGCTTTGAGCAAATTTGTTAAATCGAAGTATACTACTCCTTCGAGGAGCACTCTTAGGCTGTTTTCGGTACTCGCCCCGAGTTAACTCCGGGTTAATGGTGATTGGTTAGGCCAACAGAATGTTTTTGACGATTGGATAATATTTAACTCGGGGTAAACCCTGGGTGAGTGCCGAAAACAGCCTTAGAGCACTCTAGAGCAGATAACCGAATTCACCATAAGATAATTTGGCTCCAAAAATCCCCAGTGTCAAATGTCGTTTAAAGTCATTTAACAAATATTTTTAAAACTATGTGTCGCATTGCAATTTTAAATCCCCAATAGCACTTTTGCTTTATACTGCATCGACTTCTCTATCAATGGAGCAAAATGTTGTTAACATTGTTTCTAAAACATTAAATATAGAAAAAAAGTTGTTCTTAAGAAAGGTGATAATTTATTTTAAAGCCATGCTGCAAACGTTTAACTTATATTTACACAATGGAGTATTTAACTTCTTTTATGCATTATTGACAACAGAGGTGTAATAGAATGGTTTGATGTTTATTTAAAAATATGATTATATAATTACCTAAGAAATGGACTAGAGACGATTTTTGACCAACACATTTCTTAAATACTTTATTGAATCGCTCAAGAATGTTATTTGTTCGGTGCATACTCTCATACACCGACAAATCCTCTGGTTGGACTTTGCGGATCCACTGCTTCTCAAAGTAATCTATAAATTTTTCAACTGCTTCCTTGAACAGTTGATTTTCACTTCTTATTTCTTTTCTAAACTCATTCGTAAGCCTCTCGTACGTTCGAGAAATTTCGAGCGGAGGAACAAGAGACAATAATTTAAGTTTCGCCACGTAATTTCTTAACGTCAAACTGTCTTTTGCCAATGCAGATATTCCGAGTCTATCCTCATTTTTTGTAATTGCCTGCAGGATTTTGCCAAACAAAACATATATGAAAAAACCGTCACACCACTCATATTCCTCTTTCACTGTCATATGACCCTCACTTTGCCTTTTACATTAACTACACCCTTATTTCACTTCCACAACACCCATAACCTTAATTTAACCACTCAAAAATTACATTTTCTCTCACTACACTCTTACCCCATTTTTACCCAACTCAAACTTCACTTTCACTGCATTCACACATAACGCTAACTTAAAAATTACTTAACTCTTACTATACTACCTCACCACTCTCACTACAGTGTTTATTAACTTTCACATTGTCACCTCACTCTTACTCAATTCACACTTTATTTTTACTGCACCCATGCATCACTCGCGCTTTAACAGCACTACACTCTCACAATACTTTTTCTACTCTTTCACTACACTCTTATTAAACTTTATTCCCACTTCATTCTCATTGCACCCATTCATCACTCTCGCTTCATGAGAATTACACTTTCACTGTACTCTTTCTTCATTTTCACTGACATCTCACTTTTACTACGCTGCTTCTCCACTGCAACCGCACCTCACTCTCACTTCAAGTCCATTTAACTCCAACTCCACTATTACTATACTCTCATTGCCCTCTTTCTTCACTAACATTGTCACCTCACTTTTACCGAATTAACACTTAATTTCCACAGCACCTACGCTTCTCTCACTTCAAGACTATTAAACTTTCCCTGCACTATCATTACACTCTTACAACAGATTTTCTTCACTTGCACCTCATCACGAATTTGCTCACTTTCACATCACCGTCAACACAATTTCCAGTAATAGAACTTTACATTTATTTTTAATAAAGTATTACTTCACTCTCACCCTCATTGCACCCACATTTGATATTCCCTTCACTTTCACGTCACCCCTAATTTCACTTCTTACATTCAACTCACTATTAGTCTTTCCTACCTCAACCCTCTATATCTATGTCACGTCATTTTCACCTCTCTCACACTTCACTTTCAGTACACTTTTGCTCCACTTCCCCTACAATTTCTTTCTTCATTATCACTTAGCTCTCACTTTATTATAACTATATTCCCACTATGTATCTACTTCATTCACACTTTACCTGGAATTCACTTAACTTTCACAATACTCACACCTCACTCAATTTCTAGTCACTTTTACTACACTGACACTATGTTTCACTTTTACTGCCACGTCACTTTCAACAACACTTTCACTACGATTACACGTTACATTCACCTTTAACTCATTCTCTCTTTGCTGTCATTTCTATTTCCTATGTTTTACATTTACTTTTATGCTGTGAAATCTACAGCCCTGGTGATCCATTTCTAAAACGTTTTTGATTGCGTTAATTTCTGCAGTTTCGTAATCAGTTACGACTGTTTTTAAATGCGGAAATTCTTTTAAAACTGTCTCCTTCAGGGTCGACAGTACAACATTGTACTGTACTTCGGATTTCGTTGTCATCAATGCGTACATTATGGGGATGAGCTGTGAAGAAGAAATATATTCATTGAAAATGCACAAGCAAAAATTTCTGTCAGATGCCAGTATTCACAACTTGGCGCAGTATTGCACCAGTACTGGCATGCCAGCAGTTGGCTTGCCAGTGCTGGATTCATTAAAATTTCTGTACTACGCCAGTACTGTGCCAGTATTGCGAAAACAACACTAGCAAACCAGCACTACGCCAGTACTGTGCCAGTATTGCTAACACGGTAAACTGACAATAGTCAGTTAAAAACTAATTAATGGAAATTTATGTGGTAATTTATAGAAATTTTCGCAATAATTCGTAAAGATATGTTTCACATAAGTTACAATTAAAAACTTTTATTTTAGCAATTTATGGAAATTTTTGCGGTAATTTATAGAAATTTTCGCAATAATTCGTAAAGATATGTAAAGCAAAAATTACCATTAAAATTTTGGATTTCAGTCATTTATGAAAATTTTACAGTAATTTATTGAAATTTAGGCGGTAATCTATCAATATTTTGACGATAGTTTATAAAACTATGTAAAACACAAACGAGAACTAAAAAAATTAACATCGGTAATTTATAATAATTTATGAGATAATTTATGAAAATTTTGACGATAAATTTTTAACTAAAAAATTTAACGTTGGTAATTTATGGAAATTTATATGATAATTTAATAAAATATGTAAAACACGAATTTAGACCTAAAATATTTAATGTCGGTAATTTTATGGATATTTTAGAGGTAATTTATGGAAATTTATTAAGTAATTTACTTATTTGGTTTTTTTAATTTAGTTCAATTAAATAATAATTTAAGTTAATTACGCAGTTAAACGCTTTTTATTAATTGGAAGTGTAAAAGGTGTTAAAAATTAAAATTTATTATCCTGTAGCTTCGATAGGGTAGTGGTTAGAGTGTTAGGCTAGAAGTCCGTAGGTCGCAGGTTCGATTCCCCACAGTGGTAAATTTTATTTCGTTATAGGTTTGCGTTTATTCTGCGTTGTAAACATTAATTTGATTAAAAGTTGAAAGTTGGGAATTATTACATGTTTGCAAATATGAATAAATTTTTTTTATTATATTAATATTGAATTCAAATAAATTTTCCATTAGATTGGAAAATAGACGGTCTGGTCTGATTCAGGCCAGCGCCAGAAGTTTTTTCTACACGGGTACTAAACCAGTACTGCGCCAGTACTAAACCAGTACTGGCTGCTAGTACTAAACCAGTAACATCGAACCAGTACTGAAAAGCATTATCATTTCGGTCAAATACCAGTACTGGTTCAACCATGGCGGCCAGTACTGGCGTAGTACTGCGCCAGTTGTCAATTTCTGCTTGGGTGTAAGTGCAAGATGAATCCTATATAAGAATCAGACTAGGTGCAGTTGACACGCTAGCCGTCGTTTTTCACCTACTCTCTCTTAATTTGTATAGGTGTACCTACCATGCCAAACGATTCTACTCCAAACGTCAATAGCTGGAAAACTCTATAGAGATGTGGGATGCACTGAAATGTTCCATCCATAAAGGCGTACCGTGCTGTTTTCGCCTCCTCTGTAATTTTGTTAGGGTACAAAATAACAGCAGGAAGAGAATTAGCATCCCGTTTATCAACGACGTTGAACGTGACCTCCTTATAAACTTTTGTTCCCTCCTTTTCTCCCCGAACAGCTAACTTAAACGACAGACGTTTTTTCCAAGCATCACTGTTTAATGTGAAGGCCAATTTACATATGTCATTGGCAATTGGAGGTGACTCTCCCTTTGACCACCTTGCCATGGTAGACTTTTTGGAGTCGTAAGTGACATTTGTAACATTTGGATGCCTGCAAAGTCCAAAAGTTGAAATTATTAATTAAATTTTCACAGGAATAATTTACAGTGGTGCCTGACAATTCGCAAAAAAGACAATTCGTAAAAATGACTTTTTGCAAAAATGGCTATTCGCAAAAGTGACAATTCGCAAAAATGACATTTCGTAACAATGACCTTTCGCAAAAATGACAATTCGCAAAAATTACATTTCGTAAAAATGACTTTTCGCAAAAATTACTATTCGCAAAAATGGCTTTTCGCAAAAATGACATTTCACAAAAATGTCTTTTTGCAAACATGACTGTTCGCAAAAGTGCAGTTATTTAAAAATGACATTTGGGGAATAATCTTTCGTCCTCCCATAAAAATCGATTAACAGAATTATAAGGCCTTCGAAATTTTTTGTTTAGATTTAACATTCATTTTGAAAAAATAACAAAGAACAAATTACACGTGCAACAATGTTTAATTTAAAAAAAAGTAACAAAGTATAAGTCACAAGTGTAGTTTTTGGTGAATAAATCAACTATTGTAGACCCCAAGCAAAAATTTCTGTCAAATGCCAGTATTCACAACTGGCGCAGCATTGCACCAGTACTGGCATGCCAGCAGTTGGCTTGCCAGTACTGGTTCACTACTAGATTCATTAAAATTTCTGTACTACGTCAGTACTTCCCTTTAAGACTGGTATGCCAGTACTAGTCCAGTACTGTGACAGTATTGCGAAAACAACACTGACAAACCAATACTACGCCAGTACTGTGCCAGTATTGCTAACACGGTAAACTGACTATAGTCAGTTAAAAACTAATTAATGGAAATTTATGTGGTAATTTATAGAAATTTTCGCAATAATTCGTAAAGATATGTTGCACATAAGTGACAGTTAAAGACTTTTATTTTAGCAATTTATGGAAATTTTTGCGGTAATTTATAGAAATTTTCGCAATAATTCGTAAAGATATGTAAAGCAAAAATTACCATTAAAATTTTGGATTTCAGTCATTTATGAAAATTTTACTGTAATTTATTAAAATTTATGCGGTAATCTATCAATATTTTGACAATAGTTTATACAACTATGTAAAACACAAATGAGAACTAAAAAAATTAACATTGGTAATTTATGGAAATTTATGAGATAATTTATGAAAATTTTGACGATAAATTTTTAACTAAAAAATTTAACGTTGGTAATTTATGGAAATTTATACGATAATTTATTAAAATATGTAAAACACGAATTAGACCTAAAATATTTATTGTCGGTAATTTATGGTAATTTATGGATGTTTTAGAGGTTATTTATGGAAATTTATTAGGTAATTTACTTATTTGGTTTTTTTGAATTTAGTTCAAATAAATAATAATTTAGCTTAATTACGCAGTTAAACGTTCTTTATTAATTGTAAGTGTAAAAGGTGTCAAAAATTAAAATTTATTATCCTGTAGCTTTGATAGGGTAGTGGTTAGAGTGTTAGGCTGGAAGTCCGTAGGTCGCAGGTTCGATTCCTCACGGTAGTAAACTTTATTTCGTTATAGGTTTGCGTTTATTCTGCGTTGTAAACATTAATTTGATCAAAATTTAAAAGTTGGGAATTATTACATGTTTGCAAATATAAATTAATTTATTTTTATAATATTAATATTGAATTTAAATAAATTTTCCACTAAATTGGAAAATAGACGGTCTGGTCTGATTCAGGCCAGCGCCAGAAGATTTGTTACACGGGTACTAAACCAGTACTGCGCCAGTACTAAACCAGTACTGGCTGCTAGTACTAAACCAGCAACATCGAACCAGTACTGAAAAGCGTTATCATTTCGGTCAAATGCCAATACTCCGCCAGTACTGGCCCAGTACTGCGCCAGTTGTCAATTTTTGTTTGGGACGTAGCCTAATTTTTTAACCAAAACTCCATGTGTAATTTGTACTTTGGTATTTAAAAAAAATTTTAATTGTTAATCTGCGATTACACGTGCAAATTATACTTTAATATTTTTCAACATTCTGTTCAATCACCTTCTTGATGCCTCATCAAAAGCTGAGCGATGATCACTAACGGTTGTCAGAGATTGTTCATGAAGTTCGGACAAAAATTCGCCCTCTGTAATTTTCTCCTTGCAATCTTTACAATGAGGCCTTCTCGGTTTAAAATTTTTGACGTCTATTTTGTCCTCCATTCCAGTCCCATAATATCTCCCAGTTCCACTGCAGCCAACAGGAGTTCTGCTGTCAGAGCATGTTACGTATCTAATTTTTAAAAATATAATTAGAATACAATGAAATTTGAAAAATACAAATGGGATTCAATGTAAGAATTATTTTATGTTTAAAAAAAGTTGGACAATCAAGCATGCAATTCTATTTTCCTGGAAATAAAAAACATATTTCCATATTTTTTAGATAAAATAGCTTAAACCCCTTAAGGACGAGAAGGATAGATTTTTTATCGAAGATTCAAGGTAACTGTTCTCTGTATCCACATATGTCAAAAATTTACCAGTTGTGGACATTTTTTCAACAAAAAACACGAAATTTATCCTTTTTTTTGTCAAAGAAATTTTTTTTATAGATTGCAGGTTATAATATAAACTGCTAACCTAGAAATATCGCGTCCGCAATATCCAAGGTTTACTAACATGAAACTTTTTTAAAAAAATTCCATGATGGCGGTTAGAAAATGGCGGTGTAAGAAATTTTTTTACATAAATTTATAATTATAATTATATTATTATATAATTATATTATAATTATAATTATATTTAACTGAAAGATTAAAATATTTCAGTGAAAGGTTCTTGAAATATTGCTGCAAATTGAAAATGTCCGCCCATATGAAATATTGACGTGAAAGTTTTAGAAAATATTTCATTGAAATCTTCCTGCAATATTACACATGACTATTCTGCAATATTTTGAAAATATTTCACAAAATTAAAAAATTTGTTAAACACCTGAAATCAATAGGAATTTTGTGAAATATTTTAAAACCCATAGGATTCTAGAAAGCTAAAAACTACTGCGCAGCTCTACAGGCCATAGAAACTGAGTTCGACCAGTGCGCATAATTTAAGTTGAAAATTTCCAAAACATTTCAATGAAATATTTTCTAAAACTTTCGCGTTAATATTTCATATAGGCGGACATTTTCAATTTGCAGCAATATTTGAAGAACCTTGCACTGAAATATTTCAATCTTTCAGTGAAATATTTAGTGAAATATTTAGGAAATATCATGTGCTGTGTGGGAAATGGCAGCCAAAGGTTTTAAAAATTTGTCGTAATCACGTAAAACTCATTACTCAAGCGTTTTTGGGGTCACTGATTACAAATATGATGTTCGTCTTTCAAAATTCAAAATGGCGGATCCACTATGGCTGTCAAAGTTTTAAAAAATTCGTTGTAGTCACTTGAAACTCGTAACTTGGGGGTTTCTGAGGTCGCTATTTACGAATATGATGTCCATTTTTCGAAATTCACAATGATAGCTCCAATATGGCAGACAAACTATTTAAAAATTTATTGGATTGGCAAAATCTAGCATAACGAGTAAAAGAAATTTTTCGTAAAAGAATTAAATACTTAGGCTTTTTTTAAAGTTTACTTCTGTTGACTACTTCTAAAAATCAGCTAAGTTATCAGATCTATTTAGATAATTTCTTTTGTACTCCTGACATCATAGTTTATCTGAGAAAGATTGGTTTAATTGCAAATAGCAATTAAATTAATTTCTAAACATGGGGCCATTCAAGTATTACGTAAGCATATTTTTCAGGTTTTTAGACCCCCCCTCCCCCATGTAAGATTTTTTTATATGCATTAGCGCCATTTTTTCTAATGGAAATAAGCAATAGCTAGACCCCCCCACCCCCTTAAATGCTTACGTAATACTTGAATGGTCCCCATCCTGGCGCCATATTAGAATTGCCATTTTGAATTTCGAAAAACAGACATCATATTCGTAAATAGCGACCTTAGAAACCCCCAAGTAACGAGTTTCAAGTGAATACAACGAATTTTTAAAAACTTTGACCGCCATATTAAATCCACCATTTTTAATTTTAAAAAACGAAAATCAGCTTTGTTATCAGCGACCTCGAAAACACCCGAATAATGTGTGTTACGCGACTACGACGAATTTTTAAAAACTTTAACTGCTATTTTGGATCCGCCATTTTGAATTTTTAAAAACTGACATCAAAGGGCTTTGGGGATTAAGTGAGCAAAAACTGCCCCTGCATCTATTTTTCTCAAATTTGGCCTATATATATTGCTATACATATGACTATAACTTTTTGCAATTTTGAATTCAAAATTCACTTTTTTGGCGGAATTATGGAGGGGGAACGAAAAATCCAAAAACATATTTTTCTCAAAAACTATTGAACCGATTTTAATGATATCTTAAGAGGTTGTAAATATACACAAGGCGATTTTAGTAAAAAAAATCAAAATTTTTTTTCAAAGAATTTTTTTTTGAAATTTTTAAAAAAATTTTTTAGGGTTATTTATTGAAGTGACCATTTTCTCTTTTGTTGTAAAAAGTACGTTATAATGTCCCCTTTAACATATATTTTTTCCAAATTTTTTAAAAATATTGTTTTTGAGTAAAATGTTAAAAACCATGTTCATGCTATTTGTCACGTACGGTAATGCACATATATATGGACAATTTCATGTAATAGGGTATAGCCGGATAGGTATGAAAAAAGTGACCTTAATATATTTTTCCTATTCATTCCTACCCACAAAATAAATTTTTGAAATTTTTAACTCAAAATTTTGAGTTTTTTGGAACTTATGGAGGGAAAAACATGGAAAAACGCATTTTTCTCAAAATCTACTGTATGCATTTTAATGAGCTTTGGATATGTTAAAAAGACAATTAAAAAGATTCTAAATGAAAAATTTCAAATTTTTTTTTCAAAAAATTCCAAAAATCTTTTTTCTTAAAAATTAAAAAGAAATTTTCTTTTGTTCTATTAAAGTGACATTTTTATGTATTTTCACATTTCATTCTCTTTTGTGATAAATGGTTAATTTTAAAAAACCGGTCAAATTTTTTTGCAACTTATTACTAGTGGATTATTGAGGTTATTAATTATACAATTCTGAAGCTGATATAAAAAAATTTTTTTTTACACAAGCAAAAAATGTGAAAAATTTTAAAATAAAATTTTAGGATTTGTTGAGTATTTATACCGTCAATAATCCGAAAAGAAAAAATTTTTAAATGCCAAAATAAAAATTTTTTGATTTTTTTTAAAGAATTTTTTTGACATTGATTTCAGACTTGTATTCAGAAAACACATAAGTATTAATTTGTAATTAAAGAATTCAATAATTAATTAACAATTCACATACTAAATAAAACTGTTCCGGATAGAGTTTTTGAGTTTTTCACCGTGACACACCCTGAAATCATGTCGGGCAAAATTTTTTTATTAAGCAGATCACATAAGCGAATGAAATGATAAAATACATAAAAATTTCACTTTAATAGAACAACAAACATTTTTTTTTGAAAATTTCAAAATTAAATTTTTTTTGAAATTTAAAAAAAAAGATTTTTGGAATTTTTTGAAAATTTTTGAATCTCTTTAATTGTCTTTTCAACGTATCCAAAGCTCATTAAAATGCATACAGTATAGTTTTTAAGAAAAATGCGTTTTTTAATTTTTTTTCCTCCATAAGTTCCAAAAAAATCAAAATTTTGAGTTAAAAATTTCAAAAAGTAATTTTGTGGGTAGAAATGAATAGGAAAAATATATTTGGGTCACTTTTTCCATACCTATCCGGTTATACCCTATCACATGAAAGTGGTCACTTTAAAAAATAACCCTAAAAAAATTTTTTGATTTTTTTTTACTAAAATCGTCTTGTCTACATTTACAACCTCTTAAAATTTTTATTAAAATCGGTTCAGTAGTTTTCGATAAAAATAAGTTTTTTCATTTTTTCGTTCCCCCTCCATAACTCCTCCAAGAAAGCGAATTTTGAGTTCAAAATTGTAGAAAGTTATAGTCATATGGATACATAGTAATAAATGAGCACCCCCCTAAGCCCTTAGTCATCAGCGACCCAAAAAACATTCGGTTGATAAACAACAAAAATTTTGTTTTCGTAAATATTATATTATTATATTATCATATATATTATAAGCTTATATTATAATTTGCTTATATTTTATATTTTAACTGGTCTATGAAAAAAAATTCTTTAAACAAAAAAGGGAAAAATTTAGTGTTTTTTGTTGAAAAAAATGGCCACAACTTCGATAAAAAAAAAATCTTCGATAAAAAAAATCTGTCCTTCCAACCCTTACGGGGTTAAATATAATAATTTTTTTTAAAAGGTTGTGCGTAAAAAGATAAAAAATTTTGAAAAAGCTCAATTTCAATTTAAACAAAAAACAATACAATAAAAGTTATTAAAATTACTCACACAAAAGATTTTCCCAGGTCATCGTCAAATCCTGTTTTTGAATCGCGATGATAACGCCTCACTCCATCGTAGCAACGCGCTTTTCCTTTATACACATCCACAGGATTAATTCTACTTACGTGGACAACCGGAATATATTTTTTTTGAGGCGGAACTCTCTTTTGGCTGTTATTTTTTTGGCCATACATGATTTGCGAAAACGAAAGAAAAACTGACTAAACGGCCATATGCACACATATGCAGTCAATTGTTTTTTCCAAGAAAATCAAAACCAGTCTCACACAGATGGACACACACGCCAGAAACATAGTTCAAATGCTTTTTCTTAAAATTTCACACAACAATCACACACACATAGCCAACAAATAAAAAATTAAAAAGTAAATTCATATTTCAATTTCGAAAAATTTAAATAGTGCGCGAATTTAAAAATCAAATAAATGTGATAGGGGATTACCATGTTATAAGCCAGGAAAATAATTGTAGAGTGCTATTTTCATTTTAAAATATATATATTTCAAGAAAACAGAAAATAACATTTCGACACAGATCAAACAATAAGCCAACATATTAAAACCAAAATAATGCAAAAATTATTCCACTTAAACATAAGGTAGTGTATAAAGTAACAAAATATTTCGGGATAAAAATTAGCATTAATGCAACAAAATTAAAAACATCATTCGATATTAAATCCTAAAATAAAAAATAGTTAAAATTATAACAAGAAATTAAATAAGAATGAAAGTAAAAATATGCAAATCGTAAACAAAATATCAATAAATAACCAACTATTTTAAATTTTAGCGCCAAAATGACGTAGTACTCACGTGAGGAGAAAGAAAATATAAATTTGTAATTAATAATTTAATTAACAGAGAATTAATTATTAATTACCAATTGTTACATAAAAATTGTTCAAAGTTCCACTTTAATGTCGGCATTTTATTATATTTTTAGAAATTGAAACCTTGACGTGTAAATTAATATCCGTAGTCAGTTGAAAGTGAGGTTATGTTTGACTATTGGGAATTACTCTGATTTGAAAATTAATTACAATTTTTTATCAGGATAATAATTGCAATCATAAATTATGTATTAAATTTGCAAACGTATTTTTTCTACTTTTTATATAATTTCCCTGTTTTTTTGAAACAAATTTTTAGGGCGCCAATAATAATTTCTAAAAAGAGAATATTGTCCCAATTTTTTTAATTTGTTGAGTGCACAATTTATTCACAGCTTTATAAATATTTTTTGAAAAGCAGGCAAAAGCCAAAATTATTAGAATAAAAAATTTTTATTTGTTTAAAAATCCTACTTTTAAAGACCAGTGAAATTAGAAAAATTACCCAACCATAATTATTGAGTCCAATAATAATGAGAATATTATTAAAAGTGCCATTTAAAATTGTTATTGAAGAAAAAAATAATTTTTTGTTAATAAAAAATTATTTAAAATTTAAAATTTTCCGCCAAAATGACGTAGTACTCACGTGAGGTGAAAAAAACTATAAATTTGTAATTAATAATTTAATTAACAGAGAATTAATTATTAATTACCAATTGTTACATGAAAATTGTTTAAAGTTCCTCTTTAATTTTGGCATTTTATTATATTTTTAGGAATTGAAACCTTGACGTGTAAATTAATATCCGTAGTCAGTTGAAAGTGAGGTTATGTTTGACTATTGGGAATTACTCTGATTTAAAAATTAATTACAATTTTTTATCAGGATAATAATTGCAATTATAAATTATGTACTAAATTTGCAAACGTATTTTTTCTACTCTTTATATAATTTCCCTGTTTTTTTGAAACAAATTTTTAGGGCGCCAATAATAATTTCTAAAAAGGGAATATTGTCCCAAATTTTTTAATTTGTTGAGTGCACAATTTATTCACAGCTTCATAAATATTTTTTGAAAAGCAGGCAAAAGCCAAAATTATTAGAATAAAAAATTTTTATTTGTTTAAAAATCCTACTTTTAAAGACCAGTGAAATTGGAAAAATTACCCAACCATAATTATTGAGTCCAATAATAATGAGACTATTATTAAAAGTGCCATTTAAAATTGTTATTGAAGAAAAAAATAATTTTTTGTTAATAAAAAATTATTTAAAATTTAAAATTTTCCGCCAAAATGACGTAGTACTCACGTGAGGTGAAAAAAACTATAAATTTGTAATTAATAATTTAATTAACAGAGAATTAATTATTAATTACCAATTGCTACATGAAAATTGTTCAAAGTTCCTCTTTAATTTTGGCATTTTATTATATTTTTAGGAATTGAAACCTGGACGTGTAAATTAATATCCGTAGTCAGTTGAAAGTGAGGTTATGTTTGAATATTAGGAATTACTCTGATTCGAAAATTAATTACAATTTTTTGTCAGGATAATAATTGCAAAAAAAATGTTTTAATGCACAATTATTCAAAATTTAAAGTTTGGTGCCAAAATGACGTAGTGCCCAGATATCACAACATTTTGCAGCATGTTTGCAGCAAGTTTGCATTAGAAACTTCCCAAATTTGCAATGCAAATTTAGGAAGATTCTAAAATTGTAATTGTAATTATTTCGAAAATTGTCTTTAAATTTGTAATTAATTATTAAATTAACAGAAAATTAATTATTAATTACTAATTGTTGCGTGAAAATTGTTTAAAGTTTTTGTTTAATATCTTTATTCCATTATATTTTTTGGAATTAAAACCTTGTCGTATAAATTAATTTCCATTAATTAATTAATTTATCTCTTTTTTAATTATAATTATTTATATTTTTAAAATATTTTTATTGTTAAAAAATTGATTATAATTAATTTGTTAATTAATTAATTAATTATAATTAATTGTAATTTAATAATTTACTAATTAATCAAATTAATTGTAATCAATTAATTATAATTAATTATTAAAACAATTTTTAATTTATTTAATTAATCATAGTGTAATAATTACGTTTAATTAATTAATTAACTAATTAATTGATTGTATTTTTAGATGAGTTTTTTTATTTAATTATAATATTTTGATAGGGAATCAGATTCCGGAAACTTTTTAATTCTCAAAAATAGCATTGTCGACATCTACCGAGTTTTTACTACAACTTTATTGTACGCATTCCCTTCTATCAAATCTTCTACTCCGGGCACCAAAACCTTGATCGTCTTCTTTTTCCGTAAATTGAAAATTCCGTAAATTGACTACATGCCATGATACGCGTTGTTATCGATCTCTACGCCGATAGTACTTTTCACAGATGGTCACACATCATTAACACAACAACATTAACCGTGAAAGATATGCCGCACACTCGATTACCTTATTTGAGGCCGTAGCCATGTGGTGGTGGAAGTTTAACCTTCCATCTAACTCCACACCAAGATATTTAATTTGCTTACTCTACTTGACCTCGAATCTGTCTATCACGATTCGTTAAAGCTCATAACCACGTCTGTCTGTGACCAGCAGTGCCTCGGTCTTTTTCAGGGCCATTTCAAGACCTCTGGTATCTAGCCAGCTTTTAGCTAGTCGCAGACATTCGTTCACCAATGTCCTAAGAGCCTGCTCACTTTCGGCAGTGCACACGAACAACGCGTCGTCCGCAAAGCTGATGATCACCGCACCTTCGGGCAGATCCATTCGCAGAAAATCATCGTAAGATACATTCCACACAAATAGACCCACCTTCGAGCCTTGAGGAGCCCCACGTTGCATCTCTTCCCTGAGAGTGCAGGTGTCTCCCTCATATATAACCCACCTGTTGATAAGATAATTATCCATTATCCGCAACAAGTAGGGCGACATGTTTTTCTTTTTTATCGACTCGATGAGATCTTTCCATCTTGCGGAATTAAACGCGTTGCGTATGTCAATTGCTACTAACGCGCAGATGCTCTTCTTTTTTTCAGGTCCCAATTTGTTTTTTCCTGCTTTGGCTATGTCCACAACTGCCTGGATGGCATCAACTGTGGACTTGCCTTTACAGAAACCAAATTGGTGATCGGATAGACGATTCTCTTCGGTCAAGTGGGTTTGCATTATCTGCAGAACCATATCTTCTAGAAGTTTACCCATCGTATCTAGCAGGCATATAGGCCTGTATAATGAGACTTTATCTAGAGGTTTTTCACCTTTTCTTAAGAGGACTAACCTCTGTTGCTTCCAGTCGCGGAAGAACTCTCCTCTCTCAAGGCAAAGATTGAAGCATCGAAGCAAAATTTAGGGTGAAGTGTCGATTACCAACTTTAGGATCTCGTTACTTATCCCATGGATTCCAGGCGCCTTGCCTGATTTTAATCTTTTTCCTGCTTTTTGCAGTTCACTAAGTGTGAAAAGTTCTTCCTCATCGACTTTGCAATAACTCTAGTCCCTTCTAAGGTATGGTTTTGCGGGAGGAAACAAAGAACTTATTATCGTTCTGACCCAATCGGGATTGTCCAGGCCGGGGGTCTTTTGCCTCGTCACTAATTTCTTTCGTCACGATTTTAAAAGCCAGACCCCATGGGTCCTTATCGACTTCCTTGATTAGGTCCTTCCAGCTACGGCGTCGCGACTTACGGATCTCTTTCCTTTCTCAAAGAGGCCAGCTTTTCTGACCACCAGTGCAAGGATTTTTTCCTTTCATTATTATTATTATTATTATTTTTTTACTCAGGGACCTTTGTGAAATCTGTTTACAGATACCTTGGATTCCGCACTTCAAGGTTATGTGGGGTTGATATGATACAACAAAAGGGAATATAAAAAAAGAAAAATAAATATATAAAATAGTAAATTTAATAAACTGGCGACCTACTGTCAGCACGACCCACTTACACCCATAACCCTACTTTTGGAGCCCTTTCCCCTCCCTCGGAAGTGTCGTAAGACTTTAGCCTTCGAGGGTGGCGCTCCAACTCTATCGCTGCTGCGACTTTGTTCTTTGCCTGCGGTTCTCCTGTGTCAATAGTTAAAAAAAGTGATTAAAACTATTTTAAAGTCTAAGCGGAATTCACAGCACAACAATAATAAAAAAACAAATTTTTAAGAAGTGTAAAAAGTCAAAAGATAAAATTGCAAACGGATATAAAAAAGAAAAGGAAAAAAAAGTAAACACGTATATAATTTTGAGAAGATAATACTGTACAAAAAAAATGTATAAGGACAAATAAATCACAAAATAAATTAATAAAAAACAAACGAACAAATTAAAAGCTGTTTAAATTACGTTTTTGAGGTCGTTGATTACGAAACTAAAGTCAGTTTAAAAAAATTTAAAATATCGGATCCAATATGGCGGACAAAAAATTAAATAAATTTGCTTTAAAATTGTTTCTCGGGGGTTTTTGGGGTCGCTGATTACGAATCTAAAGTCGGTTTCTAAAAAATCAAAATAGTAGATCCATAAATCCATATGGCGGACATAAAAAGTTACGAATTTGGAAACATCCTCCTCTTTTTTAATAGGGGCTTGAGACTGGCAATGGCAGAGTTTCATCTCTTTTCTTTTCCCACACAGCACATGATATTTCCTGAATACTTCCTGAATATTTCACTGAAAGATTGAAATATTTCATTGCAAGATTCAGGAAATATTTCTGCAAACAGGAAAATGTCCGCTTATGTAGGAATATTGACGCGAAAATTGAGAAAATATTTCATTGAAATATTCCTGCAATATTACACATAAAGATTCTGCAATATTGTGAAAATATTTCAAAAAATGGAAAAATTTGTTAAACACCTCAAATCAATAGGAATTTTCTGAAATATTTTAAAACCCATAGGATATAGTAAGCCAAAAACTACTGCGCAACTCTACAGGCCATAGAAACTGAGTTCGACCAGTGCGCATCATTTCAGTTGAATATTTCCAAAATATTTCAATGAAATATTTTCTCAACTTTCGCGTCAATATTCCCACATAAGCGGACATTTTCCTGTTTGCAGAAATATTTCCTGAATCTTGCAATGAAATATTTCAATCTTTCAGTGAAATATTCAGGAAGTATTCAGGAAATATCATGTGCTGTGTGGGTTAATATTTTCTGTTTTTTTTAAATGTTTTGAATGTTTTTTTTAATTTTTAATTACTTTTATTAATTTTGTTTTCTTTAAATATTTTTATATTTGTCGTATCAAACGACAAAAGACAAGTGACGAAACATAAAAGACGAATGACAAAAAAACAAAAGAAAATCAAGAGAAAAAAAGGGAAAATGTCAAACGACAAGAAAACAGTACTACTCTCCTATTTTTAATAATATTATTGTAATAGTCGTAACATTAGATTCGCCATTTCAAAATTTTGTAAGAATGATTCGAGATTTGTATTTACACACCCCGCAAACTTTCAAGAAGCAGCATTCAGTCCTATATTGTCAATTTTTAATTTTTGACTATCATATTATATCCATTATTTTAAAGTTATAGAAACTGACTTCAGATTCGTAATAAGTGACCTAGAGAAACCTAAGCGGTAATTTTCAAACAAATTTGATGGATTTTTTATTTCTTCGTCCAACATATTGAATCTGCCATTCTAAATTTTAAAAAACTGACTTCAGATTCGTAATCAGCGACACCAATAACCCCTAAGAGACAATTTTCAAGCAAATTTGTTTCATTTTTAAATTTTGTTTGCCATATTGGATCCGCCATTTTGAATTTTAAAGAACTGACTCTAGATTTGTAATCAGCGACCCCAAAAACCCCCGAGTGACAACTTTCAAGTAAATTTGATTAATTTTTTACTTTATCGTCCGCCATATTGACTTCGCCATTTTATATTTTCAAAATTTTGAAAATCTGATTCCAGATTCGTAATCAGCGACCCCGAAAACCATAGGTACTATACCAATTGCAGATATTTTTTAATTGCCCTAATTATGGGACTGAAAGGGTTATACACAGAGACGATACGGGTAGTAACACATCTCTGCGCATACAGCATATTATCGCTTCTTGTTTTAAGTGAGGGAGCCCACGCTGCTGCTGCGTAAAACAGCTTAGCTTGGGCAACACTAACCACCAGTCAGGTTACACCGGAGAACATGGTATCACTGATGACCCAGTCAGAAGAGAATTGGCGGCAAGTCGAGAACTTCATAATCTCGGTTATGTCGAGGAAGGATCTCGACGGCCGCCAAAAAGCGTTATTTAAACAGCTTTTAATTTGTTCGTTTGTTTTTTATTAATTTATTTTGTGATTTGTTTGTCCTTATACATTTTTTAATTGTTTGTGTTTTTTATTCATCTTTGTACAGTTTTATGTTTTCAATATTTTATACGCGTTTATTTTTTCTTTTTTTCATATATCCGTTCATAATTTTATCTTTTGACTTTTTAAACTTCTTAAAAATTTTTTTTTTTAATTATTGTTGTGCTGTTAATTCCGCTTTTATATTGAAATAGTTTCAAAATTTTTAACTATTAACGCAGGATAACCGCAGAGAAAAGCAGAAAGTCGCAATAGCGAGAGTTGGAGCGCCTCCCTCGAAGGCTAAAGTCTTACGACAGTTCCGAGGAAGGGTAAAAGGCTCCAGAAGAATAGTTACGGGTTTTAGTGGGTCGGGCTGGTAGTAGGTCGCCAGTTTATTAAATTTACTATTTTAAATATTTATTTTTCTTTTTTTATATTCGCTTTTGTTTTTAACATACCAACCCCACATAACCTTGGAGTGCGGAATCCAAGGTATCTGTAAGCAGATATCCCAAAAGTCCCTAAGCCAAAAAAAAGGTTATGTGGGGTTGGTATGATAAAACAAAAGGAAATATAAAAAAAAAAAAAATAAATATATATTATAGTAAATATAATAAACTGGCGACCTTCTACCAGCCCGACCCACTAAAACCCGTTACCCTTCTTTTGTAGCCCTTTACCCTCCCTCGGAACTGTCGTAAGACTTTAGCCTCTGAGGGTAGCGCTCCAACGCTGTCGCTAATGTGACCTTCTTCTTCTCTCTGCGGTTTTCCTGCGTCCGTAGTTAAAAAAAGATTAAAACTATTTCATAGTCTAAGCAGAATTTACAGCACAACAATAATTTAAAAAAAAATTTTAGGAAGTTTAAAAAGTCAAAAGATAAAATCGCAAACGGATATAAAAAAGTAAAGAAAAAAAAAGTAAACACGTATAATGTTAAAAAGACAAAACTGTACAAAGATGAATAAAAATCACAAAACAATTAAAAAAAATGTATAAGGACAATTAAATCACAAAATAAATTAATAAAAAACAAATTAAAAGCTGTTTAAATTACGCTTTTTGGCGGCCGTCGAAATCCTTCCTCGACATAACCGAGATTATGAAGTTCTCGACTTACCGCCAATTTTCTTCTGACTGGGTCATCAGCGATATCATGTTCTCCGGTGTAACTTGACTGTTTACACCTTCAAACATGGCATGCCTCTCCAAGTCCCATTTCTTGCATGAGAAGAGGGTGTGCTCTGCGTTGTCCTCAGGGAACTGGCAATATGCACACACCTCGTCCTCGCGTAATTTAAAGCGACACAGGTACGAGTTAAAACACCCGTGACCTGTGAGCGCCTGAGTCAAATAATAGGAAACCTGACCGTGTTTCCTATTTATCCAGGTGGCGAGTGCCGGGATAAGGCGATAAGTCCATCGATCTTTCTCCTCACCATCTTATCTTTCTTGCCATCTTTCTATGAGCCTGTGCCTCGCTTCTTTGCGGATCAGACCCTTGCTTGGTCTTAATTCCTCATCCCAGGAACTGCTTTCCTTAGAAAAGAGAAACATTTCTTCCCTTTCCCTCGCCAAAAGATCTGCTGGCGGGACACTTGCAAGGACCTGCACAGCACTCGTAGATACCGTCTTATATGCAGAGATGATACGCGTTGTTATCGATCTCTGCGCCGATAGTATCTTTTCACAGATGGTCACACATCATTAACACAACAACATTAACCGTGAAAGATATGCCGCACACTCGATTACCTTATTTGACGCCGTAGCCATGTGGTGGTGGAAGTTTAACCTTCCATCTAACTCCACACCAAGATATTTAATTTGCTTACTCCACTTGACCTCGAATCTGTCTATCACGATTCGTGGAAGCTCATAACCACGTCTGTCTGTGACCAGCAGTGCCTCGGTCTTTTTCAGGGCCATTTCAAGACCTCTGGTATCTAGCCAGCTTTTAGCTAGTCGCAGACATTCGTTCACCAATGTCCCAAGAGCCTGCTCACTTTCGGCAGTGCACACGAACAACGCGTCGTCCGCAAAGCTGATGATCACCGCACCTTCGGGCAGATCCATTCGCAGAAAATCATCGTAAGATACATTCCACACAAATAGACCCACTTTCGAGCCTTGAGGAGCCCCACGTTGCATCTCTTCCCTGAGAGTGCAGGTGTCTCCCTCATATATAACCCACCTGTTGATAAGATAATTATCCATTATCCGCAACAAGTAGGGCGACATGTTTTTCTTTTTTATCGACTCGATGAGATCTTTCCATCTTGCGGAATTAAACGCGTTGCGTATGTCAATTGCTACTAACGCGCAGATGCTCTTCTTTTTTCAGGTCTTAATTTGTTTTTTCCTGCTTTGGCTATGTCCACAACTGCCTGGATGGCATCAACTGTGGACTTGCCTTTACAGAAACCAAATTGGTGATCGGATAGACGATTCTCTTCGGTCAAGTGGGTTTGCATTATCTGCAGAACCATATCTTCTAGAAGTTTACCCATCGTATCTAGCAAGCATATAGGCCTGTATAATGAGACTTTATCTAGAGGTTTTTTACCTTTTCTTAAGAGGACTAACCTCTGTTGCTTCCAGTCGCGGAAGATGCCAACGAGTGTCCCCAAACGGAACTGCGCTTGCGCTTCAAAAATTCTCTTATTGGTTGATTTAAGCGCGTCAATTTAAAACTCTCTATATAAGACTATAAGAATACAAGAGAAAATAAAAGTAAAAATATATTCTTTTTTTATATATAAAAAAATATAATACTATAGGGAGTTATAAAAATTAATAATAATAATAATAATAATTATTATTATCATTATATAAAATATTTGTTCTTAAATAAATATTATTTATTACTTTTATATTTAAAAACAAAAATTTCAATATACCTACATTTTTTTAATTAATTATAAAAATTTATTAATAACAATTATTATTAATCCATTAATAAATAATATTAACAGTTATTTAATATGTATTAATTTTTATTCATATGGTCCAAAAAAAATTATAAATTTTATTAATAATAATTTATATTTAAATAATAATTATTAATTAATTAATTAATTAATTAATAATTATTATTTAATTATAATGAATAAACTAAAATATAGGTATAAAGTAATTATTAATTATTCGTATCTTAAAAACGAAAAATTATGAATTTAATTAACAATTAATTATTAAATAATTATAATTAATAATTTATAATTAATAAATAATAGTAATTATTATTAATTAATAATAATAATTTTTGATTAATAATCCCACCTATTTGTTATTAATAGTAATAGTCAATTTAAAATAATTATATTAAATAATTATTAAAAATGGTTATTATTAAATTATAATTAATAGAAAATTATAATTATTGTTATTGAATAATTATTAAATATTACCTATTATGTATTATATTCCAAATTATTTTTCTTTCGAGAAATAAAAGCATTGTTTACTGTCATCGATATATCGATTGTCAAAAAAAGTAAAACAAATGAATGTTTTTCTTGTTTACATTTTAAGGGAGATTAATTCTCTCAAAAAAGTATTACATATTTTATTGCGATCCTGTGCTAAATCAAAAATATCTGGACTACGAGGTGATTAACTGGCAATTAAAGGTACTAAAAAAGTGTCTGATTTATTTTTCTTTGAATTTGAATAACTTCAAAAAGTTCTTTTTTCGTAAAGTTGTTTTCTTTCAATTTTTCTCTAAATAACCTAAAAATAAAATTCGCGTTTTCGTTCATTTTTCACAAAAGAAATTTTGTGGATTTATTTTTTATTTTAATAAATAAAAAATGGATGCACAAAATCATGGAAATTTAAACTCTTCGGATGAGTTTGAGTGTTCAGAACCTGAAATTTTGGTTGCAAATGCTGAAAAGAATGGTTCTCAAAAACCGCAAAAATCTAGGCATGTGCAATCAAAAAAGAAAAAACAGATAAAGGTTACTAATTTCCAAGCTGCTTGGTTAAAGGATTTGCAATTTAAAGATTGGCTTCAACCAAAAAAGAATAATTCGAAAAAAGCTTACTGCGCGTTTTGTAAGATTAATTTAATTGCTACTAAAAAAAATCTTTTAAAACATTGCTCTCGGGCGAAACATATGGCACACAGTTTAGCTACGAATGAAATTGTTAAAGCGTGCATTGCATCTGAGACGTCTCAAATAATTGATGCAAATGACGAATTAAAAAGAAATATAAAAACTGCGGAAGTAGCTTTAGCATCATTGTTTGCTTGCCACAATATTCCTATCGATATGATAGGAATTGTCGTAAAAATGTTGAAGAAAATTTTTAAAGATTCAAAAATTGCTGCGGGGATAGAGTTAGAAAGAACAAAATGTACACAAATTATAAAAAATGTTTTAAGTAAAAGGGAGGAAGAAAAAACCGTAGAGTCATTGCAAAATACAAATTTTTCGATTTTAGTTGATGAAACAACAAATACTGACGAAAAACTTTTATGCGTTTTAGTTCAGTATTTGTCATCAGAAAAAGAATTAGTTACAGACGTGTGTGATTTAATAAAACTAGATGCTACAGATTGCAAAGCAGAGAATATTTATAATTCTTTTAAACAAAATTTGCTTCAAAAGAATATTCCTTTGAAAAACATCGTCAGTGTTGCATGTGATAATGCCTCAGTTATGACCGGTAATAATAATTCATTTTTTTCAAAATTAAAATCAGACGTCCCAGATGCAATTTTAATGAATTGTATTTGTCATTCGTCAAATTTAATTGCGAAAGACAATTGCAATAAACATTTACCGCGTTTCTGCACTCAATTATTATCAATGATTTCTTCTTATTTTTCTCGAAGTGCGAAACGTGTTGCTCATCTGACTGAAATTCAAGAATTTTATACCGGTGAATCAAATAAAATTTTAAAACTTGCAACAACGAGATGGTTATCTCATCAACATTGTATTGAAAGAATTTTAAAGTATTGGTCAGCTTTGCAAGATTATTTCAATTTAGAAGTTTGTGAATTAAAAAGTCAATCCCTAAATAAAAGAAAAAAAATTAAAGTTTCGGCTGATAGCAGCAATTTAAATTCTGATAATCAACAAAATATTTCAGAAGCAGAAAAAATTTTAAATTTACTCGCTAATGATGAAGTTAAAGCATACATGTTCTTTTTAAAATACGTATTAGATTATTTTAACAGATTTAATGCTGAATTTCAGTCAGGTAGCAGTAGCACTCTAATCGACAAAATTTCAGAACGTAGTGAACAATTTTTCTGGCAGATTGGAAAAAATTTTTTAAAACCAGAAACTTTCCTTCAGTCAATTTCGAGTATTAAAGCAAATGAATTAGAAAATCAGTTAGATTTGAACTCTGTTTTTTTGGGCACTGAATGTGAAAGACTTTTAAGCACAGTTGAAATTCCTGTTGCAAACAATTTTCGACAAATTTGTTTAAATTTCTATGTCTCTGTCGCAAATGATATTCAAAAGCGACTTCCTTTAAAACACGATTTGCTATCAAATTTAACTTTCTTACGTCCTGAGGTTGCAATGGATTCTAAAACAAGAGCACATATTTTTGATTTGTCCAAAGTAGCTTCTTTTTTCGGATATTATGATAATGATGATTTAAATGAAGAGTGGTTAATTTTACCTGCAGTATTTGAAAATGACTTAGACAAGGACTTGTTGAAGTGTAATTTAATCAAATTCTGGTCAAAAGTCATTGATTTCCGTTTAGTAACAGGTCAAATAATGTTTCCAAATTTAAGATCATTAGTCACAAAAGCTCTCAGTTTGCCGCACTCCAATGCAGCCGCAGAACGGTTATTTTCTATTGTCACAGATGTGAGATCAAAAAAAAGAAATAAAATGAAAAATGATCTTTTAACTGCAATTTGTAGATTTCGAACAAGTCTACAAACACGCGGTTTAGATTGCACCTCTTTCCAAATTGACGATAGACATTTAGAACTCATGGAAGCTTCTAACTTATACTCCAATTTTCCTAAATACAAAAATAAGCAATAAATGTAGAAAAATGCATTTTTCATTACTTGTATTTCGTTTTGAGTGATCTCGCATCCTGAAATGTTTATTTAATTTCAAATTCTAATATTATTTTCTCTTTAGGTACTAACGAAGTGCAAGCAGTTTTAGTTTTGTATATATGTATATAAAAATTAGTTTGTTAACCTGTAAATATAGAGTTTTTATGTCGTTATTTACTTAATAATTTCAGTTTTCAATTCATATAGTTTATTTTGAATGTGGTTTATTTAAAAGTAATCTAAAAAATATATTTAATATATATATATATGTATTACGTTTATAAAAATTAATTTCTAAAATTGTTAAAATTTTATTTATTTAAAACGATCATGTAAATATCAAGAAAGATTTTTAATATAATTTTCGATTCAATTTCTTCTGAATTTTAAATTCATATGGCATTTTTATGTTTTATTCTTTAATAATTTTCAATTATTTTAAAGTCTTTAAATAGAAAAAAAATTATTTTTTATTTTTTTATGGGGGTAAGGGTTTAAACATTAATAGATTCTTATTATTGTGCAAACCCAGAGTTGATTATAGCGCAATATATAGCTTCTGATCAACTAAGATCGTAGTTTATCCTACAAGAGGTGCCCCTGTTTATACAGAAAACTACGGATCTAGAGAATAATATCTCGAAAAATAATTATTCCATACTACTAATTTTTAATATTTTGTTTTCAGGTTTAAATATAATTTATTACTTTTGTACAAATTAATAAAATTTTGTTTTTAAATATATGAATAATAATTAATAATTATTATTCATTATTTATAATTTAATAATAATAATTATTATTAATTTATAATTATTACATTTATTTAATAATTTTTGTTTCTTAATATTTGAATAATAATTAATATTTATTTAACACTGATTATTATTATTCATAAATTATAATTTATCAATATAATAATTAATTAATTATTATTAATAAAGTTTATATTTTTTGTTTTCAAATATGAAAGTAATAAATAATATTTATTTAAGAACAAATATTTTATATAATGATAATAATAATAATTATTATTATTATTATTATTAATTTTTATAACTCCCTATAGTATTATATTTTTTTATATATAAAAAAAGAATATATTTTTACTTTCATTTTCTCTTGTATTCTTATAGTCTTATATAGACGGGAGGAAACAAAGAACTTATTATCGTTCTGACCCAATCGGGATTGTCCAGGCCGGGGGTCTTTTGCCTCGTCACTAATTTCTTTCGTCACGATTTTAAAAGCCAGACCCCATGGGTCCTTATCGACTTCCTTGATTAGGTCCTTCCAGCTACGGCGTCGCGACTTACGGATCTCTTTCCTTTCTCAAAGAGGCCAGCTTTTCTGACCACCAGTGCAAGGATTTTTTCCTTCCATTATTATTATTATTATTTTTTTGCTCAGGGACCTTTGTGAAATCTGTTTACAGATACCTTGGATTCCGCACTTCAAGGTTATGTGGGGTTGGTATGATACAACAAAAGGGAATATAAAAAAAGAAAAATAAATATATAAAATAGTAAATTTAATAAACTGGCGACCTACTCTCAGCACGACCCACTTAAACCCATAACCCTTCTTTTGGAGCCCTTTCCCCTCCCTCGGAAGTGTCGTAAGACTTTAGCCTTCGAGGGTGGCGCTCCAACTCTATCGCTGCTGCGACTTTGTTCTTTGCCTGCGGTTCTCCTGTGTCAATAGTTAAAAAAAGTGATTAAAACTATTTTAAAGTCTAAGCGGAATTCACAGCACAACAATAATAAAAAAACAAATTTTAAAGAAGTGTAAAAAGTCAAAAGATAAAATTGCAAACGGCTATAAAAAAGAAAAGGAAAAAAAAGTAAACACGTATATAATTTTGAGAAGATAATACTGTACAAAAAAAATGTATAAGGACAAATAAATCACAAAATAAATTAATAAAAAACAAACGAACAAATTAAAAGCTGTTTAAATTACGTTTTTGAGGTCGTTGATTACGAAACTAAAGTCAGTTTAAAAAAATTTAAAATAGCGGATCCAATATGGCGGACAAAAAATTAAATAAATTTGCTTTAAAATTGTTTTTTGGGGGTTTTTGGGGTCGCTGATTACGAATCTAAAGTCAGTTTTTAAAAAATCAAAATAGTAGATCCATAAATCCATATGGCGGACATAAAAAGTTACGAATTTGGAAACATCCTCCTCTTTTTTAATAGAGGCTTGAGACTGGCAATGGCAGAGTTTCATCTCTTTTCTTTTAATATTTTCTGTTTTTTTAAAATGTTTTGAATGTTTTTTTTAATTTTTAATTACTTTTATTAATTTTGTTTTCTTTAAATATTTTTATATTTGTCGTATCAAACGACAAAAGACAAGTGACGAAACATAAAAGACGAATGACAAAAAAACAAAAGAAAATCAAGAGAAAAAAGGGAAAATGTCAAACGACAAGAAAACAGTACTACTCTCCTATTTTTAATAATATTATTGTAATAGTCGTAACATTAGATTCGCCATTTCAAAATTTTGTAAGAATGATTCGAGATTTGTATTTACACACCCCGCAAACTTTCAAGAAGCAGCATTCAGTTCTATATTGTCAATTTTTAATTTTTGACTATCATATTATATCCATTATTTTAAAGTTATAGAAACTGACTTCAGATTCGTAATAAGTGACCTAGAGAAACCTAAGCGGTAATTTTCAAACAAATTTGATGGATTTTTTAATTCTTCGTCCAACATATTGAATCTGCCATTCTAAATTTTAAAAAACTGACTTCAGATTCGTAATCAGCGACACCAATAACCCCTAAGAGACAATTTTCAAGCAAATTTGTTTCATTTTTAAATTTTGTTTGCCATATTGGATCCGCCATTTTGAATTTTAAAGAACTGACTCTAGATTTGTAATCAGCGACCCCAAAAACCCCCGGGTGACAACTTTCAAGTAAATTTGATTAATTTTTTACTTTATCGTCCGCCATATTGACTCCGCCATTTTATATTTTCAAAATTTTGAAAATCTGATTCCAGATTCGTAATCAGCGACCCCGAAAACCATAGGTACTATACCAATTGCAGATATTTTTTAATTGCCCTAATTATGGGACTGAAAGGGTTATACACAGAGACGATACGGGTAGTAACACATCTCTGCGCATACAGCATATTATCGCTTCTTGTTTTAAGTGAGGGAGCCCACGCTGCTGCTGCGTAAAACAGCTTAGCTTGGGCAACACTAACCACCAGTCTCTTTTTCCTTTCACGTGGTCCGCGAACGTTTGGCATAAGTCGTGCCAAGTCTGACGCACACTTTATCGCCTTATTCAAGGCCGTCGCTATATGGTAATGGAAGTTTAACCTTCCATCGAGCTCCACTCCTAAATACTTAATATGTTTTCTCCACTTGACCTCGAATTCGTCTATCACGATTCGTGGGAAACTATAACCACCTCTGTCTGTGACAAGCAGAGCTTCGGTTTTTTCCAAGGCCATTTAAAGACCTCTGGCATCCATATTGTGTGCATATTGCCAGTTCCCTGAGGACAACGCGGAGCACACCCTCTTCTCATGCAAGAAATGGGACTTAGAGAGTCAAGCCATGTTCGACGGTGTTAACTGTCAGGTTACACCGGAGAACATGGTATCACTGATGACCCAGTCAGAAGAGAATTGGCGGCAAGTCGAGAACTTCATAATCTCGGTTATGTCGAGGAAGGATCTCGACGGCCGCCAAAAAGCGTTATTTAAACAGCTTTTAATTTGTTCGTTTGTTTTTTATTAATTTATTTTGTGATTTGTTTGTCCTTATACATTTTTTAATTGTTTGTGTTTTTTATTCATCTTTGTACAGTTTTATGTTTTCAATATTTTATACGCGTTTATTTTTTCTTTTTTTCATATATCCGTTCATAATTTTATCTTTTGACTTTTTAAACTTCTTAAAAAATTTTTTTTTTTAATTATTGTTGTGCTGTTAATTCCGCTTTTATATTGAAATAGTTTCAAAATTTTTAACTATTAACGCAGGATAACCGCAGAGAAAAGCAGAAAGTCGCAATAGCGAGAGTTGGAGCGCCTCCCTCGAAGGCTAAAGTCTTACGACAGTTCCGAGGAAGGGTAAAGGGCTCCAGAAGAATAGTTACGGGTTTTAGTGGGTCGGGCTGGTAGTAGGTCGCCAGTTTATTAAATTTACTATTTTAAATATTTATTTTTTTTTTTATATTCGCTTTTGTTTTTAACATACCAACCCCACATAACCTTGGAGTGCGGAATCCAAGGTATCTGTAAGCAGATATCCCAAAAGTCCCTAAGCCAAAAAAAAGGTTATGTGGGGTTGGTATGATAAAACAAAAGGAAATATAAAAAAAAGAAAAATAAATATATATATTATAGTAAATATAATAAACTGGCGACCTTCTACCAGCCCGACCCACTAAAACCCGTAACCCTTCTTCTGGAGCCCTTTACCCTCCCTCGGAACTGTCGTAAGACTTTAGCCTCTGAGGGTAGCGCTCCAACGCTGTCGCTAATGTGACCTTCTTCTTCTCTCTGCAGTTTTCCTGCGTCCGTAGTTAAAAAAAGATTAAAACTATTTCATAGTCTAAGCAGAATTTACAGCACAACAATAATTTAAAAAAAAAAATTTTAGGAAGTTTAAAAAGTCAAAAGATAAAATCGCAAACGGATATAAAAAAGAAAAGAAAAAAAAGTAAACACGTATAATGTTAAAAAGACAAAACTGTACAAAGATGAATAAAAATCACAAAACAATTAAAAAAAATGTATAAGGACAATTAAATCACAAAATAAATTAATAAAAAACAAATTAAAAGCTGTTTAAATTACGCTTTTTGGCGGCCGTCGAAATCCTTCCTCGACATAACCGAGATTATGAAGTTCTCGACTTACCGCCAATTTTCTTCTGACTGGGTCATCAGCGATATCATGTTCTCCGGTGTAACTTGACTGTTTACACCTTCAAACATGGCATGTCCTCGCGTAATTTAAAGCGACACAGGTACGAGTTAAAACACCCGTGACCTGTGAGCGCCTGAGTCAAATAATAGGAAACCTGACCGTGTTTCCTATTTATCCAGGTGGCGAGTGCCGGGATAAGGCGATAAGTCCATCGATCTTTCTCCTCACCATCCCATCTTTCTTGCCATCTTTTTATGAGCCTGTGCCTCGTTTCTTTGCGGATCAGACCCTTGCTTGGTCTTAATTCCTCATCCCAGGAACTGCTTTCCTTAGAAAAGAGAAACATTTCTTCCCTTTCCCTCGCCAAAAGATCTGCTGGCGGGACACTTGCAAGGACCTGCACAGCACTCGTAGATACCGTCTTATATGCAGAGATGACACGCGTTGTTATCGATCTCTGCGTCAACAGTATCTTTTCACAGATGGACACACATCTTTTACTCCTCAGGGATGGGGCCCACGCTGGTACTGCATAGAGCATTTTAGCGTGGGCGACACTCGCCGCCAGTCTTATTTTTTGTTCACGGGGTCCGCCTACATTTGGCATTAACCGTGAAAGATTAGCCGCACATTCGATCGACTTATTTGACGCCGTAGCCATGTGGTGGTGGAAGTTTAACCTTCTATCCAACTCCACACCAAGATATTTAATTTGCTTACTCCACTTGACCTCGAATCCGTCTATCACGATTCGTGGGAGCTCATAACCTCGGTCTTTTCCAAGGCTATTTCAAGACCTCTGGTATCCAGCCAGCTTTTGGTAGTCGCAGACATTCGTTCACCAATGTCCCAAGAGCCTCCTTACTTTTGGCAGTGCACACGAACAACGCGTCGTCCGCAAAGCCGATGATCACCGCACCCTCGGACAGATCTATTCGCAGAAAATCATCGTAAGATACATTTCATACAAATGGACCCACCCTCGAGCCTTGAGGTGCCTAACGCAGCATCTCTTCCCTGAGAGTGCAGGTGTCTCCCTCATATATAACCCACCTATCGCTAAGATAATTATCCATTATCCGCAACAAGTAGGGCAATCTCGGTCAATTTTATTTTGATTTTTTTACTACTTTTTATAACTGACAGTGTCTCCCGCGGAGTTTCCGGGTTACAGTTTTACTTCTTAATTACGGACAACAATTCTTACTTATAAAGGATCCCGCATATTACAATAATTTCTTTCCAACTTTTTTGACATAAGGTAATCTGAAAGACATTACGATATTGATTACAGACGATTACGAAATGTAGCAGAAGCATCAAGTAAAAGTGATACAGTGAACTTGGAGTTAGTGCAAAATTTATTACAAAAAGTGGTACTTGATTATTTTTAATAATATACAAAGTTTAAAAAAACAAATTGATGACACTACTTATATGATTTAAGGTCTAGAATTGGAAATTAATAAAGAATTTTATAAAACTTTTCAACCAAACTATTTTGAACTAGATAGATTAGTTAATCTAAACACTGATAATATAATATTTTGCAATTATATAACAGAATATTAGCACTTGAAAAGAAAAATAAATAATAAAAAATTAGGTCTAGTTAAGGAACAGCACAGACCAGCTAGAAGAAATTATTCTCTACGTTTAGTAATTTAAAAGCATCAATTTGTGAACGATTTAATCGTACTTTAAAAAATAAAATGTGGATGCAATTTAGATTACAAGGTACTTATAAATGGTTGGATATTTTACAAGATTTAATTTCCTCTTATAATAATACTGTGCATCGTACTATTAAAATAAAACCAAAAAATGTAAGCAAAAAAATGAACGTAAAATCTTATTTAATGTATATAAAGAATTTACTGTAAAGTCGTCTATTGTTAAAATAAAATTTAAAATTGGTAATAAGGTACGCATCAGTAAATTGAAACATATTTTTGAAAATGGCTATACACCAAATTGGACAACAGAAGTCTTTACCATTTACAATGTAAATAATACTCAACCATCAACTTACCAGTAAAAGATTATCAAAATAATCCTTTATCTGGTAGTTTTTATCAAGAAGAACTTGCTTTAGCCAATAATCCAGATATGTATTTAGTTAAAAAAGTAATTGAGAAACGAGGAAATAAATTGTATGTAAAATGGTTAGGTTTTGATAATTCTCACAATAGTTGGATAAATTCTGTGTAAAAAAATTAATAAAATAAGAATTTATTTTTTTAACAAAATTATAAATGTGTTAACTTTTTTTACATATCCTTTTCCTTAAACCTGAAAATAATTTTTTTATAGCAAAATAATAGAAAAAATCAAATAAAATTAGTCTCTTTTTTTTACAATTTATTATTATTGTTAAGAACACATCAGTACACTTTTTTTCTTTTACATAATAGAATGTCTAATTATTTGCAGCGATGGTAGAATATATACAACTTGTTCACATAATTTTTTTAAATGAAATGTACAAAGATCAGAAAACAATCGAGCAATATTAACAGAATAATGATTTCTATTAACTAAAGCTCCTTTTATTAAACTTAAGTTTTTCTTGATACAATTTTCAACAGTTTTTACGTCCGGAGCATTTTTTTAAACACTATCTGTCCAAGAATTTAAATTATACTGTATACACCATATTGCACTGATACAATTTCGAAACCGAGTATACTTTGTTGAATACAGTCCATTAAATTTTTTAAAGTTTCAAACATACATGCATTAATTGAAAATGGTTGTGATGATGAGTTATTGTCCGTACGAAAAATTAATACCATACGATGACCCAAGTAAATAACAAATTTTATCATTAAATCAACCGTTTGAAAAATTCTCTGGTCCATTTCTTGTTCGAAGAACTTCATCATTTCCGTGAAATAGCTTTGCATAAATTCACATTCATCCACTGATAAGGCTATGGTTGTTCGAGGATGGCTACTATTTAAATGTACTTGTAATGATAAATTTTTCAAATTGTCTGCAGCAATACCAACGACAACTTGCTTAGTAAAAGATGCACTTAAGTTATATGATGTAGAAAGTATTAAATGATTTCGTTGTAAATAAGCCATTTTGCGTTTGATGATTGAAATTCAAAATAGTTATACTGCTTACCCAAGTATTTGAAGTACACCTGTCCTTGTTCAACCTGTTGTTTCATGTCCTTAAACACTTTACCTTCATTGTCAAGAAAAACTTTTAACATCTTTTGTGGTAAAAATATAATATATTGGTTATCAACCTTGATAATAACTTTTTGTCTATATCGAGTGTCAATAATTCTTAAATTTAAAACATGAAGCACTTCACCGACATTAAATGATTTTATAGATTTAATTGGAAGCAACATTTTTGCCACATTGTTGATTTTATTGAAATCCATTTTTTTCCTTTTCTTCTTCTTTTTCGATTAGTTTAAGTTTCCGTAAATTTTCAGTCACCAACTTAATATCTTGACGAAATTGTAGTAAATTGTTAATTCTTTTAATACTTTTCAAAGGCCACTCACTTTAACTTTCATATGATCTTTATTAACTAACATTAGCCTCAGTCACAAGATGAATTACAAATGAAAATCTAATACTAAACTCGCTAAACTAATACCTTATATCCCCACTCTTTTTCTTCACACGCAAAAAACATGTCTTAACACGAACAAATTTTTTTTTCATGAGTTAAAATAATAATAATTATATTATGTATATAATCCCCACCCTCACTACCTACCCACACCCAGAAAATATTTCTTGGTATTGTTTTTTTAATTATTTTGAGAAAAAGGTAGTAAAATCAGTATTACCCATAAACAGTAAATATTTCTCAGAATTTTTTGACATTAATCGTTCACCAGCAAATTTTTTGCGTTTACCCCCTCCCCTTCCATCAATCAAACAAAAATCATATATTAACGTTTAATTTTTTTTATCATCGTAAATTATTTGTCACATAAGAATAGGTTAAGAAATTAGGTAATACTCCCCTCCGCAAATCTTTGCACGTTAACCCACACCCATCATCAGAATTTAAAGTCAATCATCCAATTTCTACAAAAATCACGTCTGAAATACAAATACATTTTTTTTGACATCCTTAATTATATATGTCACAAAAAAATAAGTCGTAAATTATCTACAATACTCCACCTCTTCCAACCAACAATGGCACAAGTTTTAAAATATACACAAAATTTTTTGCAAATGACCCCCCCATCATACTCTAAACCACCAACCACAATCTTGCTCATGACCCCCTTTAAAAATTTGCACCCCGCACCCATCATCAGAATTTCAAAGTCAGATTCCAAGGTCAAATCATGCGCCCACACGTGCTCACACAGACACGCACTCACACGTACACACATCTCACACCGACACGCACTAATACCAATTGGTCCTAAAGCCCCCTATATATCTACTTAGGATCTTCTGTCATCCCGGGTCGTCTCCTGGATCTCGCATTGATTGCATTGTTTTGTTAATTCGTCTGATGTTGGCTTCTTAACTTTCTTTAAGGCGTTTAATTTATAAATGGCGTTTGTTTACAATTTGTGTAAGGATAAAATATTTTTTATTTTCCGTTTATAAATATATGTAAATAGTAGGGTAGGGTGGGGCATTACTATTCTTTTTTGGATTTTTGAGTCTACAAAATTTTTTAAAAAATAAAAAAATGAGTAGAACCGTTTAAAACTGGACTTCTTGGATACAATTATGCCATGTATTATTTTGCTTTAAGGGGTTACATGGGTCAAAACGACCTGAAAATGTATGTTTTTTTTAGTAATTTGTTTTTCATAAAATAAATAAATTTTTTTATTTGAACACTTTGGTATCTGAAAGTACACTATTGAATGAGAAAGATATTAAATTTTTAATAAAAAATATTAAAAATCAGGCCCGAAGAACTGTTGCTACGGGCCCCTTTCAAAAAACATTGCTTTTGCGGTGGTCAAGATACCTTTTGACTGCTTCATCTAAAATCAAAATACAAAAAATTTTCTGTTATTGGGGAATATATCTCGTGATTGAACGAAGGGTTTTCAAAGAAATTAATATTTGGATGTTTGACATTGTCTTTTATCAAAAGTTAAAATTTTTAGAACTATTAAGACCATGTAAAATTGGTTCTAATCAACAAAAAAAATATTCCTTCGTTCAATCACGAGCTATACTCATCCACTAACAGAAAATATTTGGTTTTTTGATTTTCAATGAACAGGTAAGAAGATATCGTGACCACCGCTTTTTTGGAAGGGTTCTCAAAGATCCTGTAGGTACGGCCCTGATTTTAAATATTTTTTAACGAAATTTATACAAGTTACTCTTTTAATAGTGTACTTTAAGATATAAAAACACTCAAATAAAAAATTTATTTATTTTATGAAAAAAAAATTAAACAATTATACATTGTCTGGCCGTTTTGACCCATGTAACCCCTTAACTCGATTCTGTTCAGAACTATAGCGATTTTACGAAAAAAAAATTTTTTGATGTCGAAAAAAACGAGGGGCGTAACGATTCTTGCAGATATTAATGATATAATACTAAAAAAATATAAAAATTAATTTGTTAATTGGAGGATTTTTTCTGGGTTTTCTATTCCAATTTCTTACCATTTTAACCTAAAAATAAGCACATAAAAAATACTCTGTTTTGTAGTTCAGCACTAAATTTGACTTTAGAAATAATTATTGAAGGTTTGAGCTTTTTAAGAAAAATTATTTTAATGTTGAAAAAAATTATTTATTGTAAAAAACAATTGTTAATAATAAACAAATGAATAATTAATTGTGTTTTGGACCTTTTTCGTAAAATTTTTTTTCAGAACCTTAAACTATATAAATCAAGGATTAAATAACTGAAAGAAAAAGTTGGTAGATCGAAATAGTTTATTAACTTTGAATTTTTTTGTGAGCGCGGTCGCGTTGTTCTGTGAGTCGCGGCTTGACGTGGAGCGCCATAAGTTCATTGCACACTCACCACGAACACCAAGTATTCTTAAAAACTGAAATACAGAATAAGTATCTAAAATTTAAGATTATTAGTAGAATTATTTTACCACATTATTGTTTATATTAGTGACAATAATATGTGAAAATAATTTTTTTATTCAGGTATTTTTAAGAAATGTAATTTATTTTCAATTGAATAAATTTTACTTTGTTAGTGTTTAACTAGTATTTTTGTTTTAATTTTCGACTAAATTTGTAAGTAAATAAAAAATTTTTTTGTTAAAAGTAAAAATTTAAATTTAAATTTTTGTTATGGATTTTTATTGAAACTGGTAAAATTTCGTCTAAAGCAGAGAATTCAAATTTCCTTGTGTTAGATTAATAAAACAAATTATACAATATTTTTTTAAGAAAGGGAAAATTGAAAACTTTCCAAGTGTAAAATATTGTCTTCTGAGTAATAAACAGTTGTTTTTCTTCAAATTATTGCTAATGATATTAAAAAAATAAATCTAACATAAGCAAATTTCAAATCTTTGCTTTAGACGAAATTTTACCAGTTTCAATAAAATTCCATAACAAAAATTTAAATTTAAATTTTTACTTTTAACAAAAACATTTTTTATTTACTTACAAATTCAGTAGAAAATTAAAACAAAAATACTAGTTAAACACCAACAAAGTGAAATTTATTTAATTGAAAGTAAATTACATTTCTTAAAAATACCTGAATAAAAAAATTATTTTTACATATTATTGTCACTAATATAAACAATAATGTGGTAAAATAATTCTACTAATAATCTTAAATTTTAGATACTTATTCTGTATTTCAGTTTTTAAGAATACTTGGTGTTCGTGGTGAGTGTGCAAGGAACTTATGGAGCTCCACGTCAAGCCGCGACTCACAGAACAACGCGACCGCGCTCACAAAAAAATTCACAGTTAATAAACTATTTCGATCTACCAACTTTTTCTTTTAGTTATTTAATCCTTGATTTATATAGTTTAAGGTTTCCCAGTTCAGGAATTCTTACCCTCCTATGATACATGGCGCCAGAAGCTCAAATGTAGCATACAATGTTTATTTCACAAAATAAATTTTGAAGACATGTTTCTTCTAAAAATTTACATTATTAAATTTTTTTACAAAAATATAGTTGATTAAAAAATTTTAAGGAGGTTCTCCGGCTGCTACTCTTGAAGAAATCGATTTTTTTTCCAATTTTATTTAAATTTTGAAGACATGTTTCTTTGAGTGCGATCTAAATGTGGTAGAATTTTTTTTTTGGGTTGCTCTTTCGAATGGCATATTTAAAATTTTCAAAAAGTGACGATTAACCCTTATTTTTTCAAAAATACTTAAAAAATACAAGCTTTTGGAAAGAAAATTTTTTTCATATCAAATTTTAGTTGTCATATCGATTTTTTCAAATCATCTAAGGTATAAAAAACGTATTCTCGATAGTTTTAGTTTGAAAATATGCTTTGCGTTTTAAGATTTTTGGTATTATTTGATTCAAAATGGCGCCTGAAAATAAACAATTTTTCAAAATTTAACACAGGATGGATACAATTTTCAAAAGTTCATAAAATCGATTGAAATTTGTTACTCGGGGGTTTTCGGAGTCGCTGATTACGAATCTAAAGTCAAATTTTAAAAATTCAAAATGGCGGATCCAATATGGCGGACGACAATATAGTAGAACCCGGTTAATACGATTCTGTAGGGACCGCGCTAAGAATGCGTCTTATGCGGGAAAACGTATTAAGCGGGAAATAAAATGTATGTCTTTAATTGCAGGGACCACTATAAATGAGCGTTTTAAGCGGGAAATCGTAATAAACGGGATCGTATTAACCGGGTTCTACTGTATTAAAAACTCATCGTATTGGCTTCAAATTTGTTACTCAGAGGTTTTTGGGGTCGCTGATTACGAATCTAGTCATATTTTCAAAATTCAAAATGGTGGAACTAATATGGCGGACGACAACATTAAAACTTCATTTATTGACTTCAAATGTGTTTATCGGTGGGTTTTCGGAGACGCTGATTACGAATCTAAAGTTAGATTTTAAAAATTTTAAATGTCGGACGACAAAATATATCAATGCTAACATAATTTTATCCGCTAATAATTCTGGCGAATCTTACTTGCATGATGGCGATGCTGAATATGAGTGTAAGTCCGATGATATTTTTTCTGAGGCAGATCATGATTTTAATTCCTTTCCTTGTTAAGGGGGCATTAAAAAATTAAAGTAAAATTCCATTGAAAAAAGCCTATTTTTAAGTACTATTTTCTCAAAAAAAATTGTTTATTTTCATGCGCCATTTTAAATAAAAAATACGAAAAATCTTGAAACACAAAACATATTTTTAAACTTAAACTATCAGGAACACGTTTTTTATACCTTAGATGATTTGGAAAAATCGATATGACAACTAAAATTGGATATGAAAAAAAATTACTTTCCAAAATCTTGTATTTTTGAGTATTTTTGAAAAAATAAGGGTTAATCGTCACTTTTTGGAAACTGTAAATATGCCATTCAAAAGAGCGACCCTAAAAACGTATGGATATGTCCTTGTAGAATTTTTAATAATTTTTTCCTTTTAATATTATGAGCTTGAAACCGAAGTTAAAAATCAGCACATTTGGGCGTTAAATGGTTAAAAAGAAATTATTGTCTGAAATAGAAAAAATTCAAGAGTTTGTATTAAGATGCGTGGTAATTTCATAATTTACAAGGAAAACAAAAAAACATCAAAATTTAGAGTTTTCTCATAAATTTTTAAAATTCAATTTTTTTCAGTATATTTACTAAAAATCCCTTACTTTTCCCTGATTTCCCTGACCAATTTTACTTTCCCTGACTTTTCCCTGACCTGTGGCAACCCTGTTTATTTCACTAATTATTTGGACATTTGCAAAAAAAATGTGATCATTCAAGTCTCATCTTTAATTTAAGACCAAAAGAGTTTAAAAATCTTATTTGGTTCGTGAGATATCATTATAAACGTTCGAGCATGTTTTTTGACAAATGCAGTGAACTAGTCGATTTTGAACGGTTTTTGACTGAAAATGCTCTGCCGTTTATAATGATTTCTCGCTAACCGATTAAGATTTTTGAACTCTTTTGGTCTTAAATTAAAGATGAGATTTTAACCCCTTAACTGCCGATGGCAAAGATCTTTGCCATTTCGGACTTTGCTCTGACTGCCGGAAAACTGACAATCTTTGCCATGATAAAAATTGATGTAAAAAAGTCAAAACTAGCTAAAAATTAAAAATAAAATGATTTCTTAAAAGTCAACGCTATGCAGAATGCGACACACGTTTCTGTTTTTAAATTCAATGAATTATAAAAATTTTATAAATTTTTAAAAACAACACTTTTAGCAAATTTTTTAAAATCTTTGCCATGTACAATGCAATGCATTTTTATTTAAAAAATGTCTAAAATCGCCTAAAATCTATTACTCGGGGGTTTTCGGGGTCGCTGATTACGAATATGATGTCAGTTTTTCAAAATTTAAAATGGCGGATCCAATATGGCGGACGACTTTTTAAAAATTGATCCAAATTACCTGAAATTTGTTACTCGGGGGTTTTCGGGGTCGCTGATTACGAATATGATGTCAGTTTTTTTAAATTCAAAATGGCGGATCCAATATGGCGGACGAATTTTTTAAAAATTGATTTAATTTACCTGAAATTCGTTACTCGGGGGTTTTCGAGGTCGCTGATTACGAATATGATGTCGGTTTTTCAAAATTCAAAATGGCGGATCCAATATGGCGAATGACTTTTTTAAAAATTGATCCAATTTACATGAAATTTGTTACTCGGGGGTTGTCGGGGTCGCTGATTACGAATATGATGATGATTTTTCAAAATCCAAAATGTCGGATCCAATAAGGCAGACATTTTTTTAAAAAATTTTGGATTCGCTTGAAAATTATCATTCGGGGGTTTTCGGGATCGCTGATGACGAATCCGATGTCAGTATTTCAAAATTCAAAATTGCGGATCCAATATGGCATACCGTGGAGATGCACTTCACCCATGAACTTATTGGAAAGGTGAAATGAGTTAGGACATTTTAATGGAATTTCAATTTTGCACACTCTTCATATCTGTTCTATTAAACCGGCATTTGTAAAATTTGTTCTGCTTTTATGATAATAACAAAATTTTGAAAAAAAATGTTCGCAATATTGGATCCGACATTTTAAATGTTTAAAAACAGACATCCGATTCGTCATCAGCGAGCCCGAAAACCCCTGAGTAACAAGTTTCAGACAAATTGGACAATTTTTTATTTTTGGCATTCTGGGCACATGTAGTGTTTTTTAGCCGGCAGTTAAGGGGTTAATGATCACACCTATATAAGTTTCAAATATTTCTAAAATTTTTAAAAAATGTGCAGGGGTTGAAAAAATTTCCTAAAAAATTTATTTTATAATTTTTTTTTGTCAAATTTGTTAATTGCTGCAATCTTTGTATAAATTATTAAAATTTTCAGTTATATATCATTAATCGTAGAATTTAATAATCTTTCGAATGGTATATTTGTTAATTTTTTGACATTTGTATTTACAAAAAAATCCTGATTTAATGATTGGTATGTTTTTGGGCCGTGCGCATGCAGCCGTACCGATAATTCTCGACGGTAGTGTATATTCGCAGTTTTTACTTTTTACTTAGCGGCGATTCTCTACTGCGAATCTTGATATTAATAAATTGCACTATTTCTAAATTGAAACAATTTTTAAATCAGTATTAAATTCATTTGTATACTGTAAAAAGAAGACATCTTATTTTAAGATACTTTGGTTATTACTTTTAAGTCATTTCCAAAAAGTTATATCAAAAACATCTGAAAATGCATTAGTTTCTAAAAGATGGTAGTTGGAAAAATAAGATGTTTTAACCGACAGATTAGCTCAGTCGGATAGATGCCTCGCATTGGCGGTCGTTTAAGGACCAAGGGTATAAGTATCCTTGGTTCGCGCCCACTTGGCTTGGTATTTTTCCGGCACGTGAGACAATCTGAGCGAGAGGTTTGACGTCGAGGTATAATGATGTGCACCGTCGATTATTGTCCGGTACACACCATTAGAACTCGACTGTCGATAAACCAGTTGTACTCAGGAGAGGTTTTGTACAGTTTCCCTCTTCTCTGCCGAGAAAACCCATTGACAGGTGATCCAGGCGCAATACGAGTACTCCTAATAAAAGTCGGCTGTAGACGCAAAATTAGGTTAATATATAGAAAAATTGATGTAGAATGGTTATGCTTAATCCAAAAAAGTATTTCTCGGGGACTCTTGTCGAATTGCGTAAGGCCAAGAGGGCAGGAGTATAAACAATGACAATAAAAAAAAATAAAAATAAGATGTTTCAAACGTTTTAAAAGTGACTACAATGTATTTAAATATGCTTGTTTTTGCAGTGTATTTCATCTTTATCTTAACTATTTAACATTTTTTATATTTTTTGTTATAACAAAATTTTCCAATTTATTTACTTATTGTATAATAATGAATAAAGGAAAGTATGATTTTAAAATAAAAGAATTAAAAAAAATATAAACATATTGTAAAATAATTTTTTAAAAATATTTTACAAAGTTCTGTAAACTAAATATTAATATCACGTTAGCTTATTAATCTCATTAACAGAAAAGTAAATTGACGTTTAAACAAAATTTTCTTATAGGAATAAATAACAAGTTTACATAAGAGACATTCTCTGAAAAAAGCCACTTAGAAAAAGTGCTCAGTTTTTTTCGGCAATAATATGTCTTTTAGTACATCTAAATACTAAGAGAAAAAACATGATTTTAGGTCCGTGCAATGCGGGGTTGACATACTGTCAGGGGTCAAACTTTTAACCAAAATAATTTTCGAACCGCTATAACTTTAAAAAAATGAATGGATTTTAAAACGCTTAGAGAGTTTTTTCTGCAGAATTACCTAAACTTTAAAACTATGTATAACAAAATTTTTTTTAATTTATATATCATAGAAAAAATTAAAAGAAATTTTTTTTCAATTTTTAACCCTTTATGCCTCCTTCGATTTTTTTCAAAATTACCTCAAAATATTCCTTTTTTTATTACCTTTTTATCCCACCAAAAGAAATTTTGGGACAGCAATATTTGTATGAGTTACAAATTAAGAACTAGCTCAGCGCACGCTCTCAATTCGAGAAAATGCTCTCGCGTATAGAATTCGAGTACCCAAAAATGACACTAGGTGGCACTGATAAATGCTTTCTTACAACCGAGTTTATTTACGCATATTATAAGTATCGCGACTTTTTGTACCTGTAACATTTTCTACTATTAATGAATGGTAACTTTTGCACAGTAAGTAAATTTATAATTAAGTAAGACTCCGTCAGAAAAAAAGCGATTTGCAAGTAGTCTTCCGATTTCTTTGAAAGCTTGGGAAATAGAAGTCTTATATGAGTTAAATTTAACTCTAAAAGGGTTTTAAAAAATTTTCAAAATGGCGGCCGGTACGCCATATTGAAAATGAGTGTTGCGTTTTTTTCAAAAATTAATAACTCTGAAACTTTTTGATTGATTTTAATAAAATTTATAGGCGATATAGTTAAAAATACGTAGTTTAATTTTATATTATGACAAAAAAAATTTCCAAAATTTGTCAAAAAAAAGTCAAAAAAGTTTTTTGAATTAATTTTTGGTTCAGTTGGCCTAATTTTTGAATTCTCTAATAAGTAAATATCGATCCCTTGTAATTTCACCTTTCACTTCATAAAAAAAATTTATAAAGACTCTAATAAATCTCGAGATATTGCGATTTTAGTGGGAGCGTGCACCGCGGAATTAAACTCCGTAGCGAGGCGGAATATGAAGCGAGCGTACAAACGTGCACAATAGGGTGTCCGTAACAATGCGACTTTCGAATTTTGTTTACGCCACCCCCCAGTTTGGTTCCAATAAAATAAAAAATTTCCCAAAATTTGAAGCCGATTGATTAATATTAACACGTGTCAGTGATCGATCGAAATTTCCCATTAAAAATACATAGGAAAAATTCACTTTTTAAAAAAAGATTCATAACTTTTTTAATTTTTATGCAAAAAATTCTCCAGGTCACATTTGCCTTCATTTTTAGCTGCACTATAAAATAGCACTTTGCCAAAAATTCAATTTTCAAAAATTTTTAAAATGGCGGATGTTTAAAGTGGGTTATAAAAATGCACTACAATTCTATGTATATCAAAGGTTTTAACACATAAATGTTGTCAAAAATTCAAAAACATTTCTTACTTGGTGGTAATTTCGATCGTTTATCATGAATCTGATACCAGAAATTAATTTTTCAAAATTTTCGATTCAATATGGCGGGTTCAAATTTTTAATTTTCTACATTTTTATAGTAAAAATTCTAAAACAACGTCAAGGCGGATTTTAGGAAGCGCTATTTACAAATCTAATGTTTGACATGGGCGAATTTCCTAAATCTGATCCTAAGACTTGTCCTCAAACAAGTCCTTAATTTAGTACTAACTCAGATCCTAAAACTAGTTCTGAGTTAAGTCCTGATATGACCCTAAAACTTGTCCTCAAACAAGTCCTAAATCTGATCCTAAAACTTGTCCTCAAACAAGTCCTTAATTTAGTCCTAGATATGATCCTAAAACTAGTCCTGAATTAAGTCCTGATATGATCATAAAACTAGTCTGCAACCAAGTACTAAATCTGATCCTAAAACTTGTCCTCAAACAAGTACTAAATCTGATCCTAAAACTTGTCCTCAAACAAGTCCTAAATCTGATCCTAAAACTTGTCCTCAAACAAGTCCTCAATCTGATAGTAAAACAAGTCCTTATTTAAGTCCTAAATATGATCCTAAAAGTAGTCATCAAACAAGTCCTAAATCTGATCTTAAAACTTGTCAAACGAGTTCTGAATCTGATCCTAAAACTAGTTCTGTATTAAGTCCTGATATGATTCTAAAACTAGTCCTCAACTAAGTCCTAAATCTGGTCAGAAAACTAGTTCTAAACCAAGTCCTAGATCTCATTCTAAAACTTGTCCTCAAACAATTCCTAAATCTGATCCTAAAACTTGTCCTCAAACAAGTCCTCAATCTGATACTAAAACAAGTCCTTATTTAAGTCCTAAATATGATCCTAAAAGTAGTCATCAAACAAGTCCTAAATCTGATCTTAAAACTTGTCCTGAAACAAATCCTAAATATGATCCTAAAACTAGTCCTCAAACAAGTCCTAAATCTGATCATAAAACTTGTCAAACGAGTTCTGAATCTGATCCTAAAACTAGTTCTGTATTAAGTCCTGATATGATTCTAAAACTAGTCCTCAACCAAGTCCTAAATCTGGTCAGAAAACTAGTTCTAAACCAAGTCCTAGATCTCATTCTAAAACTTGTCCTCAAACAATTCCTAAATCTGATCCTAAAACTTGTCCTTAAACAAGTCCTCAATCTGATACTAAAACAATTCCTTATTTCAGTCCTAGATATAATCTTAAAAGTAGTCATCAAACAAGTCCTTAATCTGATCCTAAAACAAATCATGCATTATGTTCTAGATATGATCCTGAAAGTTGTCATCAAACAAGTCCTAAATCTGATCCTAAAACTAGTCCTCAAACAAGTCCTTAATCTGATCCTAAAACAAATCATGCATTATGTCCTAGATATGATCCTAAAACTAATCCTCAAACAAGTCCTAAATCTGATCCTAAAGCAAGTCCTGAATTATGTCCTAGATATGATCCTAAAACTTGTGTAACGTTGCAATTTTGCTCTTTTAATTTTGTCCTTGACCATGGTGAAAAAATGTGAAGCTATCCTTAACATTCTATATTTTGTAATTTAAATAAGGAGAAAATTATAATAAACTGTACAAAATAATTAAAGCAATAATCAATTTAAAGCAATTCATATATAGATACATCTCATGGATCCAAGAGCAATCCAAATTAAATATTACTTGTCACTGCCTTTCAATAATGTTTTTAGCCTATCAAACTCAGCTAATTTGGCGCGGAGGTACTATTTGCAATTTTCTCTCAGTTGGAGCGAGTAGAGTCAGGAGAAACAGTTTGAGGATGAAGCAGACCGGGACCACCAATAATAATTGTTATAATTATTATTTTGTTAATTTCACTGCTCCGTTTGGTCCGAGTTGCACACATATCCAAGATTAATTGTTCTTCATTAACTTGTACAACGCGCCTGCGAGGCTGCGACCTGTTAATCCTATAAGTACGAAAAAGGTAATTTTCATACTTATCGGCAGGGTCGCCACCACATGGGTTTTGAATAGGCGAATTAGGCGAGAAAAATGTATAGCACGGTCTTCATGTTTTGACTGCCGTGGCCGACGCTTTACTATAGCGACATAAAGTCCATTATTGTTTTTTTTAAAGTAAAGGAAATAAGTTTAAACAATAAGTTTTGAATAAAGGGAAAACTCGCCGGAAAATTATTGAGATGGCGGTAAGTAAAAGTGTCAATAGAGAATTTTATTAAAGCTAATTTAAATATAAAATCTTGGATGCTTGAGTATTCTTTAACGATTGAAACTTTGTTGTTTTCTATTTTATTAATCTGAATTAATGTTTTACTTTATTAGAATAAATCGAATTGTGTGATATTAAACTTAACTTTGTGTTTACTTATTTATTTAATAAAAGTCATCCTACGAATCCACTTAGCCAGGTAAAATAAAATTACATAAATATGGCAAATAATTAATTTATAAAGCCAGGCGCTCATAAATAATTACCAAGATCGCCTTTATTTCCTGTCAGTAGTCGAGTGGTCCCTAGCTCAATTTAAAGTCAATTGAAATCATTTTGTAATTATTAAAAGAGTAATTGACAGGTTATACTTGTTTTTGGATCAGATTGAGGACTTGATTTAACAGCATGTGACTGTTAGACATTCCATGGTAATTTTTTCGAACATATTTCTCTTTAAATATTTAATAAATTGAGCTGAAATTTTGTAAGAAAGTCTAAAATATAATAAAATAGGGCAGTAATGTGCAAAAGTTTTAATAATTAAAAAATAAACTAGCAGAGCTACGCGCGCGCGATAATTCTGCTTTTGTCTTATGATACTTAAACCTTATTTCAGTGCTCGTATATAAAACTGTGACTAAGACTTTAAGATGTTTTTTTCTTCTGCGGAAATATTAGAAAAGATTACAAATTTTTTTGAAGAATATTAAAAAACATATAACATGAAAACCAAAAATTAAATTTAACATACTGAGCAGTTTCAAGACATAAATATAATAATATTTTTTTATTTTTATAATTATTTCCTTAAATTTTCAGTTTGCTTGTAAACTGTATTATTTCAAGAATTCGTTATAAGCGAAGAAAATTTAAAAGTCGGTTACAAAACATACTTTTTTAAACTCGTATAAACTATGCTATATTGTATGTAAATATATTGAACAGCTCTTTAAACGTCTGGCAACATTGCACATAATTTTCTACTCGAAACTAAATGTAAACAAGTGATACCAAACAATTGCAACCAAGCAAGTCAAATCACAAAATAATGGTTTCTGTTTCAATTAGTTTAGTCAAGCGATAGAAAAACTTTATATAAATTTATTACACATTAGAAGAATTATTTTTGACCCTATAGACGTCATACACTGGGAAGGGGTTAAGACGTAAAAAAATATTAAACTTAAAAAAATAAAATTTTTTTGTATTGCTTCCTCATAAAGGAAGCTTTGTATTAGCAAAATTTTGGATTGTCATTTTTTTACATATTTATAAATTTTTTTTTATTATGCCTAATACTTTAGTACTTTATATATGCACAGGAACTCCCCGTATAAATGTTCTAAAGAAATAAAAAAAAATTTCGACGTATTTTGAACTCCGAAGTCCAAAAAACGGATTTTAAAAATTTGTCCCGATGTGTGTGTGTGTGTGTACTAACATTACATTTGCCTCAATATCTCAGAACAAGAAAGAGCTAAAGGCCTCAATTTTTTTTAAATTGTAGGTCTCCCCGGGGGACATAAAATGAGAGTATTTTCAGCCCGATTCATGAAGTTTAACTATTTTTTTTTGCATTTTTCATTTTGTAAAAAAACGTTTTTTGGACGTAACTTAAAAAAATGTTAGGACACTTATAAATGTTTTTCTTTAGTTTTGTAGAGTTTTTTCACACGCATCTTTTGAGCCCTAATTGAATATTTTTCGTTCATATTAACCGGAAATATTAAACTTTAAAAAATCAAAAATTTTAGAAAATAAGACTTTTTTGAAAATTCTGTTAAAAAATGTAGAAGTTTAGTTTTGTTTTGTATTTAGTTTTGTAGAGTTTTTTCAGACGCATCTTTTGAGCCCCAATTGAACATTTTTCGTCCATATTAACCAAAGATATTAAACTTTTAAAAATCTAAAATTTTGAAAAATAAGTATTTTATAAAATTTTTTTTAAATTATGTAAAAGTAACTTCAAAAAATTATTACCAACTTGAAGAGCATTAAAAAACGCTTCAATTGACCTATTTTTGAACCTGATTCAGGCAGAAATTATGAAATTATTGGTATTTGAAAAATCAAGAATTGTGGAAAATATCATTTTTTTAACATTCTTGTTTATTAACTTCTGTGTAATTATTGAAATATTATTACCATCTTATAGAATATATAAAAACACATTTTTTGGACCAAGATTTAATGATTTTTAACCCTTTTATAAAAAGTAATTCTTATATTTCAATTATTATTATTTTTATGAGGAAGCAAAGTGTTCATAAAATGAACACCAAAATTATAAAAATGTACAACTTGGGAGCGGTTTTTTTTGAAATTATAATCGCTATATTTAATTTTTGGGTTAAACGAAATTCTAATTTTTTTAAATTCAATATTTTCAGAGTTTTCAATTACATATATTTCCAAAAATTAATATACATATAAGAATAATATTTCAGAATTGTTTTTAACATTTTGAAAAAAACAATTATATTCAAGATTTTTAATTAAAATTCATCAAAAAATTAATTACTTTTTTAAATTATACAAAAACTCTTTTAAATAATTCAATGATTTTCGAAAAATGACATTAAAATATTTTTAAAAAGTAATTAGTATAATTGTTTTATAATGATTATTTAAGATTCAATTATCTTCAAAAACAATTAAAATTTGTAAAAATCTTTTAAAAATAATAGAATTAGTAAAAAATATTAATAAAAATGATCAAATTTTTTGAGAATTTTAATTATTAGGGTAGCTCCATGCCTAAAAAATCAAAGTTGTCCCCTACTTCTTTGATTTTGTTGAAACTTCGAAATTTTGAAGTGGAATACATGCCAGTAAAACACCCTAAATCGATTTCGAAAAATTTTGGATTTACGAGGTTTTTAAAATTTTTTTTGAAATTTTGAAAATGGTATATCTCAAAGGAAAATGAATAAAATTTACTAAAATTTTCAGGGAATGCTTATTGTTTACAGACAATTCAAGAAAATATTTTATAAAAATTTTTTTTTTAAACAAATTATTTAAAAAATAATTTTTAAATAAAAAATTTTTTGAAAAGTGCCATTTTTTTGCTTTTAATAACAATGATTCGATTCCCACTTATTTCACAAGTATTATAAAAAAAAATCGATGGAGGGTCTGAAACTTTAGGAGATATTGAATTTTTTGTCCTGGCGCGCAACCGTAAAAAGCGCATTTTTAGGCTATACTGTACATACAAACTAATGTTCAAAATCACCTATAAGTCGTAAATTTTAACCGAATTCAATTTTTCTTTTTGGAGAATGTCAGGCTATAAATTTGTAAGAATACTGTGCATTTTTTAAATTTATATTTGTTTAAACAAATTATTATTATTATTGTTAATTACTAACTTTTTACATATTGTACCTAGAGAGGTGTATTTTTTCCAATTTTGTAATTTACTGGACCTTACATAAATACAGATGCAGATTTAAAACATAATTATTAATATTTAAGCAAGATTTAAACAAATTATTATTGTTTATTTCTAATTATTTACGGAATAGTATACTAGAAAGATGCAGTTTTTTCTAATCATGCAAATTTACCAAACTTTTTCAAATTTCGATTTACATTAAAAATAAAATTATAATTTAAACAAAAATAAGAATAATAATAATTTGTTTAAAAATTGTTTCAATAATAATTTTACTTTTAATTTTAATCTGGGTGTCCATGTCAAACAAATTAAAGTTGTCCCCTAGTTCTTTGATTTCTATGAAATCAGAAGTTTATTATTATAGCTCTGGAATAAAATAAAATAAAATTCTCCACTTTTCCTTCCCCTACCAATTTTTGTTCCTCTCTTTCTACCTAACACGGAAAATGGAGAAAATATTATGCTCTTCTGTAAACCAAAAAAATAGGCGTTACTATCCTACCTATTCGTCTCTCTTTCCTTCCTACGGTAAATTAAAAGGAGAGACAATACCTTCCTCTCTTTCTCTTCATCATGCTTTCTCTCTCATACTGTGACAGACAGAATGAGTATGAAGATTAATATAGTTAATTATAATAAGACACTTTGAAATCAGTAAAGACGAGAAATTGATTAGAAGCGACCATGACAACTGATAATTTTAAAGTAATTTGTAATTATTGATTTTAAAAATATTAACACTTTTGCACATCACTGCCCTTCTTTATTGTATTTTAGACTTTTGTACAAAATTTCAGCTCAATTTATTAAATATTTTAAGAGAAAAGTGATCAAAAAAATTACCATTGAAAGCCTAACAATCACATGCTGTTAAGACTAGTTTTATGATTAAATTGAGGACTCTTTTGAGAACTTGTGTTTTGGTCTAATTGAGGAATTATTTGAAGACTAGTTTCAGGCTCATATTGAGGATTTCTTTGAGGACTAGTTTTAGTATTAAATTAAGGACTAATTTTTAAGATAGGTTGTGGTCTTTATAAGGACTAGTTTTACAATCATAATGAGAACCTGTGTGAGATATACCTACCCACATAAAATTGACCAATTCTGAGTATAGCCTGGGAATATTTTCATAGATAGATTGAGTACCATGACGAAAACTGTTAGTATGAATCTTTTAGTTTTTAAGAGTACATTTTGTAGGAAAGAACAAGACTAGTTTGCTTTGAAATTAATTATTTTTATAGTTTGTACACTTTAATAATAATTTTATATGTTTGAAATTCAATAGGCTATCGAAATAAAATCCTCTATATTATATTAGGTTAATGTACGACCGACCGACCGACCGACTCACACCTCTTTCTATCTGTCTAACATCTATTAGAATACTTCACTCACACACATGTACAAAAAACATTTACCCATGTATGTACACATATACACAAAACACATAAATGTCATGTCACGCATGCGCAGTAGTATTCCATGAATGTCACGCATGCGCAGTAGTGTTCTATCAATGTTACGCATGCGCAGTAGTGTTTTATCAATGTCACACATGCAAAGTAGTATTCTATTAGTGTCACGCATGCGCAGTAGTGTTTTATCAATGTTACGCATGCGCAGTATTGTTCTATCAACGTTACGCATGCGCAGTAGTGTTTTATGAATATCAGGCATGCGCAGTAGTGTTCTATCAATGTTACGCATGCACAGAAGTGTTTTATCAATGTCACACATGCAAAGTAGTGTTCTATCAATGTTACGCATGCGCCGTAGTGTTCTATTAATGTTACGCATGCGCAGTAGTGTTCTATGAATATCAGGCATGCGCAGTAGTGTTCTATCAATGTAACGCATGCGCAGTAGTGTTTTATCAATGTCACACATGCAAAGTAGTGTTCTATCAATGTTACGCATGCGAAGTAGTTTTCTATCAATGTCACGCATGCACAGTAGTGTTCTATCAATGTTACGCATGCGCAGTAGTTTTCTATCAATGTCACGCATGCGCAGTAGTGTTCTATTAATGTCAGACATGCGCAGTAGTGTTCTATCAATGTCAGGCATGCGCAGTAGTGTTCTATCAATGTCAGGAATACGCAGTAGTGTTCTATCAATGTCAGGAATACGCAGTAGTGTTCTATGAATATCAGGCATGCGCAGTAGTGTTCTATGAATATCTAACATGCGCGCAAAACACCCACACATGTATACTCACACATATACGCTAATCACATGTTTATGTATACTCACACATGTACATAAATTACATACACATGTATACTGACTCATATGCAGATATAATCTCCTACATATACACAAATCAAATTGTTTATTATCATAAACAATTGATAATATAAATTGTTGAATTTTTTAAGGTTCGTTGATGCACTTAGTGTCTGTTGAAATTTTTTTAAATATACGTAAATACCTTACTTGCTAATACTGCGCTGTCCGTGTTGTAAGGGAACTTATTTATTTACTTGTGTATTTATTTATTTGTTTGACAGAAATCAACAATAATTTTTTAAATGGATAATCAGTGAAAAATGACTTATATTTCTGTAAGTGTAATTTTCAACTGACTTTTAGTAAAATTATTTGTTTGGCAGAAATTTACAATAATAAATAAATCACAGTAAAATAACAATCAGTGAAGAATGACTGATATTTTAGTACTTTTTAACTGATTTTCAGTAAAATTTCACTGATTATGAATCCAAAGTCACTTTTGAAAAATACAAAATGGCGAATCCAGGCTGGCGGACGAAAATGAAAGATTTAGTAAGAGAATACGTAAAAATAACATTTCGTATAATGCAAAATGACAATTTTTTAAAATGCCACTTCATAATTTTTGTCTTATCACACAATGATTTTAAATAAAATAATTTATATTTTTATAAATATTAATAATTTTTTACATTTTCTAACCACTATAAGGTTTTAATTTTGTAAATGTTCAAACTCTGGTTTAGAAGGAAAAATTTATATTATTATACAACTATATTGTCTAGACTTGCAAAATCCCAAAGTCTAGACAAATTTGTCGTAACAATATTGTTACAATATATATTGTAACAATATTGGTGACGGTGACGTGCGTAAGAATAGTGCAGTAAAAATTTCAAAAAAACGTTTCTCAAAAAAATTAATAAAACAGAATTTTTATATAGTTTACGAGATAAAAATTCCTGAAAAAAAGTGTTGAAATTATTTGATTGAAGAGCGTTCACAAATGATGTCACGCAATTTTTCGGGATTTTATACCCCCCCCTCCCCCTGTCAAACAAATTTCATGCAATTTCACATGTAAAAATACATTGTGTCACGTTTAGTAGAGACCCTCCACCCTCCCCTAAAAAACGTTACATCATTTATGAACGCTCCCTTGCAAATATCTTGCAAAATATTAAAAATTTTGTAAAACTTTTTGACACACTTATTTAGGACCCTAAACACTATCAAATTACAAAGTACTGAAGTATCACGGAATATAATCTTAAATTGAAGGGAATATTGCATTTCATATTCGGAATATTCCAGTGGAATGTTCCAGAGATCTTAAAGTAATATTAAAATGTCCGCTGCACAGGAATATTCTAAGATAACATTTAGGGAATGTTCCCCGGTTATATGGAAGTAATATTCCAGGATGATGTTGAAGGAATGTTCCACCGTAATATTAATGGAATATTCCAGGGTGATGTTGAGAGAATGTTCCAAGATAATATTAAATATGTTGAAAATACCATTGAAAATCGTTTATACTAAAGAAAGAAGATAAAGAGAAAAAAAGTCAAATTTTTTCAAAGTATGAAATTTTGGAATATTTCCAGGTAATATTCTGGGAATATTCCCTTAATATTCATTCAACATTACCTTGGAATATTCCATTAATATTACGGTGGAACATTTCCTGAACATCATCCTGGAATATTACTTTGAAATTACCGTGGAACATTCCTTCAATGTTATTTTTGGAATATTTCTGTGGGGCGGACATTTTAATATTACTTTAAGATCCCTAGAATATTCCGAATATGAAATGTAATATTCCCTTCATTTCAAGGTTATATTCCGTGCTGCTTGGGTATAAGCAAAACCACAATTTCGTCGGTTCATAGAGCCATGGAACGCCCTATATAGCATTTTAAGATGATTCACATTTTGGACAAGTTAAAACCTAGGATATTGGCTGGTTTTAATGAAAAATTTAGGGGAAAATGGGTCAAAAGTACTAAAAGATGGGCAAATATTATTTTTGAAATATCTTTTTTATTTTTTGTGTAGGGGAGCGTGGGGTAATGGGAGCTTTTAAATTTCACGTACTTAAAAGCCTTAAAATTCGCTGCAATGTATAGAAAATCTTCTACAACCTTTGTTTATATCATTCCAAAACAAACGATTACATTCTTGACAAATTTTTAGTAAAGACAAGGGAAAATGTATGTTTTGAGTTTTCGTTGTAAAATGCAAAATATTTCTAAACATCACCATAAGTAGTTAAAATCGTATTATTTAGTTATGCTTTATTATTATATTATAGGTGAATATGTGTAGATATATATACTTGTATAAAAATCGAGATAATAATAAAATTTGTTTATATTTTTATTTTTTTATTCAAATTTTGGCCTGTGAAAATTCTGTGGGGTAATGGGAGAATTAGTGTCAGACCAAAGAATCTTCGTTACTATGTTACGGCTTTCGTTATTTCTTTCAAAATTGTAAAAGATATCACCTTATGAAAAAACTTTTAATTAAAAAATAATTTTTCGTGGAAAAAATAAAAAATTAAATTTTTTTCAAAAATTTTTTATTCAATTAAAATTCAGGAAAAAGTTTATTCTAAGTCTAAAGTTTTGGTTTCATTGTAAGTATTAACACTTTTTCTATTATAAAACGAAAAATATTCCTAAAAAATAGAAATTTTTTAAATTTCAAGTAAAAGCTCCCAATACCCCACAAATTGGGTGATGGCAAAAATAGTATATTGTGTGGCAAGGGCGGAAAGTTGTCAATTCCTGACCAAGTTCGAAATTTGCCGCACGAGCGAAGCGAGGGCGACAATCGTACGAGGTCAGAATTGACATTTCCGCCCGAGTTGCACACGATATTTTTTGTTCAAATGCGCGATAAACAAGACGCATCCGTAAATTCAAAAATGAATATGCACTAATTATTAAATGTGTATGAAACATTTTTATTAAGCCTAAGGCGAGTCCGAATATTTTGGATTAATTTAACAATAAAATTTTACTTAAAAATTGACTCCGTTTTGATTTGACGTAATAGAAAGTGATAATATAATAATTAGTAGTACACTGTAGCTTCACTTATTTTCACCAAGTCCAAACAAACTGAAAGGCAGAGTCGCACTTATTTTCACTCTGAAATGTAATATTCGAGTTGATTTGATTGGTGGATTCTTTAACATCAACCAATGAGAACGCACGGAGAGCCTCTAAACTGAAAATAAGTGAGACTGGAAATGGTGAAAATAAGTGCGACTGCAAATAAGTGAAGCTCCAGTGTATTTATTTAATACTGCTAAAGCAGCGGGCGAAAAAGTCGTTTTTCCGCCCGCTAAGGCCATGGAGGCGGGCAGAAAAGTGATTTTTCCGCCCGCTGTTGGTAGTCAGGCGGCAAAAGCTTACTTTCCGCCCGCTATGCATGCACGGAAAGTCGAGTTTATCGCGCATGTAGGACAAAAATGTATTTTTTTGAAAAATTTTTTTTTTCAATTTACTTTCTCTTTTTAAGTTTCTTATTAAACATAATTAAAGATAAATAACGAAATAAGTAGAAAATGACGAAAACAATGTATTATTATAAAGATAAGTTGGTTTTTTTTAATAATTTTCCTTAAGGGGCTCCAATTCCCCCACGCTCCCCTATAACAATTTGTGTTTAAAGATTTTCAATGCGATAAGAGCAATTGTTTAAAAGATAAAAAAACACAATCCGTTAGTAAGAAAATAATAGACGTATCTTTGCCCTTTTCTTACTAATTATCCAGAGAATCAGGCTAACATTCAAAACCTAACCTTCTAAGTTTAGTTATTTCAAAAAAATTATTTTATTAATGCAAATAAATATTTATTTTAATTAAAAACTATGCATTATTGAATCAAGTAATTTTCATAATTGATTTAAAGCAATATTTATTAGATCAAATTATTATATTTAATTGATTTAAGTAATTTCTATTTGGTTCAAATAACTATTTATTTGATACCATAAATTAAAATATTTATGTCCAGTAAATATTTACTTAGTTCAAATAAATAAAAATAAATAAGTTATAACGGGAAAATTATAGTTAAATATAATTTAATGAATTAAAAACTATTGCATCGTTAACCCGAAATTCAAATACTATGATCTCAGAACTCTAATTTACAAAGGACACAAAATTTGCCTATACAAGTAACGATTTACTTCGTTACAAACCCCCTCCCTAGGCCAATATTATTTTACATAATATTGCCGATAACAAAATCATTTGAACAAAACAGAAATTGCAAGGGTTGAATGCAACTAGTGTAAGTGCTTGGCTGGGGGCAATCTATGGTCACTAATTCGTTCTGAAGAAACTTAGTTATGCAACAAGTAATCTTCTTAAATACAAATTTGTTTAAATCTCTCTTAAATTGAAAATTCGTAATACATGGTCTCTAACGCAAGTCTTCTCATTCCGTCAATTCCAGAACTTCAGTGCAGTAAAAAAAAACTAAACTACCTCTGGTCCCTTTTCAAACTCTCGTGTTCACATTGTCTCTAAACAACTCAAAGGTCTAGTCACTAATCGTAAAAACAAAAAAAAAGAACACATACGATACACAACTACAAATACACAGTAATAGAGTTGGTGATCTCACTCGAATTATCTCAATAAAATTAGAGTGAAAATCCCTACAACTCAAAAAATTTTTCCTCAAAATCAACTCTAAGAACTTGATTATCACCCTCGCTGAGTTTCTCCTCATTAGTGATTGGGCTTTCTGTACAACTACCAACAGAAAGCCCCTCAAGTCCTCCACCAAACGAAGTCTTACTGTCGAAATTTTACCACCAGGGTTAGAAAAGGGCAAAATATGGTCGGTCACAAAAAGAAAAAAAACTCAAGAAAATACTCATTTCCTTCACTTCTACTGTTAATTTTCCCTTGGGATTTAGGGCTACATGCAAACACTGCATTCCCCCCTCCCTTAATTCTACTACCCTTGGTTCCGGTAAAACACAGGAACCACATTGGTCTCTAATTTCGTATCATTATAAAAATGAGTGTAAGTATCGTTGGCACACATTTCTCTCAGAAACACACTCTTTCTCCACTCGATTTGATACAAGGCTGACTGCAGGGTACCCATTAAATATCCCCCACTCGACTCAGCACTCTGTACCTTACGCACTTCCCCTCTCGCAATATTCAACACCACGCACGGTATCTCTGAATATACAGCGTTTACACCACTAACGCTTTTTCTCTCTCATGGCCCGTTTGGTAACCATGATACACAAATTTACTATTTTGAACTATTTAAAATTTTCGAGCTCTTCTTTCCTCTAGTCTCTAAACGTACTAACTTACGTCTCACTGCCACACTCACATATTGGACCTGGGTGCTGCCATGGGAAAAATCATTTGGTCTCTAGAGGGGGGCGGGGCGTATCGACTGTCAATCCTCTTGATTTGCTCAAAATTTCGCAGAATTTTCTCCAAATCTATTATGTCACTATTGACACTGAAAGATGAGACGTAACGCCTGCTTTCCGGATTCAACCCACGAAAAGCAATACGCAATATTTCACCATCCGTCAAAGGATTACGAAAGTGTTGAGCAATAGAACGCAAACTCAACAAGTAGTCTGTAATCTTTTCACCCTTAGCCTGGGTACGGGCCTTTAACTCATCATAGACATCCTAATCGTCTACAGTCTCTAAAAATTCACGCTTAAATAGCCTCTGAAATTGTCCCCACGACCTAATGTCAGACTTGACGATATGATACCATTGACTCGCCGATCGTCGTAAGACACTAGGTATTACACGCAATAATTCCAGGTCACTAATAAGATTAGAATTTTTACAATCATTCACTCGGTCTAGAAATTCCTCCGGATCTTCTTTGTCATCATCAGAAAAACGAATATCGTCAAGGGGCCCTGATTGGGCCAAGAATACGCCCTATCATTCAGTTCCGGTGCAAATTCACTCGCAAACTGGCTTCGGGGAGGATGGTCTAAATCTCTCCACCAATTATCTCTTTTTGCAGGCTCCCTAACAAAAGTGTGATTATCCCGGGGCAAACGAACAAAACTAACTCGGCGCTGGGCCGGCTCAACTTGGTCAATAGACTGTTCTGCATTTCGTCTATTTAAAATTTTAGGCACTGCTCCCCTGGACACAACTGATGGGGTATTAACGGGTCTCAAATAATTATCATCCACTACCCGGATTCCCCCCGGACACAAAAAGGGGTGTACATTAGGACTACGGGTCTCATTCTCTAAGAATACAACGTCCTGACCAACACTGGTCGTGTGGACCGGCGCGAAGGACATCCTGGCCACACCAGGGCTTAAATTCCACGAACTAGGCACACAACATGGTGACAAAATACCCATACTCGGTAAAGACCACGTAGTTCTGGTCGGACATGAAGTCGAAAACCCACTCGTCATAGTAGTCATGGGCGAAGAAGTTGTCGCTACAGAGGTCACAATTAACACCTGCTCAACTGGGCCCATACCCACACTACTATCTAATAAATCACTGTTGGGCATTTCAACTACAGTCGTATCAGTCCCTATACCAAAAATTAATTTTAGTCTCTATCCAAAAATTAATTTTGGTCTCTATCCCGGAAATTAATTTGGTCTCTAACCCAAAAGTAAATTTGGTCTTTAACTAAAAATTATTTTGGTCTCTATCAAAAATAAATTCAGTCTATACCAAAAATTAATTCGGTCTCTCTCCAAAACTTAATTTGGCCTCTGACCCGAAAATAAAAACAAGTTCAATCTCTCATAACACCACTCTAGTTTGCTCGCCGCGGTAATCAATCGAGTTGGTTAATTGGTCTCAATAAAAACAACATAAAAAAATTGGGTATGTCATTTAATGGTCGCTAAACCCTCACACAGACACTAAAATAACGGGACCAAAAATAAGATATACGAAATACACTAAATCCAACTCAAAATCACTAAAATATTACTCTCAAGAAAAATACGTTACAAAGTAAAAACAAATAAGTTTAAATACAACCGAACGAGCGTTAGCGAGTGAGGTATATGTCGCTAGTTAACCCATTAACGCCTGAATACACTGAATTTTTAGTCTGATTTCAAACTTAAGTATTTTTTAATAAACATACTATTTTCTTTTCGGACCAATTTTTTTATGTATTGGAGTGTCCTCTACCCGAATAACATGTTAAAAATTATTACAAAATTGTTTAACAATATTTGTTTGCATATAATAAAAAAATTACACAATTTTTTAATGATTTTTTTTAAATCTTAAATTTAAAAGTCAAAAACCTTTTTTTAACAGTTCACATTTCCATAAATCGTGCACTCGATTGTTACACTTTCTAAATATACATCGCCCTTTTGTAAATAAACTTTTGATTTTTCAAAATGGCGCCTAAAAATTGAAAAATTTATAAAAATTTAAAATTTATTGTTCGTTGTAAATTTTTTTTAAAATTTGGCTTGAAAATGCTTACTCGCGGATTTTTGGGGTCACTGATTACGAATCTGCAATTACTTTTTCAAAATTCAAAATAGCGGATCCAATATGGCGGACAAAATTTTCAAAAATCAATCGGATTTTCTAAAAAATCCTCACTCGGGGGTTTTTGAGGTCGCTGATTACGAATCTGAAATTACTTTTTCAAAATTCAAAATGGCGGATCCAATATAGCGAACTAAATTTTTAAAAATCAATCAGATTCTCTGGAAAATCCTTACTCGGGGGTTTTCGGGGTCGCTGATTACGAATCTGCAATTACTTTTTTAAAATTCAAAATAGCGGATCCAATATGGCGGACAAAATTTTCAAAAATCAATCGGATTTTCTAAAAAATCCTTACTCGGAGGTTTTTGGGGTCGCTGATTACGAATCTGAAATTAATTTTTCAAAATTCAAAATGGCGGATCCAATATGGCGGACAAAATTTTCAAAAATCAATCGGATTCTTTGGAAAATTCTTAGTTGGGGGTTTTCGGGGTCGCTGATTATGAATCTGAAATTACTTTTTCAAAATTCAGAATTGCGGATCCAATATGTCGGACAAAATTTTTAAAAATCAATCGGATTCTCTGGAAAATCATTACTCGGGGGTTTTTGGGGTCGCTGATTACGAATCTGCAATTACTTTTTCAAAATTCAAAATAGCGGATCCAATATGGCGGACAAAATTTTCAAAAATCAATCGGATTTTCTAAAAAATCCTTACTCGGAGGTTTTTGGGGTCGCTGATTACGAATCTGAAATTAATTTTTCAAAATTCAAAATGGCGGATCCAATATGGCGGACAAAATTTTTAAAAATCAATCGGATTCTTTGGAAAATTCTTAGTTGGGGGTTTTCGGGGTCGCTGTTTATGAATCTGAAATTACTTTTTCAAAATTCAGAATTGCGGATCCAATATGTCGGAGAAAATTTTTAAAAATTAATCGGATTCTCTGGAAAATCATTACTCGGGGGTTTTTGGGGTCGCTGATTACAAATCTGATACTACTTTTTGAAAATTCAAAATGGCAGATCCCATATACCGTGTAAAGAAGGTTAAATTTTATTTAATCCTTTTGAAAATGCTTACTCAAGGGTTTTTAAGGACGCTTAATTTGAATCTTTTTAATTATTTTGAACATCTTTAGCCACCAGTTGCTGAACTGATGTTTCCAATTCTCACTGCGAGGAGGTAGATGAACAACGACATTTTTTTTGAATTTCAAATTTATTTTTATTTTATAAATTAATAAATTAAATTCAAATTGTATTTGTCCAACTTTTTTATTCTCATTGCTTCTCTATTCTCCGTGTGTCTGTTTGAAACTTTTTTTACAGAAATATTAAAGACAGGTGCGGCAAAATTTTCGTGTTCTTATAGAACATTTATTTGTTGAGCAATATTTTTGTGATTCGCTTCTTTCCACAACAGGATTTTTGCACTTTTTGTTTATCAGATAACTTTTGCGAATCGAAAAAAATTGAGATAGAAGAGTTTTCTATAAGCATTAGCAAAAGTTATCTGATTAACAAAAAGTGCAAAAATCCTGTTGTGAAAAGAAGCGAATCACAAAAATATTGCTCAATAAAAATTTTGCCGCACTTGTCTTTAATATTTCTGTGAAAAATGTTTCAAACAGTCACACGGAGAATAGAGAAGCAATGTAAATAAAAAAGTTTAACAAATAAGATTTGAATCTAATTTATTATTTATTATTAATTTATAAAATAAAAATAAATTTAAAATCCAAAAAAAATTAAAAATTAAAGAAGCAAAAAAAAAATTTTTTAAATAAAAAAAAATAAGATTCTCGTTGTTCATCTACCTCCACGCGGTAAATTTTGTCCGACATATTGGATCCGCCAATTTGAATTTTGAAAAAGTAATTTCAGATTCGTAATCAGCGACCCCAAAAACTCCCGAGTAAGGATTTTCCAGAGAATCCAATTGATTTTTAAAAAATTTGTCCGCCATAATGGATTCGCTATTTTGAATTTGGAAAAAGTAATTTTAGATTCGTAATCAGCGACCCCGAAAATCCCCGAGTAAGGATTTTCCAGAGAATCTGATTGATTTTTAAAAATTTTATCCGCCATATTGGATCCGCAAATTTGAATTTTGAAAAAGGTATTTCAGATTCATAATCAGCGACTCAAAAAACCCCCGAGTTAGGATTTTGAAGAGAATCCGACTGATTTTTGAAAATTTTGTCCGCCATATTGGATCCGCCATTTTGAATTTTCAAAAAGTAATTTCAGATTTGTAATCAGCGACCTCAAAAACCCCCGAATATGAATTTTCAAGACAAGTTTAAAAAAATTTACATCGAACAATAAATTTTGTCCGAAAAGTAAATAGTATGTTTATTAAAAAATACTTAAGTTTGAAATCAGACTAAAAATTCAGTGCATTCAGGCGTAAATGGGTTAATGAAAAATTCATAAAGGCAAAAAAATATAATAAAAAATTTTTTATAGTAAATATTATTTAGGGGAAAGGCTTGGAGGTTGACAAATCTAAGATCTTTTGCTCATAACTAAAAAAAGAATAATTTATATGAACAAACCATTAGAAATAGGACCTAAAAAGGTACGAATTTGACCCAATAGATAATATAAATTGGCAAAAAATTAGATTTTTACATACAATTTTAAAAATGATGTAAAATCAACGTTTTGAAATTTAGTTTTGCAGGTTGACCAACCATGAACAATAGATAATATGGAACAACTTCAATAAATTTAATAAATTTTACTTTCATTTAATGTTTCTGAACGTAATAAGTTGAATTTTAATTAGTTCAATTACGTAAAATTGAATTGTAAACAAGAGGACTTCAGTATTATCTTAGGTTGAATTTTTTTCTTTTGAATAATAAATTTAATTGTCAGAGAATTTTCTCAAAAAATTATTTAATTTTATGTTATAATTAATTAATAAATTAAAAAAATTTTTTAATTATACAAAAATAGTCACAATGAATTTCCAAAAAGATTTTGTTTATTTATTACATTTCAGACAATTTACAAATTGATTTTAACCTCTCCTAGTCCTATTTCTGACCTTAAGTGGGGCACTTTAGACGTCAGTATTTTGTTTAGCATTCTTAAAACTTCATTTCCATAAAGTTTCAAACAATTTCACTTGAAGATTTTTTAGGTGCATTTTGTGCAGGGTCCAATTCCGAAGTGATTTTCGTAAAAAAATCAATTTCCGGAAAGTTTCCAAAGTGATTTGGGTTAAAAAAAATTGATTTCCGGAAGATTTTCGTAAAAAAAATCAATTTCCGGAAGATTTCCAGATGATTTCCGTAAAAAAAATCAATTTCCGGAAGATTTCCAGATGATTTCCGTAAAAAAAATAAATTTCCGGAAGATTTCCAGATGATTTCCGTTAAAAAAATCAATTTCCGAATGAATTCCGGATAAATTCCGGAAGAATTCCTTGAAAAATATCAATTTTCGGAAGATTTCTAGATGATTTCCGTAAAAAAAAAAGTTCCGGGAAATTTCTGGATAATTTTCATAAAAAAATTCAATTTCTAGAAGGTTTCCGTAAAAAAATTATTTTCCGGAAGAATTCCGTAAAAAAATTATTTTCCGAAAGGTGTTCTTAAAAAAAGAATCAATTTCCGGAAGATTGTCAAATGATTTTTGTATAAAAATTTTAATTTCCGGAAGGTTTCCGTAAAAAAAATTAATTTCCGGAAGATTTTCGTAAAAAAAATCAATTTCCGGAAGATTTCCAGATGATTTCCGTAAAAAAAATAAATTTCCGGAAGATTTCCAGATGATTTCCGTTAAAAAAATCAATTTCCGAATGAATTCCGGATAAATTCCAGAAGAATTCCTTAAAAATATCAATTTTCGGAAGATTTCTAGATGATTTCCGTAGAAAAAAAAGTTCCGGGAAATTTCTGGATAATTTTCATAAAAAAATTCAATTTCTAGAAGGTTTCCGTAAAAAAAATCATTTTCCGGAAAAATTCCGTAAAAAAATTATTTTCCGAAAGGTGTTCTTAAAAAAAGTATCAATTTCCGGAAGATTGTCAAATGATTTTTGTATAAAAATTTTAATTTCCGGAAGGTTTCCGTAGAAAAAATGAATTTCCAGAAGATTTTCAGATGATTTCTGTAAAAAAAAGAAATTTCCGGAAGATTTTCAGATGATTTCCGTAAAAAAATAAATTTCCGGAATATTTCCGTACAAAGAAAATAAATTTCCGGAAAGTTATCGGAAGATTTCCGTACAAAAAAAAATAAATTACCGGAAAGTTTCCGGATGATTTCCGTAAAAAAGAAAAATTTCTGCAAAGTTTCCATAAAAAAAAATAAATTTTTGGAAAGTTTCCGGAAGATTTCCGTACAAAAAAAATTTCTGGAAATTTTCCGAAAGATTTCCATACAAAAAAAATTTCTGAAAAGTTTTCGAAAGATTTCCGTAAAAAAAAAAAATTTCCGGAAAGTTTCCGGAAGATTTCCG